>JALGBA010004184.1:1020000-1555000 GCA_023970755.1 Azemiops feae
GGGCGGGCAGGTGGCCGAGCCCCCTGGCTTCCTTCATTTGCTTGAAGCACATTTCCCCTGTTCTTTAATCTTCATTTAGGTCAGGGGGTCTTCAAACGTGGTCCTTTTATGACTTGTGGACTTCAACTCCCAGAATTCCTCAGCCAGGCAAGCTGGCTGAGGAATTCTGGGCGTTGAAATCCACAAGTCATAAAAGGGCCAAGTTTGAAGACCCCTGATTTAGTTATTAGATTTATATCCCAACTTTTGCAGATTGATTGGCCCCACAGCCTCTCCAGCATCAGGCTTCACCCCTTTTGATCTCTAATGCCCCTCTTCTTTTTTTCTTTTTTCTTTTTTAGGGGAATTGTTGGTTTTCAGCATGCCGATCATTTATGAGAAATATAAGGTGGGTAGCTTCAGTCCCAAGAATTCTGGGCAAGCCATTTGGAAATCATAATTGGATGTGTGTCTGCCAGGATGGCTGAAATAATGAGATTTTGGAGAAAGTTGGTAGCTTGACAATGTTATAGGACTCTGGGCACTTTTTTCCCTAGTATAAAACGGGCAACGGGGAATCGCAAACTTCTTCTCAAGCTTTGAAACTTGCAGAGAACAGGGCAATGTGTTCAAAAAAAGGAACAGAATTCACAATCCGATCTTTTGGGCATTTGGGCAGGTGATGGGTAGCTGGTTAGGACTGGAAAAGTAAACAAGAACGTGTATTTTATTTCTTTTTCTGTTAAAATATGGAACACCGCCCCATCCATTTTCAATATTTGTTCCCTCTTTTTTTTGTAAACGGGGGACACAAAATTAGAGGCTGGGTACCCGGGTAGAAGGTATGGAGACAGTGATTCCCAAGCTTGGGCACTTTTAAGACGTGTGGATTTCAAGTCCCAGAACTGCTGGCTGGGGAATTCTGGGAGTTGGAAGTCCACACGTCTTAAAAGTGCCCATGGTTGGGAATCACTGGTCTATAAGAGGAGACGGGATTGGGTTATTCAAAGAAACGAGTGGTATAATGAAATATGGAATATGGCAATAAATGATAACAACAGAAATTAAATTTAAAAAAGGGATGATTAAAGTAAATAATTATAATGAAATAGGGAGGATTTTATAACAACAGTGTTGGTGGAAGGCAAAGGGCATAAACCTACTCAGGAATATATGCTGTTTTGGAGGGGATAAGGGCACAGTTGAAATATATTGTATATTGTTAGTTGTTATATGAGAAGAAATATAGGTAATAAAAACGGTCTCCAGGGGTGTGGGTGCACTGTAGTATTTGTATTTTTTTATATTGTTTTTTTATTTAGACTTATATGTATTATGTTTGTATTATTTGTATTTGAATTAAAAAAAGAATCACTGGTCTAAGAGGATGGGGTAACAGACCAGAGTTAGGGACGGAGGCGTATAAATTTGATAATGGATCTTTGTATCCTCGACTGTCTTTCCGTTCCTTTCATCCTGTTGCTTTTGGTTCTCAGACTCAGATCGACCATTATGTCGGGATCATCCGGGATCAAGCCAACTCTGCCGTTACAAAGTAAGTCGCACGAAAGATACTGGTCGATTTTGGGCGAGGTGGCAATGACAAGGCTTGGGCATGCAGTTGGGAGACACTTCTCCTCCCACTGCCAGCTCCCGAGAATTGGGTGGAAGTGGCTCAGGAAGGCTAAGGGGGGCCTGTCCGAGGACGCCCCTTGGCAATGTAAGAAGGCCATTGGCCACAGTTGAGGTAGTTGGGCTTCACAGGGAGGGAGGGAGGGAGAAGGAAAGAAGGGGAAGAGAAAAGAAAGGGAGGGAGGGATGGAAGAAAGAAAAGAGAAAGGGAGGGAAAAGAAAAATGAGAAGGAAGGAAGGGGAGGGAAAGAGGGATAGACAGATGGGAGGGAAAGAAGGAAGGAAGGTAGGTTAGATAGAGATGGATGGATGGATGGAATAGATAAGATAGATTAGATAGATTGATAGACAGATAGATGTGGATGGGATGGATGGATGGATGGATGGATAGATAGATAGATATGGATGGAATAGATGGATGATAAGATAGATTAAATAGATTGATAGATAGAGACAGACAGATAGATGTGGATGGGATAGATAGATAGATAGATAGATAGATAGATAGATAGATAGATAGATAGATAGATAGATAGATAGATAGGGATGGATGGAATACATGGATGATAGATAAGATAGATTAAATAGATTGATAGATAGAGACAGACAGACAGATGTGGATGGGATAGATAAGATAGATTCATTGATAGACAGATGTGGATTAGATAGATAGATAGATAGATAGATAGATAGATAGATAGATAGATAGATAGATAGATAGATAGATAGATATAGATTAGGTAGGTTAGGTAGGTAGGTAGGTGGTTGGGTTGGAGGGAAGGAAAAGGAAGGAAGGAAATAAATTTATTTCACTTTGGTGGACAATCAAAAATTGTAGCCTGCACATTTGACAATCTTAAATACGGAACCTCTAAAAAATAATTCAGGGATTATGGATATTAAAAATGCTCAAAGGGGTATTAAGCTTCCTCTCCTTCTGTTTTCCCTTTATCTTTTTTTTTTTTCTCCCTCCCCTGGGCTGGTGAACGGCTCTCAAAAAAGAAAATTCTGGGTGCACATACTCTGTGTTTTAGCTTCTCAGAAGGCCAGTTGAGTCTTGTTCCTGACCCTCCGTTCTTAGCGTGCTTCTTTCTTTCTTTCTTCCCCCAGGATCCAAGCAAAGCTGCCCGGCACCGTGAAGAAAAAGGCCGAATAACCTCCACCAGCCACCAAGGCCCAGCCATTAATTGAAATCCACACCAACAACGAAAATACTCCCCTTGTGTCATGGCTATAATCACTGTTACTCGTATCTATGAAGGAACTTGCCAAGTCAGCTTGATGTCTGCGTTCCAAGCTTACTGATTGTGTTTTATTATTATTATTATTATTATATTGTTATTATTATTATTTGTCCCCCTTTCCCTCCTCCCCAAAGCCGAAACACTGAGCTCAGAATGCACTGGAATAATCACGAACTGGTTATCGGTAGTTTTTAAAAAACTTGAGAAGAAGGGACGGGGGGGGGGGCTTTGAGAAAGAGCACGGTCCGAGTGGGGAGGGGGGGAATCCTTGGAGCGAAACACTCCCCCCCCCCGCCCCTCAAAAGCAAGGTTGTCAAGAGGAGGGTCCTCAGTTTCCCCAAAAGGTGAGAAACCCCCCCCCCCAGGTTGAAAGGATTCTTAGCCAGCCCCAAGTATTTTCTCCTTCCCTAATAAAATGTGGGGTTTCCAATTTATGGGGCGAGGAATCTGCTGCACCGGGTTCGCAGCTCCCTTAATTTTCCCCCAGATAAGATGCTCTTAATTAAGGAAATTCTGGACAGCCTTTTTCTTTTTTCCTTCACACCCCCCCACCCCCAAAATAAGAAATAGATGGGGGGGGGAATTCTGCATCCATCCTGACTTTGCTCCCTCTCTTTTAGCTCATCCTCCATTTTTCTTCCTTCTCTCCTAAACAACCCCTGCCTGAATTCCGTATTTTTTTCCTGAAAAAAATATATATCTCCAGCTGCTGTAACAAATGGCTGTCCTTGGGGTGGGGTGGGGAATCCAGTCCCCCCCCTCCTCTCCTTTCTCATCCCATCTTAGCCTCAAAAGATGGCAAGGAACCCTTCTTTCTTATGAGCCCTTCCTTAATATTTCCCCCCCCCCTTCTCGTACAGAGGGACACAGGCGAAATTTAGATTCAGGAAAGTGGGAGAGCAAAGAGGCTAGTCCTCCTGGAGGTGGCTTTTTAGGCTGGGGGGGGAGGGGGGAAGAAAGAGAAGCAAACTTTTAATTCCCCGGGATTTCTGTTGCTGCCTTCCCTTCCGGCGAAAGTGGAAACTGGGCTTAAAAGTGGGAGAAATAAAAAGAGGTCGATCTGGCCTGGACCAGCTGCATCTCTTGTTGAGGCTGAGCAAGTGAGGAGGGGGGGGTTGGGGGGGGAGGGAGGAAGACCCCCGGAAAGAAATCGGCAGCTGAATCGGAAGGATCGCCTTCCCACCAGAGGCTGCCTCAGTTTCCTCCCCGCAATCCACCTTTCTAACGACAAACCGCTCCTCGGGTTGCTGTTTAAAATTGGGGAGGGGGCTGCAACCAAAAATCTTAAGCTTGGGGAAAGAGTATCCTGTTTGCCATCCCAGCAGGGCAGCTGTGCCATAATTTCTCCACAAAGGGGCAAAGCCCCACGGGGTGCCGCTCAGGCACTAGGACCCCCCCCCCATTATTGAGAGCTGCATGCATTTCCAACATATTTTTATGCCATCCTCTGCTCCCAAGGAGAGAGTTAAGCCTCTGGCTTCTCTCCCCTCTTCAAAAACCACCCCCTCCAGAAATACCCTTTTTAAAAAGCCTTTTATTGCACTGGAAGCCTTCCACTCCGTGCTTCGACGTCTGTCCTCTCACTGCTGTGTTTGACTATCGTGAACTGGCTGCCTTGCGCCTGGCAGACTTTTATTATTTTTCCCCCCCTTAAAAAAAAAAAAAGAATGTACGTAGATGGCAAAAAAAAAACAAGAATTACCAACAACGCCCTTTGCATTTGATGTGCTTTATGGGATCGTGGTGTGCCAGGAAACAACGGGTCCTTCTGGGGTTTTGAGGCGTACAAAGGTGGTGGCGGGGAAGAGAGAGGATCTCAACTGTCCTTTGATGTGTTTTAATAAAGGAGCACTTGGTGATCTGAAATCTTTGGTTCCCCCCCCAAAAAAGCAACACGAATCCAGGAAAGTGGGGTTACTATCTTCAAGGCGACGCTTCACTCTGTCGGAGGGAAACTTACCTTGCAATTAAAAAATAAAGGCACTTGACCCTCTTTGGGATGGTGGTCCTTCCACCATCACCTCAAATCCGCTGTGCTTTTGTGGTTCAATGGCCTTTGTTTTTAATTGCACAACAGCGTCGGCTAAAGAAGACTGTTTATATTTCGTATTTCTTAACTGTCCGTCAGAGAGTTTAGTGTAGTGGCATCAACCGAGAGACCAGGAGGCTGTGAGTTCTAGTTCCGCCTCAGGCATGAAGCCAGCCAGGTGACCTTGTGCCGGCCCCTTTCTCCCAGCCCTAGGAAGTCAGCAATGGCAAACCATTTCTGAAAAACCTTTCCAAGGAAGCTGCAGGACTGTCTCCCAAGAATGGAAGGGGGGGGGGAATCAACCCTGAGCCTCAGGATTCGTACTTAGCTTACTTTGGGAGATTGCAAAATTTTTTAAAAAAAAGGTTCTGTCATTGGTGTCGTGCAAGAACTAGCCTGGCCAACCTTGGCGTTGCGTGTGTGTAACACCAGGCTCTCCAAACTTTGCAACTTTTAAGACTTGTGGACTTCCAAGTCCCAGAATTCCCTAGCCCAGGGGTAGGCAACCTTGGCTCTTTTATGACACGTGGACTTCAGCTCCCAGAATTCCTGAGCCAGCCATGCTGAGGGGAAAGGGAGAGGCTTCCAAGCTGAGCCATGCTGGCTCAGGAATTCTGGGAGTTGAAGACCATGAGTCATAAAAGAGCCAAGGTTGCCTATCCCTATCATAGGATGATTAAGAGTAGGGGTCTTCAAACTTGGCCCTTTTATGACTTGTGGACTTCAACTCCCAGAATTCCTGAGCCAGCATGGCTCAGCTTGGAAGCCTCTCCCTTTCCCCTCAGCATGGCTGGCTCAGGAATTCTGGGAGTTAAAGTCCACGAGTCATAAAAGAGCCAAGGTGGCCTACCCCTGTCCTAGCCAGCCATGCTGGGAAATCTTCAAGCCAACACTGGCTGGGGAATTCTGGGACTTGAAGTCCACAAGTCTTAAAAAGTTGCCAGACCCCCCTGGTCTAAGATGAGGAATATGAGGCCTTCAGCAAAGCAGCTGATCGTCCACTCCATTTTGGTAGAAATTGTCCTGGTGGAAGGACGCTGCAGTCACCCCAGCGGGACAACAGCTGAAGGCACAGCTACAGCCATCTGGGACCAAAGAGAGAGCCAGCGAAGCAGCAAAAATTCATATATATATATATATATTGATCCAATGCATTCGCCTTCCATAATTGCTGATTGCTCACTCCTCCCCGTGGATGGCTGGGATTCGAACTCGCTTCCTTGATCGCTAGCCCGTTTCCCCTTGAAAATAGCCATCTGGGGGATTTACCTCCAGTCTTAACCACTTGACCTCGTACTGCAAAATCGGATCCATTCGATCTACTTTGCTTTCCAAACCCACAGCAGCAAAAGGGGAAAAACCTGGAGCCCCCAAAAGCATTTAAAAAAAAAAAAAAGGAACGATTGGAATTGCATTTTAAAATAGCAGAACTTTTAAAAGGATTTTTTTTCTCCATAACCTGTTTTTTTTTTTACAAAACGTAGTGCTTATATATAATATATATATATATACTATAAAAACAACATTTCGTATCGATGCAAATCGCCTTCCCCCTCCCCCCACAAGCGACGGAGAGACAGTTCCCACACAGTCACAAGGTTGCCGTCCTCAATGTTTCTCGGTAGCAAAACTCAAAAGAGGGCCAGCCATGAAAAATACAAACCAGACATTTAGGAAAACGGGGTGAGGATGACTGGAAGAAGCGAGGCGACATCGTTTCGGGGAGAGAAAAGAACGGGCAACTGTTTGCCAAAAATATGTCGTCTGCCTGGTTATAGACAGCATTTTCTCCGTCTTCAAAACAAGCCTTGGGGCTATTAAAAACCAGTTTAGCCCTTCGCAAGTTCTTCCAGCAGAAGCCCACTAAATCTAGCAGAGAATTTTCTCCGTAATACTCTTTTAAAAAAATAAAAATAAAGGGATGGTTCTGGGAAACAGCTGCGAAACCGGTTAGCGTCGCTTTTGCTGTCTCGAAGCCATGCAGAATATCAGAGCAATTCATTCAGCGTTGGGTTTTGGATAGCTTGGACACCACAGCTAATGTTCGTTTCGGTTGCGCTGCACCCAAATTTTAGCCCGGAGCGCTCCAAAAAACCGGATGGAGATGACACACATTTTTGCTGACTGATGCGAAGCACCCCTAGGATACAGGATTGCAGGCGAGAGATTCCAGAAGGTATAAAATTCAGGAAAATCGGGAAGGTCTCTAAATGACGATTCCTGGTTGAGCTTGTTTATGCTCAGCAATCCCCTTCCTAGATCAGCCAGTCATTCTAATATGCCAAATCTTCATATTTTTTTCACCAGTTTGATCCCTATAAAGGAGAATATTTGTAGCTTAGGGTTGAAATGAGGTGGTGTAGACATTTCATGACCCAGCTAGGTAACATCGTCAGTGCTAGAAGCGCCATTTGCAGCAAACCCCACTCCTCTCTAGCGCTGGTGATGTTACCTAGTTGGGTCATGAAACGCCTTCAAGAAAACCAAGCTCGGCGAACACCAAAGACCTCACAGTCCTCCTTCTCCTTCTCCACAATCCCTTCTCTCCTAGCACTGATGATGTTACCTAGTTTGGCCATGAAACATCTGCAAGAAAACCACCCAGCTCAGAGAGCACCAAGGGCCCTTCAATTTGATCCCTACCCACTTCTTTCCGAAGCCGTTTCCTGGAAGACCCTCGCTGGCCCATTAAGAGCCGAACAATTTGGGTGCAGCCCGGAGGGTCCTCTGAAACCCCACCCCTCTCATTCCTTCCTCGGCCAGCAGACGTTCCTCTCCCGTTGCTTAACCGGGATTTTATATCTACCGTACCAAATTGTCCCATCTTCCTTGGAAAGACCCGTCTACTCGCTGCGAAAGGCAAAACCCAGGGCTCAAATGGAAGTCCCCCCTGGCCTGCTAACCCTTTACTACAGAGGAACAGACCTGGAGCCCACAAGGATGGAAGTGCTAATATTTATACTAGAAGAGCAAAACTCTTAATTAAATCTAGCAGACTTGAGACTTTTGTTTTTCTGGACTGCACTTAATTGGGACATTTGAAGACTTTTTTTCTCGTTGCTTTTCTGTATCCAAAAAAACATCGCAGCTTAAACTGTCCTCCTGTTTCCTTCTGTGCTGTACTGTTGGTTTAAAAAAAAAAAAATAGGGAAAAATTCAATTCTTCATGGAAGAAACCGTGTAAACGATGCCCTTCCTCCACCTGGCGTGGCACAGTCCCCTAAACACAGAATCCCTTGATTTATCTTGCGATATATCCGCTCTTCTACACGTGCTTTTAAGTGCAGCCCCAAGAGAAAATTGTGAACCCAGCCGAAATGCTCCCCAGGACTTCCTTAAGTCATGCCACCGGGTTCTGGGTGCAGTCGTCATTATTCGGTTTTGGGGGGCAGGAGATACATGATTTCTCATTTCCTTGGGAGAATTTCTCCGGGAGGCTTTGGAATCAAAAGAGCCGGCTTTTTGCACAGCCCTGTTGCAAAACCGAAAGCTTGCCTCTTTAGAATCAGCCCCGTCCACCCACAATGCCTTGTGCTAATCCCCAATGTCACAATTGCTGGCCAACATTTTACGCCCTGTCCTTCTCCCACCTGTTCCCCCTCGGTTTTCTAATGCTTGCACGAAGGCATTCCCGAGGCAGGAAGCAAAAACGACACCGGAGGAAATCCTTGTGGGTTTGCGGCATGCAACTTCCCTTTTTTTTTAAATATAAAAATAAAAATAAATGGAAAACCTAAAGGCAGGCGGGTGTGCACCAGGTCTACGCCAACTAGGTTCCAGGTAAGGGCTGTTATGCCCAGCCTTGCTTGGGAGAGCTGCTTTCTGACCCTGAGCGACGAGGCAAAAGCGGGTTGACCCCAGAAGCTGCCACAGCCTGCAGATCGGCCACGGGCTGGCCCGTTCCTCTGAATACCGCAACACAAGAGTTTAAAAAAATAAAACCACATCCGCAAGCCTGTTAAGTGCCTTCCCGAAGCAAAAGTCGCAGGATAAGCAACGTCAGACGTGAAGATTTTAGCAGCTGTTTTTCCTAACCATTACAGTTTCAGGATAAGTCTAGCGCTCTTTTCCATTCGTCGCTTGGAGGAATATGCTTTTTTCCGTTTGGTTTGGTTTCTCCCAGCTCTGGGGCGCCTCAATGTACCATCAGCCCCCCAGCTCCCAAGTTTTCTGAGTCAAAATCTCTGCAGCCCAGAGGCCCAAGGGGTGGTGGTGGGGGAGAAAGCTGTTGCTGCTGGAACACAACATGCAATTAAACAAATGCTCTGGACCAGAAGGAAAAGAATTATGTCTGGGCCTCTGCAGGTCTCCGAAGAACATTTCAACCCTCTCTGCCGTCCACGGCTGGACGCAAGAAAACGAGCAACCGTCCCATTCACCGTTTCCCCGACTGTTCAGAGCCAGGGCTAAGCCGCACAAAAGACAATTTGTAATCCAACGCCATCTTCCCTGCCTCTTCCACGTTTGGCTTAACCTCCTGAGTTTCGGAGTTGACAGTGGGCGCCTTTGGACCCGGCCCCCTGCCACCGGAAACTCGGTCGTTTTCGCCGTACGCTTCGAGGATTGTCTGTTTCTCCAGCTCGGTGTACTCCAGAGAGAAGCGATGCACCTGGAGGATGTGGCGTTTGATCGTGCTGACTTTGAGGGTGGCCAGCGTGCCCCCACACACCATGCAGATCAAGCCGTGCTTCTGCTCGTCGTAGTCCATCAGGTACTGCACCCGCCAGCGGGGCTGGTAATTTCGACGCTGACTCCGCCGAGACAGGGTCCCGACTGGTGTGGAGGCAGCCCCCGGAGATGGCTGGGGCAGGGCCAGCCTGTCTGCTCCGGGGCTATCTTCTTCCCTCTTAGGAGTGGCCCAACCCTCTGGAGGATCCTCGGGAGATGCAGGTGGCTTGTAAACACGCCGTGATTCGGCTGAAAAGCGAGAACAAAAGAGGGTGGTGAGCTTGCCAGGGATCATCGTGTTTTTATGAGCCCTGGTGGCACAGTGGTTAGAACGCAGTACTGCAGGCTAATTTTGCACATAGCCAGGAGGAGTTCGATCCTGACCGGCTCAAGGTTGATTCAGACTTCCATCCTTCCGAGGTCAGTAAAAATGAGGACCTGGATTGTTGGGGGGAACAGGCTGACTCTGTAAACCGCTTAAAGACGGGCTGTAAAGCACTGTGAAGTGGAATTCCCCATCCAGCATGCTTTAAGATGGGTGGGCTTCAACTCCCAGAATTCCCCATCCAGCATGCTTTAAGAGGGGTGGATTTGAACTCCCAGAATCCCCCAGCCAGCATGCTTTAAGAGGGATGGGCTTCAACTCCCAGATTTCCCCAGCCAGCTGCTTTAAAGTGGGTGGACTTCAACTCCCAGAATCCCCCAGCCAGCTGCTTTAAGAGGGGTGGACTTCAACTCCCAGAACCTGCCAGCCAGCCCTAACCCTAACCCATGCTGACTGGGGAATCCTGGGAAGTCCGCAGATTTGAAAGTTATCAAGGTTAAGGAACACTAGCTTAGACCTGGGATAGGCAACCTTGGCCCCTTCATGACTTGTGGACTTCAACTCCCAGAATTCCTGAGCCAGCATGGCTCAGCTTGGAAACTCTCCCTTTCCCCTCAGCATGGCTGGCTGAGGAATTCTGGGAGTTGAAGTCCCCGAGTCATAAAAGAGCCAAGGTTGCCTACCTCTGGCCTAGGCCTAGGCCGCTTTATGACTCGTGGACTTCAACTCCCAGAATTCCTCAGCCAGCATGGCTCAGCTTGGAAACCTCTCCCTTTCCCCTCAGCATGGCTGGCTCAGGAATTCTGGGAGTTGAAGTCCCCGAGTCATAAAAGAGCCAAGGTTGCCTACCTCTGGCCTAGGCCTAGGCCGCTTTATGACTCGTGGACTTCAACTCCCAGAATTCCTCAGCCAGCATGGCTCAGCTTGGAAACCTCTCCCTTTCCCCTCAGCATGGCTGGCTCAGGAATTCTGGGAGTTGAAGTCCCCGAGTCATAAAAGAGCCAAGGTTGCCTACCTCTGGCCTAGGCCTAGGCCGCTTTATGACTCGTGGACTTCAACTCCCAGAATTCCTCAGCCAGCATGGCTCAGCTTGGAAACCTCTCCCTTTCCCCTCAGCATGGCTGGCTCAGGAATTCTGGGAGTTGGAAGTCCACGAGTCATAAAAGAGCCAAGGTTGCCCACCCCTGGCTTAGACAGTCGCCTGCCTCACTTTTTTTTAAAAAAAAAATATCTGTACACCAGCCAGGGGAGTTCCAGCCTCCTCAAGACACCCGTGTGCGACACACGTACAAACGTCCCTCACCTTGGTCCACCTCGGCATCTGTTTCCGGCTGCGAGTCGTCGGCATCGGCCAGCCGGGCGACTTTCTGATTCCACTCCTGCACGATGAGAGCTTTGACCTGGTGGCTAAGCTGTGTGGAGTCGGGATGCTTTTGTTGAATGTGCCTCTTGATGGTGCTCATTTTGAGCGTGGCCAGGGTGCTCCCGCAGACCATGCACACCAGCCCGTGGCGCACCCCGTTGTAGTCCATCAAGTACTCCACCCGCCAGTGTTCCTGGAAGTAGCGACGGTGGTCTCGGCCGCGTGCCGGAACGCGAGGGCTGCTCTCTTCCGAGTCCCACGGGCCGGCCTCGTCCATCCCCTCCTCTGCCGTGGGGTGATCTGGAGAAGCCGATGAGTCCAGCTCTTTCGTGTTCAGATCCTGTTGTGCGGACAGGCCGGTTTCTGGGTGGGTTACGAGAGGAAGGAAAAGAACGAATTGAATTCCTGTTCGCTGCCAAGGTCTGCCCTCCCCGGTTAAAATAATTTTATGCAATTTTTCCATAATAAAACAATGTTCTTAGCCTCTCAGCCTTGGCTGTTGCTTCACCTAACTCGCCACAAAGCGGCTGATGTCAATTGTGCACGCCAAGTTTCTCTCTGTTGCATCTTATGCATCCAGTCCTTGACTTACAACAGTTCGTTTAGAGACTATTTGACGTCACTAAAGTGACTTATGACCCTTTTTCACACTTATGACCGTTGCCGCCTCTCCATGGTCACATTATCAAAATTCAGACGCTTGGCAACTGACTCATAGTTATGAAGGTTGCAGTATGATCACCTTTTACGACCTTCTGGCAAGCAAAGTCAAGTGGGGGAAACCCGGATTCACTTAACAACCGTGTTACTAGCTGAGCAACTGCAGTGATTCATTTAGCAACTGTGGCAACCCTTCCAACATTATTATTATTATTATTATTATTATTATTAGTTGTTGTTGTTGTTGTTGTTGTTTTGCTGTTGGTTATTATTAACATATATTTTTTTTAAACAAATTCCATCCATTTCTTTTGTAGATAGATAGATAGATATAGATAGACAGACAGACAGACAGACAGACACCATACCCCTCCATTGATAGATTGATGGATGGATAGATAGATGAGATAAATAAGAGACACACAAAGATACCTCCTCCTTTGATAGATGGATGGATAGATTGATATAGAGATAGATAAGATAGATGATAGATCATAGATGGATAGATAGATACCATGCCCCTTCATTGATAGATGGATGGATGGATGGATGGATGGATGGATAGAGATAAATAAGAGAGACAGAAAGATACCTCCTCCGATAGATGGATGGATAGATCGATATAGAGATAGATAAGATAGATGATAGATAGATAGATAGATAGATAGATAGATAGATAGATAGATAGATAGATAGATAGATAGATAGATAGATAGATAGATACCATGCCCATTGATAGATGGATGGATGGATGGATAGATAGATAAGAGATAAATAAGAGACAGAAAGATACCTCCTCCTCCGATAGATGGATGGATAGATCGATATAGATAGATAAGATAGATGATAGATAGATAGATAGATAGATAGATAGATAGAGAGAGAGAGAGAGAGAGAGAGAGAGAGAGAGAGAGAGAGAGAGATATGAATGAGATATTGTATGCATGTATGTGCCTTCAAGTCAGATTTTTGTCCTACCTTCAGGTGCTTTGGAAAACAAGCTGACCCCCCCTCCTCTTTTTTGGGGCAGCCCCTCAAATCCTGGAAGACTGCTATCGCGTCCCCCTTTGTCCCGAGTGGATTCTTCCCGGTCCCCATGGCTGTCTCACCTGCGTCCTCTGCATTTCTCCCCTCGGCTCCCAGCGCCAGCTCCCGAGAGTTCCAGGCCTCCAGGATGGCCCCCTTCTCAGCGGGGCTGAAGCCCAGGGACGTGGGGTGCGCATCCATCACGTGGCGCTTGATGTCGTCCAGGTTCAAGCTGGGTAGGGAGGAACCGCACATCATACAGAAAAGACGGTTGCCCTGCGGGTCGTAATCCATCAGGAATTCCGACTGGAACCAGCTTTGCAAGGATTGCTTCAAATATTGCTCCAGGCTCTGGGACTCGCCCTCCGGGGAAGACTTCAAGGTCAGGCTGGAGGGCCGGCGTCCCCCACGAGAGGGGAGGGGAGCTGGGCCACGGCGTCTCCGGCGGCCTCCGTCCACCAAAAGCTCTCCTGCGTGGAAGCGAGACGGGTAAGTCTTTTCCATTCTCCAACAGGCCAGGATAGCAAACCAGATTTGGATGGGAAATATTCAGGGGACACCCCCACACACACACAACAGCTCTCCAGCCCACCCCACATTTAATGGGGATACAGGCAGTCCTCGACTTATGACAATTTCTGTAGCTAAGCGAGTCAGTTGTTAAGTGAGATTTGCCCCCTCTTACGACCTTTCTTGCCACAGTTAAGGGAATCGCTGCAGATGCTAAGTTAGCAACACAGTCATTAAGTGGGACACTGCAACCGTCATAAATATGACTCTAGATCTGTCATCCATCTATTCCATCCATCCATCCATCCCTGTCTGTCTCTGTCTATCTCATCCATATCTATCTATCTATCTATCTATCTATCTATCTATCTATCTATCTATCTATCTATCTATCTATCTATCTATCTATCTATATATCTATCTATCTATCTATCTATCTATCTATCTATCTATCTATATATCTATCTATCTATCTATCTATCTATCTATCTATCTATCTATCTATCTATCTATCTATCTATCTATCTATCTATCTATCTATCTATCTATCTATCTATCCATCCATCCATCCATCATCCATCCATGGATCTAGACGTTACCATCTCCTGCTATCTAGCTTGGTGCCTTAAGTACTACCCCAGACTGTATCTCTGGATAGATATTGGATAAATACTAGAAATTAAGTAGAAATCCGATAAACGATTAGAAATTAAAGATCAGGAATTGGATAAAAATTAGAAACCAGATCAAGAGATATCTGACAGATCTTCCCACGTGAGTTCTTCACCCAACTACATGCACTTTCTGCATTAAACTCCAATGAGGGTCAAGAAAGGCCAAAGCAGACCCCGTCCACCTGAACCTGGAACCCCACCCCGAATGAGGGCCACCCTACCGTGATCCCCAGGAGGTGCACCGGCTCCTTTGGCGGACTCGCGGGCCCCCTCCGCCTCCATCTCCAAGCCCAGGTGGGCATCCCAGCTGTTCATGATGACCGCCTTCTCCTGGGCGCTCCAGGTGAGCGAGTAGGCGTGCTTCTGCCGAATGTGTCTCTTGATGGTGCTCAGCTTGAGCGTCGCCAGGGAGCTCCCACACACCATGCAGATCATGCTGTGCCGCGCTGCGTTGAAATCCATCAGGTATTCAGCCCGCCAATGTTCGTGGTAATACCGCCGGTGGTCCCGCCCGGGAATCCGACTTTTGCCGGGCCTGGAAGCTCGCGCTTCGCAATGGTCCGAGTATTTGCGCCCTCCGGCCAAGAGGGACACGGGGTCCCTTTTGGTAATCCCTCGTAGGAAGCCGTTCCCGGCAGGATGCAGGAGACGTCCGGATTCGCCGCTGTGCTGGGAATCGGAGGCTCCTTCCGGGCACGTGGAATCTCCTGGCGGGACACAAAGGCTCAGTTATACTCACTCAACGTCAGGTAGTCCTTGGCTTTACGACCACGATTTTCCGTTGCTAAGCAAGGCGTTTGTTAAGCGAGTTGCGCCTGATTTGATGGCCTTTTTTTTGCCAGAGTTAAGCGAACCGCTGCCGCCGTTACGTGAATCACACAATCATTTTGCAAATCTAGCTTCCTCCTGGAGTTTGGCCGTCGGAAGCCGGCTGGGAAAGTCGCCAAGGTTGATCACAGGACCACAGGATGGGCGTAAAGACCTACCGGTTGCCAAAAACGGCCAAGTTTTGGTCACCTGCTTCACCAGGTTTTGGTGACCGAGGGCAAGGCTGCAATGGTTGTTAAGGATGAGAACCGGTCCTAAGCCCCTTTTTTCATCGCCATTGTAACTTCGGTCACTAAATGAATGGGGATAAGTCAAGGACTAGTTGCATTGAGGCCTTTGAACTACGGTGCTGGAGAAGACTCCTGCGAGTCCCCTGGACTGCAAGGCGATCAAACCGGTCAGTCCTAGAGGAGATCAACCCTGACTGCTCTTTAGAAAGCCAGATCCTGAAGTGGAAACTCAAGTACTTTGGCCACCTAATGAGAAGGAAGGACTCACTGGAGAAGAGCCTAATGCTGGGAAAGATTGAAGGCAATAGAAGAAGGGGATAACAGAGAAGGAGGTGGCTGGATGGAGTCACTGAAGCAGCAGGCGTGAGCTTCAATGGACTCCAGAAGATGGTAGAGGACAGGAAGGCCTGGAGGAACGTTGCCCAGGGGGTCGCAATGGGTCGGACACGACTTCGCAACTAACAACAACAAGTTGCATGGGAGGCAAGCAGAAGAGGAGAAACTGGGAACCAAACATTTCATTTGTGGAGATCCCAAGGATCCAGGACTATTAGTCTTGATGACCATGGGGTGATCATCTGCAGGGTGACCAATAGGCTTCCTTGGCAGCTGATCACTGGGAGAACAACCTGCTGGAGTGGATGGATCAAAGTTCAACCCAGCAGGACCCAGCTGACGTTCCTACGTTCTTCATCCAGGGAATCCTTGACTTATGACCAAAACTGAGCCCAAAATTTATTTATGTTGCTGAGACATTTGTTAAGTGTTTTTTCCCCATTTTATGACCTTTCTTGGCACCCTGTTAAGTGAATCTCTGCAGCTAAATTAGTTAAGTTAATCGGGCTTCCTCATTTGACTTTGCTTGTTTAGAAGGTGGCAAAAGGGGATCACGTGAGCCCGGGAGACACCGCGACCGTCATAAAATAGGAGTCAGTTGGCCAAGCTTCTGAATTTTGATCACGTGAGCACGGAGATGCTGCAACGGTCGTTGAGTGTCACAAACGGTCGTAACGTAAGACACTTTTTTCAGCGCCGTTGTAACTTTGAATGGACGCTAAATGAACTGTTGTAAAACGAGGACTGCCTGCACATGCTCGTATGAGATTCTCGGCAAGACCTCCCCCACAGCTGCCCTCCGTTCCTCGGTCTCCCCCCACCCTTCATATCCCAAGTATTTCCTCTCTCTTAGTTGTTGCCCTTCCAACAATTCTACAAAGCTTGAGTTCCCACGCTCTCTTTTCCCCTCTCTCTTCTGCAGAATGGGCACCGTTTTGTCTAGGCAACAAGGCTGGAAATAGCAAAGCAAGAACCCAATGGGGCAATGCCAGGGGGTGGGGGTGGAGAAAGGGGGTCCCCCGAAGCAGCAAAATGTGTGTGTGTGTGTGGGGGGTCTCAATCCCTACATGGCAGACCTCTACAAAAGGAGCAACCGCTCAGAGCAAAGAAAACGGAAGGAAATTTAGACCGAGGTAGGAAAGGGTTTTTCATGGAGGAGAGGAAGAGGAGGAGGAGGAGGAGGAGAGGAAGAAGAAACAATAAAGGCAAACGTCAGAATAATAGAATAACACAATTGGAAGGGACCTTGGAGGTCCTCTAGTCCAACCCCCTGCTTGAGCAGGAGACCCTATCTATCCCATTGCAGACAAGTGGCTGTCCAGTCTCTTCTTAAAAACCTCCAGGGATAGGAAGGAAGGAAGGAAGGAAGGAAGGAAGGAAGGAAGGAAGGAAGGAAGGAAGGAAGGAAGGAAGGAAGGAAGGAAGGAAGGAAGGAGAATGGGAGGGAGGGAGGGAGGAAGGAAGAAAGGAAGTAGAGAGAGAATGGGAGGGAGGAAAGAATGTGAGGGAGGGAGGGCAGAATTACAGAATAACATTGTTGGAAGGTACCTTGGAGGTCCTCTAGTCCAACCCCCAGCTTGAGCAGGAGACCCTATCTATCCCATTCCAGACAAGTGGCTGTCCAGTCCTTTCTTAAAAACCTCGGGGGTTACTTACAACAGTTCGTTTAGCGACTACTTGAAGTTATGACGTCACTGAAAAAAGCGACTTAGGGCCGTTTTCCACACTTAGGACCGTTGCAGCCTCCCCCAACGGTCACGTGATCAAAATGGCAACTGACTCATACTTATGACGGTTGCAGCACCCCGGAGTCACATGATCCCCTTTTTGCGACCTTCTGACAAGTAACACCAATGGGGAAGCCAGATTCGCTTCAGGAATTTGTTGCTAACAACTTGACAGCTGGGGCGAGAAAGGACGTAAAATGGGGCAAGACTCAGTTAACAGCGTCAGAAATTTCGGGCTCAACTGTGGTCGTAACTTGAGGATTATCTGTAACCATCAATTCTTTGCAGCGAAGGGTCCCTCTCAAAGCCGCTCGGAGGAAGGGGCTCCTTTGAGAATCCGGACGATGCTAAAGGGGGGGGGGTCTTTGCCAGGATAACCAGTCCCCCCCTCCCCAAGGCCTCCCCCCTCCTCTCACAATGCTTCTTGGCCCCCAGACTGCTTCCAAGGCCAAGCTGTAGCCCACAGTGTGTGTGTGTGTGTGTTTGGTGTGTGTATGTGTGTGTGTCTCCAGTGGACATCTTCAGAATGAGTGGGTTTGCTTTTGGTGTGCGTTGTGTGTAAGTGTGTCTCTCTCCCAGTGGACATTTTCAGGGTGTGTTTGTGTGTCTCTCCCAGTGGACATCTTCAGAATGAGTGGGTTCGTGTTTGTTGTGTGTGTGGTGTTTTGTGTATGTGTGTCTCTCTCTCCCAGTGGACATTCTTCAGAGCGAGTGTGTTTGTGTGTGTCTCTCCCAGTGGACATCTTCAGAAAGAGTGGGTTTGTGTTTGTTGCGTGTGTTGCATTTTGTGTATGTGTGTCCCAGTGGACATCTTCAGAATGAGTGAATGTGTTTGTCTGGGTTTGTGGTGTTTGTGTGTTTCTCTCCCAGTGGACAGCTTCAGAGAGAGTGAGTGTGTGTGTCTGTGTGTATGTGTTTTGTGTGTGTGTGTGTGTGTGTGTGTGTGTCTCAGTGGACATCTCTCTCCAAAACCAGGACCAGCCAGTGAAGGAGCCTCCTTCATGTTTAGAAGACAATCCAACCAGGGAGACCCCCACCCCAGCTGAAGGACCCCTCGCCCCACAGTGCCAAGGACAGAATTGATCCTCAACCCCACAGGCAAGGGGGGGGAACCCTCCTGCCCCCCCAAACATCCTGCCCCAGATTGGCCAAACCCTACAATTTGACAGCAACCAAACCGTAAGACTGGCACAACTCCCCAAGTTTGTGCAAATGCAGAATCCAGAGCTGGCCGAGGGGGCAGAAAAGCAGAGGGGGGCTCCCTTCCTTTTCCGAGGGTCCAAGGAGGAGTAAGGGGTCCATGCATCAGACCCTCCCCCTCCCCCTCCGCCCCGCCCCCCCCCCCAGCCAAGCTGGAGAAGGACCAGCAAGGTGAAGCAGCCTTGGGAAAGGAGATACAACTTAGCTTGCTGTTGTTGTTGTTGTTGTCGTTGTGTCTTCTTGCCCGCCTTTCTCTCCCTCTCATCCCCTTGCTGGGAAGGGCCCCCCCTGGCCCTCCCCTCTCCCTTCCCCTCCCCATTGCAACAAGCCACTCCATCCTTCCCCAAAGCTTGGAGGCCCACCAGCTGCTCCCCTTCCTTCCCCTTTGGGGGGGGGAGAAGAGTGGAAGAAGATGGGGGGGGGAGGATATGGGGCAACGGCGGGGAGGGGGGGCACTTTCTATGCAACCAGGGCCAGCAGGTGGTGTGGATAGAGAAACTGGGGCGGGGGGGGAGGGGATGGAAGGAAGGAAGGAAGGAGGGAGGGAGGGGGGTGGTCTCCGTTTGCAAGGCTCCCTTTTGTTCTCACCTGAATCCAGGGGCTCCTGCTTGATGGAAAGGTGGGGGGGCTCCATGCCTGCTCCTCCGCTCTCTCCTCTCTCTCTCTCTTTCTTTTTCAGACATCCATCGCGCCCCCCCCTTCCTCCCCTTTGCACCGATCGATTGCAATTGCATGCAATTCCCAATTTTCCAAAAATCCTCTCCTCCCCCCCCCACCACCACACAGAAAAAAAAAAAAGGGCATATAAATAAAATGCAATAATTCTGCAATCGATCCGGCCGGGGATTTGCAATCGCCCCGCCGCCCGCCCCCCGCGCTTTGCAAAGCGGGCCCCCCAACTCTTCCCCGCCTGCGGCCGAGCGGAGGCAGCGAGCGGGCTCCGGCTAGCCAGGGTGGGGAAACCTTTCCCCCCCCCCGGGGCCCCTGGGGCTCCTTTCAAGGCTCCTGGGTAAATTTAAAGGGGACGCAGCCTATTTCTGCAGCGGGGGTGGGGGGAGGGAGGGAGAAGGGCAACGCGGGGACTGGGAAATCAAAGCAAAGGTAACAATAATAATGATAACAATAAAAGGTTTGCGCGGTCATTCAAACCCTCCTCCTGCTACAATTGTGCACAGATGCACACGTGTGTATGTGCCTTTATCAATTGTGCATGCACGGTGGTGGGGCTAATCGGATTTTCCTAGCGGAGGGGAGGAAGATGCGGGATGTGGCCCCTGCTTTCCCTCCCCCCCTCCCCATCTTCAATGAGCGGGTCCCCATTCACGCGTTGAGGGCATTTAGACGCGTGCACCCGCTCAGACGTGCACAAAGCCCGTCTCCTAAAAGCAGGACCTCTCTGGAGACAACAGCACTCTCCAACGTGGCAGAGAGCCCGGGACTACAACGCCCAATCCTCCCCATGCAGCACCGTCACCGGGAAAGCTGGGTCCGGGCGCGTTTGGGGTTGCCACCATAATTGCAAGTCCGGGAAGGAAGGAGGGAGGGAGGTCGCGGGACCCCTCCAGCCCAGCCCTGGGGGGGGGGATGCAGGGCACCACGGATGCATCTGCTGCAAGGGTGGGAGTTTGCTTTCATCTTTGGTGGCTGTTCCACCGGTGAAGCTCATGCAACGCCGGAGAAAAGCTCCCTCGAGGCGGGCGGGGGGGGGGGGGCCCGCTTTTGCAGCTGTCAAAGGCAGGAAAGAGCCCCTTCCCAGAATTAACTTGGCCCAGTCGAAGCAGCTGGGGATAGCTGGCTTTTTTTTGGGGGGGAAGAGGGGGGAGGCTTGAGAAGGCGAATCGTGCATTTAAATAAACCTGCATCTTTGGACTGTCGGGTCAGAACCTCCCTGTTCAGGAGCAGTCTACCCGCAGCTAGGAAGCAGGCAGAAACCGGCAAGGGCTTTTTCTTGCTGTATGTCATTGCATTGTTTTCTCTCTCTCTCTCTCTCTCTCTCACACACACACACAAAAACACACATACACAGACACACACATTTTGCCTCCTTTGCCCACGAGGGCAAATCTTTTCCCTTGCAATTCCGCCTCTTTCCCGACAGATGGCAGCCGTCCCAGCCTCTGCAGCCGCTCTCGTCCACGCCCCCCCCCCACCAAACCGGGGCCTTGACGCCGATTGGCCTTGCGCCAGGCAAAGGGGCGGAGAAAGAAGCCGCCCCGCGGCTGGCGATTGGCTGACGGGCCAGGCAGCGAAGATAGAGCCAAGAACGAAATAGAGCAGCCCCTCTACTCCGTGACGTCAACCGGAAATGCGCTCTTCCCCGTCTCCGCGTAGTAGGCGCTCCATTTGGCTGCTATCATAGAGGCACGGAAGGCTAGATCGGCACACGATTTCCACCCACCCACCCCCGCTATCGCCGGAAGTTCCGGCTACCTCTCCGGGGAGGGGAAGGCCCTTCGGACAATGGGACCATAGAGCAGTCAGGGAGCGGGAGTGGTCCGGCCGAGGGGGGCCGCTCTATGGGGCTGGGAGCCGCCATGCTCTATGATGCGTGCGGGGGCCGCAGCCGCAGAAGCGCCGAGGAGGCCCAGCAGCTGCAAGGCCAGGTGGGAGCTCTCGGGATGGGGTGGGTGGTCTCCAGCCCCCCCTGGCCCCCCCACCGCCTGGGGGGGGCAGGGGAAACCTGGGTAGCCCGCCAGAAGGCCCCGAGTGTGGGGGAGGGGCTGCTATTCCTCCCCTGGGGGGTGCTATTAACCCCCCCATTACTCACCTGAGAGAGGGAGGGACTCAAGTAGCCCCCCCACCCAAAAAACCCTATGAGTGGGTTCAAAAAAAAGCCTTTGAGGAAGAGTGGGGGGCTTTTTATCCCCTCCCCCCTGAAGAGCAAACCCCCCTAGGGATGAGAGAAGGGGGGTGTCTCCCCCCCCATTTACAGGAGGGGAACCGAAAACTCTGCTTGTGGCATCCTCCTACACCCCCCCTCCTGCACTTGTTGCCCTCCCCCCTCCAAACTCCCCTCCCCAATTGCTTCTTTGGCCGAAGAAAAGGGGGAGGGGGCAATTCCATGCAGGTGCCAAACCCCCTGGGTTGGGGGAGTCCAAGGGGGGGCAGGGGTCTCTCTCCCAGGTTCCTTGAGGTGGCCTTTCGCCCCATCTAAATGCAGGGGGTGGTGGAGGAAACTGGGGGGGGGAGCACCCAAATAAAGCAGCTTCCCTGGCTTTGGGGAAGGGGGCTGCTCATTCCCACGTGGGGAGGGGTGTGTGTGGGGAAAGCCCCCTCAGGTGGGTCTGAAAGAGGTGGGCAGGGGGAGATGCTGGAGAAGGACTTTTAAAAGAGGGAAGGTAAGGTTGGGGGACCGCTTTGGGGGCGGAGGCAAATGGTTGGGGAAAAGCCTGAAGAATATTTGTGGGAGGGGGTCAGTGGGGGGGGCTGTCCCATGTTTAGGAGGCTGAGTGAGACCCCAAGCTGAAAAGTCAACCTGGAGGGTCCTTGGCCCGGCTGCTTTAAAACCCCAGAAACAAATCTGAATGGAGCCCAGAAAAATTAAGAAAGAATCGGATGTTTAAAAAACAAAAAACACTTATTTGGTAGTGTGTGGGTGGGTGTTTTTATAAGGGGGGGGCAGGCAGTGAATTTAGTGATTCACTAATTTGGAATGCAAGGGAAAGTCGAAAAAAGGCTGTGTGTGTGTGTGTATGTAAACAGGTTTTGTCCACTGAGATTGGGGGGGGGGGAAATGAATTTAAACAATGTGGGAGATGCGGCTGGTAGGCTGTGTTTTGAGCAAAAGGTTTCTTTCTCAGAGATAGGAAGTGAATATTTTCCATCTTTATTGACAAAATAAAGCTGTTTATCCGCAAGAGGTAGGCAACTGATTAAATCATTTTTTCCCCCTCTCTTTCTGATTTTGCTTAATATCCTTTGTTGTAGTCAGTGCTGAGCGGTTTCTGGAGCCAAGTCCTTCTGATCATCCAATCCAGGGAGGCCTCTGCTGTAGGTAAGAAAGTCTGAATTCTCATGTTTCTGCTAAAATCTCAGAAAGTGGTGGCACCTGGATGACCATATTCAGAGGCTAATTAGTGACTAGCTAATTGAGAGACTTCTTGGTAATCCAAGGATTGTTGGTTAGACTAAAACTAAATACTCCTTGGAAGAAAACCAGGACAAGCTATTTCCAAATTCCTTTCATTACATACTGGACCAACGTAGACTTCAACTTAGGCCAAAGCACGACCCACTTGTGTTGCTACCTAACTGGGATCCATACAATAAACACACAATATTTTGTATTCCATTATTTTTAACTTTGCATTGTTAACCTTCGAGTGGAGGCTGCTTCTTTTATGTATGCTAAAAAAATTAAAAATAATCCTGTGGGCAAAAACAGTGATCAGAAATGGGACTTTTTATTATTTTGTTACTGTTTTTGTTTTAATCATATTCCCCCCAAGAAGAGCAGGGATAACTGTATTCCCACGGTACTTTAAAGAAAGCTAAAAGGAGGGTGGGTGGTTTGTGAGTTGTGTTAACCTAGTTATGGGTTCGGTAAATGCTACTTTTAGATGACCCTGTAAAGTGCATGATATGTTTGAGGAACACAGTAACTGTGGTTTGGATTTAGTATGTTGTGTGAACATGATTGATTCTTTTGAGTGTGACATTTTTTCTCCAGTTTCCAGTCTAGTTAACAGCATTGCCCTCTTATGAAAAAAAAAAGAAAAAGAAAGAAAGAACAGCCTGGGGAGGAGTTGTTGAGATGGGCAGCTCTGTAAATTAATTGAATAACTAAATAAATATACACCTGGGCTCTCTCCTTCCCCGCCTCCCATCTTGTATAGCACAGGTTCGGTTTCGCTCGATTTGCTCCTAAGACTTTTTGCCCATTTTAGTTTCCATGCTCAAAACACAAAGCCGCCTTTGTCTCTTCAAACACCAACCTTTGAAGTTGACGAATGCAAAAGAGAGGGGGGGGGGAAGCAGAAATTGGTAGCTTCTTTCAAAACCAATACTGCAAGGTTGGTTTTTCTGGTCTCTGATTCGGCTTATTTCGCTCTTAGCTCCTTGACCCTTTCTACGTTGAAATAGGTAGTCCTTCGACTTGCAGCTTTTCATTCAAAGACATTTCAGAGTTACAAGGGCACTGAAAAAAAGTGACTTAGGGCCGTTTTTCACACTTGGGACCGTTGTAGCCATCCCCCAGGGTCACGTGATCAAAATTCAGACGCTTGGCAACCGGCAAACGTATTTATGACGGTCGCAGCGTCCCGGGGTCATGTGATCCCCTTTTGCGACCTGACCAGCAAAGTCAATAGTGGAAGCCAGATTCACTTAACAACCAGGTTACTAACTTAACAACTGCAGCGATACAGCGGTGGCAAGGAAGGTCGTAAAATGGGGCAAAACTCCCTTAACAACCGTCTTGCTTAGGAACAGGAATTGTGGACTCCGTTGTGCTTCTAAGTCAAGGACGACTGCTAGATAAATAAATATGGCCGTTCATGGGTACTTGAGTACATCCGTAGCTGGTGATTAGCCTTCTTAGAATTAAAGAACTTCCCCAAACTGGAGTCTTCTAATCTAATTCTAAGACTGGACAGCCATTTGTCTGAAATGGTATAGGATCTCCTGCCTGAGCAGGGGGTTGGACTAGATGACCTCCAAGGTCCCTTCCAACTTTCTTCTTCTTTCTTCTTCTTCTTTCTTCTCCTCCTCCTCCTCCTCCTCCTCCTCCTCATCATCATCATCCAGGGGTCCCCGGTCCATGGACCAGTACCGGGCCACAGCATGCCAGCAACCGGTCCATACAAACAAGCAAAGCCCCATCCACATGATGCAGGCAGCACACAAAACCACGCCCCCTCCAGTCCACGGGAAAAAAACCTCTCTCCACAGAACCGGTCCCTGGTGCCCCAAAAGGTTGGGGGACCTCTGTTCTAATCAGTTTGGGCCCTGAGTCCCATCACCCTCTATTGCAGAGGTCTCCAATAACTTGGCCACTTTAAGACTTGTGGACTTCAGCTCCCAGAATTCCCCAGCCAGCTGTGTGGTTTGCTGGCTGAGGGATTCTGGGAGTTGAGGTCCACAGGTCTTAGGGTGGCCAGGTTTGTGGGGACCCCTGCTCTACTGGCATAAATGGCAATTATGGCTGCAAAAGTCCAACATCTATGAAAAATACCTGGGCGGGAAAAAAGCAGATCTGTTTAATGTCTGGAAGCTTTCTGGAGTACATGCCAGATGTCATGGTATTTGGGAATGACCTTGAGAAATTGGGTGGACAGATGCTGGCTAGGGGAGGGTCAGATAAGAGGCCTCAGCTGGATAAAGGGCAGAGCAAGAAACTCATGAGAGACACCCCCCTCCCTAATTTGCCGGGGAAGACTTGCAAGACCCTGCTAATGTAGGTTTACAATAAACTAGAATTGGCATATCTGGTCCTGCCTCCTGTGTGGTCTATTTGGTAAGCCATTATCTCAAACTAGATGCTATCCTAAGAGACTCGTGAGGTTCCTTGACCACTATCAACAGGCCTGGATTCAGCCTGCTTCGTCTTTTGTGAAAGTTCCTTCACTCGCGTGTGTTAAAACGCCCAAGTCTTGGGACCTTGACAGCAAGCTAGGATATGAGTGCGTTAAACTTTTTAATGTTTTTCGAGAAGAACTTTTGATAAGGCGTATTTGTGGTTTGTTAATCGGAGGCTTAGTTTAAGAACAGCACGGATCCTGGTAAAGGCAGATTGAGCTGCTTCCCTTTCATAGTTAGCTGCTGGTTTGTTTGTAATAAAACCGGTGGGGGAAATCAGACCGTAGTCTGTTTCTCTCTCTCTCTAAGCCTTCCCTGTATACAGATAGTCTCAACTTACAACCATTTAGTGACTGTTCGAAGTTACAACGGACCAGAAAAAAATGACTTACGAGCGTTTTTCACACTTACAACCGCTACAGCATCCCCATGGTCACGTGATCAAAATTAAGACGCTTGGCAACTGACTCATATTTACGACGGTTGCAGTGTCCCGGGATCGTGTGATTTCCCCCTTTTGCGACCTTCAGACAAGCAAAGTCCATGGGGAAACCAGATTCGCTTAACAACCGTGGCAAGGGAGGTCGTAAAACGGGGCAAAATTCACTTAACAAATGTCTCGGCTTAGCATCAGAAACGTTGGGCTCAATTGTGTTCGTAAGTCGAGGACTACCTGTTCAAGATCCCAGAGGTTAGAATCCCACTCAGAAAAAACAACAACTTTCCTAGCTAGAGGTATATTAAGACACATAAATTGGTGTATTAATAAATTAATAGTACTGTATTCAGTTGGTTTATTAAAGAACTGAAGGACATCCGTGTGGAGAAAAATCTAGGGGGGGGAAATCCCTGCTAAGCTGTTTGTGTTATTGTGCTGTTGATTTAGTATCTTTCAGAATCTGCTTCTCGTGGTTTGTTTAAGGTGGTTTATGGCTTGTTGCACCCAAACAATACGTGGCCTCTGATCAACTGGTTTTCAACAAACCATGGCTTACTGGAGGTATGGGAAAGGGCTGTAGAAAGAAATCTCAGCATCAGCAAGCAGACCTTAATTTTAATCGTTAAAATTAAAATGTTAGGGATGAAGCAATATCTGACTTGGTACAAGGTGGTCCTCGACTTACGACTGCGACGGAGCCCGAATTTTCTGTGGCTAAGCGAAAGCGTCGAAGTGAGTTTTGCGACCTTTCGTTTCACCACCTTTCTTGCCACAGTTGTTAAGTGAGTCACACGGTCGTGAAGTGAATCCGGCTTCCCCCGTCGACTTTGCTCGTCAGAAGGTTGCAAAAGGGGACACCCCAATCCTCGTCATTATGAGTCAGTTGCCCAGCGTCCGAATGTTGATCACGTGAGCCTGGGCCCTTTGCAACCGTCAGAAGTACATGCCTGTTGCCAAGCGTCTGAATTTTGATCGCGTGACCGCGGGGTCGTCAAGCGTGAGAAAGGGCCGTAAGTCAGAAGTGCCGCTGTAAACGAATAGTTGCTAAGGACTGTCCGTGCTTCCTTTTTCTCTCCCTGAGTGACGTTTCTGTCTCTTCCCCCAGTCGGGATTCGGGGTGTCCACTTTGCTACCTCCAAATCTCTCATGGCGCTGAAGGCGGAGACCCCCTTGACGGACTACTCCGAGGTCTCCTCGGCCATCTCACGCTTCAAGGAGAAGGAGAAGATGGCTGCTGATTCTCGGCTCCTCCACCGCCCCTCGGCGAAGCAGGATGGAGCCCTTGTAAACCCCGTGGGCAAAGGTGGGAAGCTTTTCTCACAACCAGCGTGTGTGTGTCGGTGGCACTGGGAAAGCCGTGGGGATAACCCAACGGGGGTGTGCAGAGACAAGGTGCTGGACAATCATTTTACAAGCACCGGAGACTCTTAAGAATGGAAGCTAGCTCTTCTGATCCAACATGAAGGATAAATTTAGCCTTAGGGCAAGGTTGCAAAGCCCTGGTGTGTATTGTGCTTCTTCGACAAGAACAAATATTGCAAGGGTTGGCTCAAATGTTCTTACCGAGCCTGTTACCTTTGCGTATTTATTTATATCCCACCGTTAATATTTTCTTGTCTTCCGCCTCCTATTTCCCCTAGAACAACAACCTAGTGAGGCAGGTCGGGCTGAAAGAAGGGCCGGCCCAAAGTCCCTCAGTCCGCTTTCATGGCTAAGGTGGGGAACTTGAACTCACCGTCTCCTGGTGATTGAGCCAAAGTCACCCAGCCAATTTTCATGCCGATGGTGGCACTAGAACTCACCCGTCTCCTAGCGATTGGCCCCAAAAATCACCCAGCCGGCTTTCCTGGCTAGGGTGGAACTAGAACTCACTGTCACCTGGTGATTGGTCCAAAGTCGCCCAACTGACTTTCATGGCTAAGGAGGGACTAGAACTCACCGTCTCCTGGTGTTTGGCCCAAAATCACTCAGCCGACTTTCCTGGCTAGGGTGGAACCAGAACTCACCGTCTCCTGGTGATTGACCCAGCCAATTTTCATGCCAATGGTGAGACTAGAACTCACCATCTCCTGATGATTGGCCCAAAGTCACCCAGCCAGCTTTCATGGCTAAGGTGGAACTAGAACTCACTGTCACCTGGTGATTGACCCAGCCAATTTTCATGCCAGTGGTGAGACTAGAACTCACCATCTCCTGATTTGATTGGCCCAAAGTCACCCAGCCAGCTTTCACGGCTAAGACAGGACTAGAACTCACCGTCTCCTGGATTTTATCACAGACCAGGCTTTTTCCTAGCTTTCACGCTGGCTGGGGAACTCCGGAAACATCAGAGGATCTTCTGATGCTTAGAGAAACAAATGTGAGTTGTAGAACTTCCTCCTTTTCTTGAAAAACCTCGTTTCCCCCGCAGGAAAACACCCAGTTTCGGAGTCTGCCGGCCAGGAAGAGCTCGGGATCTCCTGGAAGCAGGAATATTTGGTGGCCGAGAATCCGGACGACGGCCGGCTGGTGTGCATGGTGTGCGGGGGCCTCTTGAGCAGCTCCGGCCCGGCGGCAGCCCGCCGGCACATCCTGCAGCAACACGCCCACTCGCTGGACTTCACGCTGGAAGAGAAACACAACATCCTGGAGGGCTGGAGCGAAGGGGCCATCCTGCCCGAAATAGAGCCCCCCCCTTCCTCTACAGGTAATCCTCTCCCTGCTCTGCCGCCGCTGCTGGTGCTGCTGCTGTTGTTGTTGTTGCGATGCCCTCGCGGATCGGGACGGCCACCGAGGTGGTGCCTGGCGCTGCCCTCGCGGATTCTGATTGGCTTTCTGGCCCTTCCCACCCCAGGCGGTCCTGGCGAGAACCAGCAGCCTGCCGAGATCGAAGTCCTCCTTGATTTGGAGGAACAGCCCGTGAACCGGAAGCGCGGGCTCGTCCCAGCACGCCGCGGTGAGTGCTAGGCCACGGAGAGGGCAGGAGCTGCCTAGAGCGTCCCTTTCAGAGCCCAGGTGGTCCTCGGCTTACGACTTACGGCTGACATTTCCACGGCTAAGCAAGGGGGTTGTTGAGTCGGGCAAACTTGAGTCCGTTGCCTATTTTATGATTTATTTATTATTATTATTATTATTATTATTTGGCCAAGGTGGTTAAGCAAATCGCTGCATTTGGTTCAGCGACTCATGCAGTCATTAAGCGAATCCAGTTTCCCCCTCCCCCCTCCCCCGCCCATTGAATCTGCTTGTCGAAAGCTGGACTGGGAAGGTGGCCAATCGCAGCCCCTTGATGCTGCGACGGTTGTAGGCGCGAGGACCCGTTGTAAATCGCCTTTTTTTTCCCCATCTTCAAACCGGTCACGAAACGGATAGTCGTAAGTCGAGGGCTGCTGACGTTCTTTAAAACGGTCTTTTATCTCCTGGGAAGTGAGTGTTTTCAAACCAGCTGCACCCAGTCTTGTGAACAGTCACACTCCCAGCCCCGGGAATCCATGTTGTGAGCGTGCTTGCGACAGACGGTCAACATTACTAATGGCTGCCAAAGTTCCCTAGCCTTGAGCTGGTGTAAGAAGGCAGATCAGACCTCCCTCTTTCTCCGCGGCTGTCAAAGACGGGGGCCTGCCTAACGCTCCTCGGGGATAATATCCCAGCATCCTTTGCTGTAGGCCAAGCTCTCTGGGGGGCTTCTGGGATCTGTGGTTCACCAGCTGGAGAACCCCACGTTCCCTCCTGCTCTAGCCAGGTTGGTGCAAGACATCAGCTCGGCTGAAAGCAGGGAGTGCTCGACTTACGACCACCTTTTGCTAAGTTGTTACGTGAGTTTTGTCCCATTTTACGACCTTTCTTAGCACAGTCGCTAAGCGAATCGCTGCATCTGCTGAGTTAGTAACGCCGCCGTTAAGCGAATCCGGCTTCCCCATTCACTTTGCCTGACGGAAGGTCGCAAAAGGGGATCACGTGACCCCGGGGCCGTCATAAATCTGAATCCGTTTCCAAGCCTCTGGGTTTTCTGCTCAGGTGACCACGGGGCCGCGGCGATAGTTGTGTCCAAAACGGTCCTAAGTCGCTTTTTTTCAGCGGCCTAACTTCACACGGCCGCTAAACCAACCGTTGTAAGTCGAGGACTGCCTGTGCAATCTTTACCCCACTTGGCAAAGCCAGGGAAAATCTCTCTGTAAGTGTCTTGTGTCAAGGCCGGCGCTGCTGCTGCTTTCCTAACCGTGTCTTAGCTGTTGTGGGTCTCTGTTCTCCTTTGTCGCGAAAAGAAGGCAGATTTGGGTCCTTGTCCTCACAAAACTGCGCGACCCCGTTCAAGACCCACAATTGAAGCGCTGTGCTTTTCTCCTCTTTTTTTCTCTTCCCAGCAGAGGGTTTGCACATGGAAGCTGAAAGGAGGGTTCCCGTTCGACAGAGGCCACCGGCCAAGGATCCGAGGGGTCAGGAGCCCATCAAGGCTGCAGGTAACACGGCGTCGCCTCGGAACCAGTTTTTGAGGGTAGCTTTCTGGCTACCCCTCCGATCTTCCTTTCCTCTCTGTCCCCCCCCTTTTGTCTGCTGGGCTCCGTTTTAATGCCATTGGTTCAACGAAATTCAGAATGTCTCCCTCCTGCCTTCAAGACTCAGGTTTCTAGCCCTTATGAAAGCAAAAGGGAACCTTGAAAACTGGCCAAGTTGTTTTTTTTTTGGGGGGGGGGGCGGATTTTGATTCTATAGAGATGGGCAATTTTGGACTTGATCAGGAAAGGAAGTTTACTTGTTTGCTGAACTTTCGGCGAAAGACGTTGTGTAAGATGTGAATGCTCCAAGGCGGGAAGTTTTTAAAGAAGAGACTGGACAACCGTTTGTCTGAAATGGTGTAGGTTCTCCTGCTTGAGCAGGGGGCTGGACTAGAAGATCTCCAAGGTCCCTTCCAGCTCCTATTCTATTCTATTCTATTCTATTCTATTTTCTTTTCTATTCTATTCTATTTTCTATTCTATTCTATTCTATTCTTAATTCTATTATTTCTGTTCTATTCTATTTTCTATTCTATTCTATTTTCTATTCTATTCTATTTTCTATTCTATTCTATTTTCTATTCTATTCTATTTTCTATTCTATTCTATTTTCTATTCTATTCTATTCTTAATTCTATTATTTCTATTCTATTCTATTTTCTATTCTATTTTCTTTTCTTTTCTTTTCTATTCTATTCTATTTTCTATTCTATTCTATTTTCTATTCTATTTTCTATTCTACTATTCTTATTTCTATTCTAATCTTTATTCTTATTTCTATTCTATTTTTATTTCTATTCTATTCTATTTTCTATTCTATTCTAATCTAATCTTAATTCTATTCTTATTTCTATTCTATTCTTATTTCTATTCTATTCTATTTTCTATTCTATTCTATTCTATTCTTAATTCTATTCTTATTTCTATTCTATTCTTATTTCTATTCTATTCTATTTTCTATTCTATTCTATTCTTAATTCTATTCTTATTTCTATTCTATTCTTAATTCTATTCTTATTTCTATTCTATTCTATTCTTATTTCTATTCTATTCTATTTTCTATTCTATTTTCTATTCTATTCTTAATTCTATTCTTATTTCTATTCTATTCTTAATTGTATTCTTATTTCTATTCTATTCTATTCTTATTTCTATTCTATTCTATTTTCTATTCTATTTTCTATTCTATTCTTAATTCTATTCTTATTTCTATTCTATTCTTAATTGTATTCTTATTTCTATTCTATTCTATTCTTATTTCTATTCTATTCTATATAGCGTGGGCAAAATAGAGGCTTGGGTGTTCCTTTACAAAATGTATGTCAGTCGCACAATTTGGTGGTGCTTCACACAGAACTAGAGATGGGAAGGTCTGGAAAAAAGAACTGGAAAAACTGGAGGGGAAAGTAGATTTTTTTCCTGTGTTTTTTTGTTTTCCAAACGGCTTTGGAAAAAATGGGGGAAACCTTGTATTTTCCCCAATTCCCCCCCCCCTTTTTTTCCCCAGGCCTTCCCATCTGTACACTGAACTTAGCTTTCCTCTCTGTGTGCAGTTCACAAGACCCTTTTCTGCATACTCCCTGCCTGTTGGTGTTTCTAGTCCTCAAGGTTCTGGAAGGAAGCCACCTTCGTTGGCTTTTCTGTGGCTTGGAAATACAATCGGGACTTCAGTGAAATAGTCACCTTTATAGGATCAGAACAGTGGGGATCACGAGGCTTATAATTGTATTGATTATATTTATATCATGCCATTTCAGATTAAATATCTCGCCCAGTCGACTGGGCTAGCATCACTAGGAAGCCCCTCCACTATTAGGACTCGGTTTTAGAGGTGTGAGAATCAGCATAAAATGTGCGTAGTTCTTCACACTTGTTTCGTTCTCTAGGAAAGGAGTGGCTTTCGGAATGCGGCCTTCCCGGTTCGGCCCCTGCCGAAATCCGGATCTTCACCGACGGCTCCTTCCCAGCTGGATTCACCCTGAAGCTGTACTGCCGTTCTCAGCCAGGTGGGTGGTGGTGAAAACCTTGTTTCTTTTAAAACCTCTGGAAATATTGGCACAATTCCAGCCTTGGCACAGATCACAAGGCTTTTATCTACAGCTGCTGTGCCAGACCAAGGTCAGACAGACACTCCACTCCCCAGTGTCTGCCCCGGTCTCTTGGCAGTCCCACATGGCAAATCTCTTCTCTTTTGTTTTGAAGTTAAAAAGAGATTGTTTAGATGGAGTGGCTTGTTCCTGCCTCCTGTTTCTTTTTCCAGAGAATTCTTTTCTTACCTCTGCTGTGTTTTGTCCCATTTTTTTTCTTGTTTCCCCCCCCCCCCAGTCTGCTGAACCCCTAATTCTCTCAGGGCTTGCCTAACGTCTATCAACCCATGTAGTGCGGCTGTTGTATTATTATTTATCCTTCTTATTGTGTTCTTTATTCTCCATTTTAGTGGTATCATTATTATTATTATTATTATTATTCTGTGGCTTTGCGTGTACAGCAGGTGACTTACAACAGTTCATTTAGTGACTGCTCAAAGCTACGACGTCACTGAAAAAAGCGCCTTGTGGCCGTTTTTCACACGCTCTTTGCAGGCTCCCCATGGTCATGTGAAGAGACTGGACAGTCCCTTGTCTGAAATGGTACAGGGTCTCCTGCTTGAGCAGGGGGTTGGACTAGTAGACCTCCAAGGCCCCTTCCAGCTCTATTCTGATTTTGATTGGGATGGGAAGCTGAGCGTTTGGGTTGTGTGTACGCTACAATAACAACCGTGACGTCTTTCTGTTGTAGAACCATCACCAGGCTCCGGAGCTAAGGCGAACCCAAGGAAAAAAACAGTGGGTAAGCGTGAATTTTTGTTCATCTGAAATAGTGTAAGTGTGTTTTGGGATCAGGCTGCATTTCATTGGCCAGGAAGGGATCAGCAGTGGGTTCCCCCTGCCCAGAGGTCACTAATACTGTCCAGTAAAATTGTCCTTCCTTTCCGTTCCAGGGAAGGAAGATCCCTGTGTTGTCCCATCGGTCAATGTGGGTTTTGAAATGTTAGCAGTGAAGCCAATTAAGAACTCGTGCCTGTTTCTCTTCTTTCTTCTTCTTCTTCTTCTTCTTCTTCTTCTTCTTCTTCTTCTTCTTCTTTTTCTTCTTCTTCTTCTTCTTCTTCTTCTTCTTCTTCTTCTTCTTCTTCTTCTTCTTCTTCTTCTTCTTCTTCTTCCTCCTCCTCCTCCTCCTCCTTCTTCTTTCTTTCTTTCTTTCTTTCTTTCTTTCTTTCTTTCTTTCTTTCTTTCTTTCTTTCTTTCTTTCTTTCTTTCTTTCTTTCTTCTTTCAAAAAGTCACTAGTCCTCATTGTTTTAGGGGGGAGGGGGAAATCTATTGCAGAGGAACTGGGAAAGTTTGCAGAGAGTTCTGGTTTAGCGAGCAGAAATTAGCCTCAGTGTAGGAACTGCACACCCCGGGGAAGAGGAGGTAAATCAACATTTGACTCCAGTTTGCTTGGTTCCTGGCCGTGCTTCTGTGCACCAACACCGCCATTAGGGGCAGATTTTGGAAATGTGAGCAGTGCCTATTTAAATTATAGGTGCCTGAAGCACACCACAGCTAGATCCGGTCAGAACTGCCCATCTAGCCTGCTGTCTCACCGAGGCCAACCTTGACCACCTGGGAAATCCACAAATACGAGGGGAAAAAGGCAAAACGTTTCACTCCTCTGTTGTTGTTCTTTAAAGCAGTCCATGCCTGATTGCAAAGGCTGGCTGTTGCTGCAAAGAACAGAATAACAGAGTTGGAAGGGACCTTGGAGATCTTCTAGTCCAACCCCCTGCTCAAATGGCTGTCCAGGCTCTTCTTGAAAATCTCCAGTGTTGGAGCACCTATAACTTCTAGTGGCAAGCTGTTCCACTGGTTAATTGCTCTCACTGTCAGGAAATATCTCCTTAGTTCTAGGTTGCTTCTCTCCTTGATTAATTTCCATCCATTGTTTCTTGTCCTACCTTCAGCTGCTTTGGGGAATAGGTTGACCCCCCCCCCCTTCTTTGTGGCAGCCCCTCAAATATTGGAAGACTCAGAGTCAGAGTCTTTGAATGTATTATAGCAATGTGAGAAATTAATAGATTACAAAAATAGACTGGCCCTCGAATTTCAACCTGTGTGCCTGTCGGGTGGGAGGGAAAGTCCAGAGTTTAATTCTGGGTTGTGTGAAAGGAAACATCCCATTATCTCCCAAGTCTCTTTGCCTTTAGTTGAGAGGGTGACCTCAAGCGAAAAATCAGTGCTCTGTATTCATTATATGTGCCATCCTATCATGCTTCCAGTCAAAAGGTTGGTGAATGAGGGGGGGGGTTTTGGGCAGCTGGGGTACAGATCCCCTGTTTTGTCTTTTTTCCACTCCTTCAGTGGGGAATGAAGAGCAAATAAAATCAGAAAAGCTAAAAACCCACACATCAAATGGATTCACATTACGGAGTTTTAAAAAGGGGTCTGGATTTGACTTGCCTGCCTGCAGAGATTTAAAAACCACTCCAGGGAAGAGCCAAATGAAGCCAAATTTCCTGAGAAAGGGAGATTGTATTATTATTATTATTATGGTCCATTATTATTATTATGGTCCATCACACAGTCAGCCAGATCTTCAGACTGGATTTGGCATTTTTTGTCCACCTATCAAGTCTTTCCCAAGGACCTGTGATACTATTATTATTATTATTATTATTCACAAGATCCCCAGTTTGCTCTCCCCCTTTCTGATTTTAATAACAATCTTTACAATAAGGAACCGGGAGAGTTATTTTCCCACTAACATCGTGAGAAAACTCTGCTGAAATGCAAAATATGGGGGCAACTCTGGCCTTGAACTGTAAGAGCCGTTCTTAGCCTCACAAAAGCTTTGTTTCAATGGCATGGTAGAAAGTGGGGAAGGGGGGGGCTTCCTCTTTCCCTGCCCCCCCCCCAATACAGGGCTCCCCTCCCTTTCTGGGTTGTCTTGAGATCCTTTAAGGACGGATGAAGAAGCAACACGCTTATCTTACCGTCTGTCCATTAATCAGCAGTGAAGTTCTGGAAACCTCACAAATCGCAGGCGGTGTTTTTTTTTTGAACTCGCCTCTTATCGGAAATGCGTGGACTTAACTTGCCACAGTCGTTAAATGAATCACGGCCGTTTTTAAGTCGGTAACACGGTTGTGAAGTGTTTGCTTGTCAGAAGGTCGCAAAAAAGGGGATCGCATGATCCCGGCACCCTGCGACCATCATAAAAACGAATCAGTTTGCCAAGCGTCTCTAAACTTCGCTCACGTGACCACGGGGCAGCTGCAACGGTCGTAAGTGCAAAAAACGCTCATGTTGTAACTTTGAACGGTCGCTAAGCAAATAGTTGTAAGTCGGGGACTAGCTGGCCGATGACCCGCAGCCTGCCTCTCTTCCCAGATCGCGACTGCTCCGTGTCCCTCCTGCGGCTTCACTCCAGGGACGCCGCCGGCCGCCTGCACCCAAGCCCGGACACCCTTGCGCCCCCTTGCCCGCTAGGCGGCTCGGCCGACCGCTGCCCCAAAGACTGTGGGGCAGTTCGGGGAGCGGGCCGACGGGCAGCCCCTGCTGGCAAGGAGGCCTCCACCGCCCTGGCGAAGGGCTTCAACCCCACGTGGCGCGCCCGCTTCCTGGTGGACTTCGACGCGGCCACCGGCCACCTGGTGTGCATGGTGTGCGAGTACCCCTTGCGACGCATCTGCCTGGCCACCGTCAAGCAACACATCCTGCAGTGCCACGCCGAGACGCTCCAGATGCCCCGGGAGGTCCGACGCACCATCCTGGAAGTCTGGGAGAACCGGAGCCAGCCCTCCACCCAGGTGCCGAGGAAGTGACGGGCTGGCGGGTTCTCCCTCCCACCTGACTCGGGAAGCCGCGAGAAAGGGTTAAAAGAGACCAAATTCCGGACCAGGCAGGCCTAGGGGGCGGAGCTTGAGGGAAGGAGGCTCCACCCCTCCTCAGAAGCCCCGCCCCGAGGCTATATACACTCCTATCTCCCTTGCTGGAGAAAAGAGCAGATTCTGAGCTGGCCCTGCCGCCATTTTTCAATTTTAAAGAATTTTTTTTAAAGAATTTTTTTTAATTTGTTTTGGTTTTCAACTTTGCTTTTCATTTCTAAGCAGAAGCAGCTCTGATTTCTCTCTGGCCCCAGCCTGTTCCCTGCCTTTTTTTTTCCCCCTCTCTCTCTCTCTCTCACCAATAAATTTCCACACCGCAGCAGAGAAGGGAAACGGAGAATGAAGCCACGGCTTAATCAGGGAGGAGAGATGGGAGATTTTGCCACTGCCTCCCCTTTATTCGGGAGCAGTTTATTAAAAAAGAAGAAGAAGAAGAAAAAAAGAAACTCAGGGGGAAATCTTTTTTGGAGTTGCAGCCGTTCCCTTTTTGACGTCTGTCCCCACCCCAAAAAAAGTTGCGGGAAGAAATGAGACAACGCTCATTGCTAAGACTGCCGTTCTGCAGCCAGATCATTTCATCGCCAGCGCTGTGTTTCTGCAATTAATTGGACCTCATGCTTCGGCTTCATGATTTAACCAGAGGATAGAAATGTCAGCCTGGGCCTTCAAACCGATTCATAAGCCACAGGGAGCAGTAAATTATGTTTTATGTTCTACAGGCAGCTTTTTTTAAAAAAAACAACAACAACAACACGTCTCCTGTCTATGTACATTTTGAGTTCTGTGTTCCGATCACCACTTCGCTTGTACCCCCTGCAGGGGAAAAAAAGGGGATTTCTCTTTTGTTACCATTCTTGAGCAGAGAAAGGTAGCCAGATCCAAAAGCTTGTGCTGTGCTATCCTCTCTTTTGCTTTTATGGTTTCACGTCTGGCCCACAATGCTGGCTTTGAAAACCCTGGCTTTGAAAACAAGCATGTGAAGAAGCAGTAATCTCTGTGTGTGCCTTTATTATCCAGGTGTCAGGCAGCAGTTCAACAGGTGCAAGCAGGACTGCCCAGCAAATCCTCCTTGGTTTAGGGGGGGAAAAAAGCACTCATTCCTTTATTCAAAAGGTGGATGGATGTTAATTGCTGTGTAGACGAAAGCAGGTTTATATAACTCAGTTGAATCTTAAAGGTAGAAGTGTCCTCTCTTATTCCAGGAAAAGGATAGTTAGTGCTGCTGCTAATTACAATAAAACCACTTAAAATCATCTTTTTCCCCCTTTTGGATTGCCTGCAGTTTCAGAAATCACCAGTTGGTGGCGCCTTTGACTGGTTAAAAAGGGCCAGTGAGAAATGGAGGCGCAAGTCCTAGAGCAGACTCCTCTGCAGAATTTCAACTCTCAGTATATTTGATCCAGCCAGGAAAACAGCAGCAGCAGCCCCCAAAACACATAGGGGGCACCTATGCTGCAAGACACACGTTTTCCTGTCTGCATTGCCATGCACCCCACATAAAACTGGAAATAGCAATTCCCCCTAGAGCGAATTAAATCACACACACACACACACCCCAAAGCCTTGTCAAATATTGGACGCTGCCAATTGATGGAGCAGAAGTCAGGAGTAGGCTTCTGTGAATATTGTTGATGGAACCCAGTCTTGTTTCCTGTCCGGAGATGCTTTTAATGGAGGCAATTTGAGTTAAACTGACCCTTTTCAGGGGGTAAAGCCCTCCCCTCTGCCGTCCCACCCTCCCCCTTCAAAAGAGACACTCATTACAAAAGCAGAAATCACATTTAATAAATTAAGGGAGGCCTTTACAGTCGGGGCCCAATAAATAACAAAAGCAAGGTTCAGAGAGGAACAGGCAGAAGGAGAAATGGAACAGCAAGAGGCAATAGTTGAATTTTAAGTACAAAAAAGTCTAAAAAGAGAGACACGGAGGAGAATTTGCACTCGCTACCCACCACCATCACAACTGCTACGTGGAAGGAGGTGCCGAGGATGCTTTACAGCTGCAAAGTTGCTCCGATCAGGGATCATTGAAGCAAAGCCTGGAGCACAAAAGTTTTATGGAGGCAGGTGTGTGTACACACATGCATATACAAATCAGCCATAAGCTTTGCATTGGACACCGTGTGCATTTAAAGGTGGGGTGGGGTTTTTTGTTGTTGTCGTTTTTCTGAGTTGTCTTTTCAGAAACAGTCCGTGTTTCCAAATTTAGCCGCCTTTTGTCACGTTGCCCCCTTTTTAAAAAAAACCCCAAGGCTTTCAAATTATTTAGGGAAAAGAAATGTCAATTTTGTTTGCAAAAAAAGGCTTGCAAACGTGGTTTTGATGGCATTCTGGAGAGCCAGACTTTTGAAACACAGCAGTTCACGGATTCTGAAACCCGTGTCTTTACCTTAACTCGGATTTAAACCCATAAATGTATTCAATTTCTCTCCCTTTCTTTGCCAAAGCCCTCCGATTTGTTTTCATAGCCCGGTGTGCTTAAAAAAAATGGTTTCGCACACCGACTTTCGCCGAAGCTTCTGCAGCAAAGATGAGCTTGATCCCAACCCCAGTCTCATCATAACATTTTTCCCATGACAGGGGGTCCTTGAGTTATGACCACAATGGTGCCCATTTCTGTCGCTAAGTGAGTTTTGCCCCACTTTTTTTTTTTTTTTTGCTACAGTTAAGTGAGTCATACAGTCGCAAAGCAAAGCTGGCTTCCCCACTGGCTTGGCCAAGCCCCTAATTTTGATTTTACGATCGTAAATGTGAAAAGCAATCACACGTCGCTTTTTTCCGTTGTAACCGGGGCAGTCGCTAAACAAACGGTCGTAAGTCGAGGACCCCCTGTGCACCATCCTGGGAATTTCAGACGGTCTCTCAAATCTTGCCGCTGGCAGTATTCAGAATTAAAAAGAGATCAGACTTTTCCAGCCAGAAAGGAACGATGCAAAAAAAAACAACACACACATCACCCTAAGACACTTTTTCAAAGAGAGACAAACATGGAGACTACAAAGATTTTTTTTATCACAGTTGTGTGGCATTCCCCTCCCCCCCTTTTGGCATGGTGAGCGAGCGGCCTGCTACCCACTCCTCATTGCATTTCCCCCTCCCCAATTTTTTAAAGCCGCATTTCTCCCCTCCCCTCCCCCCATTTATGCTCGCTTGGCAGGTTGTTGCTGGTGATGGGTTGGGGAGAAATGAGACTTGGAAGACCGTTGAGAACCACAGGGTGTACAGCAAGCTCTTTGCGCTCCCCACTTTTGGGGTGTGGGGGGGCACGGGGGCTTTAAGGTGAGCCCCCCCTCCGATAAAAATATGTGTTTATATATTGCATCTGACGTCAGAAGGGAGCTTTTAACCCTCCCGAAATAAATTCTAGGGATGGCAGATGCCTCTATAACCGGTGGGCAAGTTTACCACCTGTGGACTTCAACTCCCAGAATTCCTCAGCAGGGCTGGCTCAGGGATTCCGGAAGTTGAAGTCCACAGGTCGTAAAGTTGCTCTATAAGATAGCGGCCTCTATTGTCGCTGGCTGTTGAGAATGATGGGAATGGTAGTCTCCTCCCTCCCCCCAAGCAGGAAGCTGCAGCATCCTTTCCACCCCCTTCTGTTTTTTCTAAATTAAACATCCGTGCCCTCTTTTTTTTACAGTGCTTTGTTTTCGGAGAGACCCTCCCAAGATGGGGAGATGGGCTGCTTTAGCTGTGCTCAAGAGGGAGAGTGGGGCTCCTGTTCCTCATAGCTCCCCCCTACTCACATTTTAAATCCTCAGTCCACCTAGTCAGAAGCCATGCAAGGTTTTGGATCTGCTCCTGGAGTGGGGAGGGGAGCAATGTAACTGCCACCTGTGGCTCTTTAAAGCCACCGCCTCTATGGGGGAAAAGGCTGCTTTAGAAAGCCTGCAGCGATTGGCCGTCTCCGAACCGCTCCGAAACCCCGTTTTGCAATCGGTTCTGATGTGCTGCACGATCCTGGTAACATTAGGGGGAGCCAAGAGACAGGAGCAGAAACGGGGGGAGGGGGGTTAAGAGAAAGAGAGACCTCACTGCCCCCCCTTAAGTGGGGGAGAAAAGGATGGATCTCATGCCCCAGTTTGCAGCAAAGTTTTTTAAGTCTGCAGTACCCAGTTTGGGGAATGCATTCTACCCTCACCCCACCCCATTTAAACCCCCCCCACCGCCAAACCCTTCCTCTTCCTTATAGATGCACAAACACACAAACAGTTGGCAAATGCACAAGGAATCGGGATATACCGCTGTCCACAGTAGAGCGGAAGTAAACTGGTGCTTTTCTCTCTTTTTTTTTTTTTAAAAAGGCAGTGGTAAGGAACAGCTCCCCCTAATTTATACACATACGCCCCCACACACCCAATAAATTAACCTGGCACACAACAGCCCCCACCCCAGTCACTCACCATTCCCTTCCCACCCTGATGCCAAAGTAGACCGGCTTGGAAAAGTCACGGCGGGCGGTTGAAACCACAGCAGCCACTACATTTGTGCCACCCAGACCCACGAAACCAGCCTTGTGCGTGAAGACGCAGCGTCAAGGATTGCTGCGCAAAGGCAGGCAGAGATTGGAACTGCCTGGGGGGGTTGATGGGGGGAGCTTCAGGATTTGTCAGTTGGCTCGCCGCTTTGGCTGTCTGGGGGCAGCACCCTCCTGCTGCCCCACCCCACCCCTTATTGCACGCCCTCCCCGCCCCCGTTTCCCTAGCCCTGAGAGTTGACGGAGATCACCCGGTGGTGCTCCATCCCAGTTCACACCTCCGTCTCCAGGCCGGCCAGCTTGGGGGTGAGGATGCGAGGCGTGACGCCGGCGTTGAGGTCCGTTTCGAACTGCAGAAGTTGCCCCATGAAGTTGAGGTTGGGCGAGATGACGGGCCGGCGGCCCTTCACGTACTTGTAGGCGTCGCCCATGGTCATCAAGGTGTGCTTCATCAGGTAGGCGATGACGATGGTGGCCGAGCGCGAGACGCCGGCCTGGCAGTGGATAAGGACTCCCTTGCCGCCCTGGTGGGCCTCCTCTGGAGTTGGGGAGAGAAAGAGCAGCGTCAGAGACGGCAAGGTCCACATCCGTGGCGTGCAGAACTTGTGAAGGACATTGGAAAAAGGAGGGTGCCTAATTTCAACAAAGAGGTCCAAGACAGGATGTGATGGTGGCCATTAGCTTGGAAGACGGAGGGAAGGAGGGAGGGAAAGAGGAAAATGCCAGGGCCAGCAGACATGAATGCTAAATAGAGCCTCTCAGTTCAGGAGCAGTCTACCTTAAAAGGCATACTATCTCCCATTATGTCGAAAGTAAACAGCACGCTCCTTCTAAGCCACGTTTGCCTATGGAGAAGCCTCTCCCTGAAAAAAAAAGGGGGATATCCTTGTTTTTTTATCTAAGGAGCCACCCCTGGAGCAGAGTTTAAACCGGGGGTCTTCAAACCTGGCCCTTTTAGGACTGGTGGACTTCAACTCCCAGAATTCCCCAGCCAGCATTTTTAACTTTATGACTGTGTTGCTTAATGACAAGAGTTGCTGGTCTCAGTTGCAAAGTTGTGAAATGTTTCTTGCCAAGGGGATTTACCTGCCAGCACTTCCCACGTACGGGCTCCCCGCCCCGGGTCAAGCGTAAGCACGTACCGATGAACTCGAACGCCTCCTCAAAATATTGCCGCAGGTCCTGACGGTTGTTGTCGGTGGCAGGCAAGCGCTTGTAACGGAGGCGCCCGCTGTCGGCGTGGTAGAGAGGCAGGTGGGTTGTGACGTTGAGGACGTGGCCCACGTTGAGGTGGAGCAACTTCTCCAGGTTCTGGGCGTCCCTCTCGCTGCCCAGGAAGAGGAACGGGAGGATGCGGCTCAGCTGGGCGTTCTCCAAATCGGGGGTGAGCGGGGAACCCACTTCGTCCGAGATCTCTGGGGCATCTGACCCGATCGGAGTGCCTGCAGCCAAAACACAACAGGTGAGGGTGGCATTCCTGCCCGTCGGGCACAATGGACACGTGGCATTAGAACGAGAAGGCTTTGCGTGGCACAAAGGGAGGGGGGAGCTAGTTTCTCCCCTCTGCCTTTCCAATCCTGCTAGGTAAGACCAGGGGTCTCCAAACGTGGCCCCTTTAAAGACTTGTGGACTTCAACTCCCAGAATCCCCCAGCCAGCCAAGCTAGTTTCTGGCTCTTTGTTGTGCATGTTCTTACTTAGAATGACCACCAGGAGGCAGCCTGGGCTTATAGGACAAAACCGGCCACCTACTGTCTCCTAGTGGTCATTTACCAACTGCAACTGAGAGCAGCAACACCTAAAGCTAAAAATGCTGGCTGGGGAATTCTGGGAGTTGGAGTCCACAAGTTTCAAAAGTGGTCAAGTTTGGAGACCCTTGGATCAAATGCTCCCCTAGATTGGAAACGGGGGACAAGGATGAAAGATGCTTTGCCCATCGTTGTCAGGCTACAAGCAGAACAAGCTTCATTCTGGTTCGGTCACAGCATCCCAGTAGGATCTGGATGGCAAGGCATGCTGGGAACTGTAGTTGGGATATGCTGGGATATGCCCCTTTTTTTCAGGACAGGCCTTCTCCGTGGGCAAAAGTGGCTTAGAAGGAGCGTGCTGTTTACTCTCCACATGATGAGAGAGAGATGCATTTTAAGGTAGACTGCTCCTGAACCCAGAGGCTCTATTTAGCATTCATGTCTGCTGGCGCTGGCATTTTCCTCCTTCCCTCCCTCCCTCCTTCCCTCCGTCGTCCAAGCTAATGGCCACCATCACATCCTGTCTTGGACCCCTTTGTTGAAATTAGGCACCCTCCTTTTTCCAGTCTCCAGCTTTCCCCTTACCTCTCTTCCCAAGTCCTTGCTCATCTCTGTGGGCCAGATCCAGGACAAGGTGCAGGTTCTGCGTAGGCTGGGGTTTGGGCGGCTTGGGGGGGCTAGCTGGTGGAGATTCCGGGACCCCCCCGCAGCCAGACCCTTCCTTGGACCACAAGCACTGCAGCGAGGAGTCCCGGCCGTCACAGGTACCCCGGGAAGAGAGGAAGTCTAGCACAGCCAGTTTCCCTTGCTGGAACCGCCGCCGTCCCGGCGCGTCGGGCACCCCGAAGCGCATGGCGCCCTGCAGCTGAGTTTTGGTGAACTCCACCAGGTTGCGGCAGTCCAGGATCAAGGGGGAGGACTGCGGCTGGCCCCACGGGGGCTGCGAGGCTGGTAGGGGCGGCTTGGCCAGCTCATCCGGCCAGATGTTCCGGACGGTGTAGTCGTCGCCTTCCTCGTCCTCCTCTTCGTCCCCGCCGTAGCAGCTGGGCGCCGGCGAGGACCCCACCCGGGGGTCGTAGGCCACGATGGGGTCGCTGCTGCAGAAGCTGCAGGAGGAGCTGGCCGACTTGACCGAGAGGTTGCAGGCCAGGCAGGCCAGGGAGCGCAGGGCCACCGGAGCGCAGGAGAAACAGCCCAGCTTCTTCATGGACTGCGGGCTGCAGCTGGGGCAGTTCAGGGAGCGCAGGCTGGATCGGCTGGAGAAGCAGGCCAGGGAGCGCAGGCCGGACTTGGCTCCGGCCTCCTCGCAGCGCAGCAGCCGCCAGCACCCCCAGCAGCCGCATTTCAGGGGGTGCATGGTGGTGGCGGGGCTGGAGAGCGACGAGCTGGGGGAGGCGTCCCCCGAAGGCTTGGCGTTCTCCTTGAGACCCCTCTTCTTGAGTTTGGCCTGGGGCAGGAGGGCCTTCAGCTGGGGGGCAGGTGCCCCTTTCTTCTCGCCTGGCTTAGGGTCCAGCGGCAAGGCCGGGCCACACTCGGACCCTCGTCCCTGAGGCTTGAGGTTGAGCGGGTGAGAATGGCCAGGGAGGAGGACGCTGCTTCGGCGGACCGCTTCGCAGGGGCCCTGAGTGCCCGCTCGGCAGACGGCGGGCGGGGACAGTGGCTTCTCCCCACCACTGCTGTGGGTGACGAAGCCGTGGCTGAGGCGCAGGGCTAGAGTCTTGGGTCTCTGCAGCACGCCCATCCGCTCTTCCAGCGGCGAGGGTGGCATTGGGAAAGCCGAGCTGCGGAGAAGGGGAGAGGTCAAGGGGAGATGAACGAGAGTGCTCTCCGCTCCCACCCCAAATTCCTAGCAGCCTCTAAAGCAGGGCATCTCCAAAACCCGGCCACTTTGAGACTTCTGGACTTCAAGTCCCAGAATTCCCCAGCCAGAAGCTTGCAAATGTACCCATCTAAATTGATTGCCATCCAGGAGAGGCAACAGCACAAAACTCAGCCGCCTGGACAGGTTTCAAACTGGTTTGCAAGTTGGCTGGGGAATTCTGGGAGTTGAAGTTCCCCCATCTTAAAGCATGCTGGCTGGAGAATTCTGGGAGTGGAAGTCCGTCCGTCTTAAAGCATGCTGGCTGGGGAATTCTGGGAGTTGAAGTCCACCCACCTTAAAGCATGCTGGCTGGGGAATTCTGGGAGTTGAAGTCCACCCATCTTAAAGCATGCTGGCTGGGGAATTCTGGGAGTTGAAGTCCACCCATCTTAAAGCATGCTGGCTGGGGAATTCTAGGAGTTGAAGTCCACCCATCTTAAAGCATGCTGGCTGGGGAATTCTGGGAGTGGAAGTCCACCCATCTTAAAGCATGCTGGCTGGGGAATTCTGGGAGTTGAAGTCCACCCATCTTAAAGCATGCTGGCTGGGGAACTCTGGGAGTTGAAGTCCACAATTCTTAAAGAAGGGAGGGAGGGAGGTCATCCATCTCGGTTATTATTTCAAACCCTGAAGTCTCCCAGCCCTTTTATTTACTTGTGCCTCCCGCATGCCCTCACCCCAAAGCGACGTAGTGGTAATCCAGTCACATTTTGATGTATTTAGGCTAACTTCTTTTTATGGCCCAGCTTTTTGGCAAGGCCGCCTGTCAGGTTTCCAGCTTTCTAAGTCTCGGATCATGTTCTGTGTCACAGGTGCTTCTAGCCATGCAGCAACATCCCGGCAACTCAGGCGGAGGATCACATGTTTACAATCTAGCTCAGAGAATCTTATGCCCATTTCAGGAACCGAGAGACTGAGGCTGGCATAGAGAAGAGTTCTTTGACAGCTGTTGGGGCCCAGCTGAATTTTGCCTGGTTGCAAGTCCTTTTCCAAATTCCTTGTCTATTCCTGGTCTAAATGCCCAGGAAATCTTGAAATCTCCCACCTTGCAGAATTCAAACCAACCCTTTTCTTAAAATAATCATACTGATAACTTTCCTGGGATTTGGATAATTTGTCACCCTTGACCCCCTCCCTTCCAGAGGAGAGAATGCTCCAGTGGAGACAGCATTTGCTTCACTCTCACCCTACGCAAAACACAGACACACCTTGCAATCCAGAATTGCGTGCACGGATCTATCTTGCTTATAACCTCATGTTTACGAATCGCAATTAATCAAATTAATCCACAATCCTCTCCGGCACAGTTGCACGCTCAAATCTACAATAAAGTTCCTTGGCGCACTCGATTTTTGTGCCAACCCCACTAATGACCAGTGCTCACCAAGCCTTGTCTTTCACGCACACACAACCAGCACGTAGCTCTGGGCTATGAACATATGCACAGGTGTGCAAATTCTCTTGGGGTATCCTTGCAAGGACGTGCACACGTGAAGTCTGCTTCTGTACAAGCCCTGTTCCAGTTCATGGGTCCCATCCCATTCCTCAGCTCAGCCCTGAATCTCTGCAGCCTACCTCGCACGGGTGTACGGGAGGGGGGCGGTTTGAAAAAACAGCTCCTGTTGCTTCAGGATTAGTTCACCGCTCCTATCTTGTAAATCTGTGCACCCCAAGGCAGCTTTCTTTGCCCACGCTTTCTAGCAGACCTGAGCACAGAGTTGTCGAATAACAGATTTTTTGAAGAAATGCTTTGCTTACACAAACATGGACAAACACACATGTACACATATGCAGGCACTTTCCCTCTCCAGAGCTTACCTTTCTGACCTGACCACAGCCCGCCGGGTCCCCCTAAGGCACCCGTTCTTCCTTTCGCCCAGAGAAGTTGGACGGTGCCTCTAAAAATACCAAGCTGAGCTCAGAGCCTGGCACGGCAATGAGGACATTGGACTTCTTGGGTTTCACCCTAGGATGAGCTCACCGTTTGGCCCTGGACAGGCCGGGCAACTTTCTTGACGAGAGCAGGGCGGGCAAGGAGGAAGAGATGGGCAGGAGACCAGCCAGGGTGAAGAAAGAGTTACAAGGTCTCCTCGGACTTAAAAACGGGATGGGAAGCTGTCTCTTTGCAGGCCAGCGCTTCATACCCTCAGCAGCTTTAATTGGGGTGGAGGACTTCAACTCCCAGAATTCCTCAGCTATCATGCTTTAAGATGTGCAGACTTCAACTCCCAGAATTCCCCAGCCAGCATGCTTTAAGATGGGACTTCAACTCCCAGAATTCCCCAGCCAGCATGATTTAAGATGGGTGGACTTCAACTCCCAGAATTCCCCAGCTATCATGCTTTAAGATGGGACTTCAACTCCCAGAATTCCCCAGCTATCATGCTTTAAGATGTGCAGACTTCAACTCCCAGAATTCCCCAGCCAGCATGCTTTAAGATGGGACTTCAACTCCCAGAATTCCCCAGCCAGCATGATTTAAGATGGGTGGACTTCAACTCCCAGAATTCCCCAGCCAGCATGCTTTAAGATGGGACTTCAACTCCCAGAATTCCCCAGCCAGCATGATTTAAGATGGGACTTCAACTCCCAGAATTCCCCAGCCAGACTTCAACTCCCAGAATTCCCCAGCCAGCATGCTTTAAGATGGGACTTCAACTCCCAGAATTCCCCAGCCAGCATGGACTTCAACTCCCAGAATTCCCCAGCCAGCATGCTTTAAGATGGGACTTCAACTCCCAGAATTCCCCAGCCAGCATGATTTAAGATGGGTGGACTTCAACTCCCAGAATTCCCCAGCCAGCATGCTTTAAGATGGGTGGACTTCAACTCCCAGAATTCCCCAGCCAGCATGCTTTAAGATGGGACTTCAACTCCCAGAATTCCCCAGCCAGCATGCTTTAAGATGGGTGGACTTCAACTTCCAGAATTTTCCAGCCAGCATGATTTAAATTCCCAGAATTCTGGGAGTCAAAGTCCTCCCATCTTAAAAGTTGTCAAGTCTGAGGAAAAACTGGCTTAGATATTCAACCACCAAGGCTGGAATATGGGTGGGAATTTCTCCACCCTGGCTTGGTGGGTGATAGGAAGGGGGGCTCTCAGCCCCACGTGCCTCTTTGGGCAGTTCCCAGTCCCCGGGTTTGCCGGCGATGGGGATCCGGCCACGTCGGCTGAGTGGAGGGCGGCATGGAGACAAGCCCTGGGGATCACCAATCAGAGCTGAGTCTCCGGAATCGGCTTGTTAGAAATAAGCACACTTATTATTTCTGTTGTTATGCTCAGAGGGAGAACAGCCAGTAAAACATCTTCGACCTGCAAAGTGTATTAGGATATAAGCAGGTTGCCTGTCGTAAGCCAGTTTTGCCTCCAAGAAACCACAATGATGCAAAAACGCAGGCCCTCGTTGCAGTGACATCACCAGCGCCCGCCCAGATTGCAAACTCGATTCAGGAAATTGTGTACAATGAGGTACAAGAACGCGCAGGTTGTTCCAAATCGCCATGCAAAGGTAAGATATTAAGCATCTTGGCTGGGGAATTCTGGGAGTTGAAGTCCACCCATCTTAAAATACATTGGCTGGGGAATTCTGGGAGTTGAAGTCCACCCATCTTAAAGCATGCTGGCTGGGGAATTCTGGGAGCTGAAGTCCACCCATCTTAAAATACATTGGCTGGGGGATTCTGGCAGTTAAAGTCCACCCATCTTAAAGCATGCTGGCTGGGGAATTCTGGGAGCTGAAGTCCACCCCTCTTAAAATACATTGGCTGGGGGATTCTGGCAGTTAAAGTCCACCCATCTTAAAGCATGCTGGCTGGGGAATTCTGGGAGCTGAAGTCCACCCCTCTTAAAATACATTGGCTGGGGAATTCTGGGAGCTGAAGTCCACCCATCTTAAAGCATGCTGGCTGGGGAATTCTGGGAGCTGAAGTCCACCCCTCTTAAAATAGCAGGTGGAAAAACTGAGGCTGAGAAAACCTTGCTTGCCAGTGGATGGCACAATCAAGTGGCTTTTGGTTTGTTTTGTTTTTTTTTTAAAAAATGTTCTCAGTTCAACAGCTTTGACCCAAACTCCTTGAGGTTTCTTTCTGCAAAAGCGACATATAAATCTAAAAACAAACCAACCCAAACCGACAACAAATTGCCTACCACCCTCACATTATTCACCATGCTGGTCTCTCCCTTGTATAACACCATCCACACAGCTACAATACCCCAATAATGTCTCACACATCCAAGCCACCCCTCTGTCTTCCTCTTTCTCCCCCCCCCCGCATCGTTTTATTTTACAATTGTTGCACAACTATCGAATTGTTAAAACAAAAAAAAACAAGAGAAGTGGGTCTCCCCTTTCGTTGCGATGCGGATATCGGTTGATTCAGTTTCTATCTTGCCTTTGCACCCTGCGCTTTTGAAGAAGGGGGTGTCTTTAAAACAGAACCCCCCCTCTTACACCCAATTAAAATCCCAAGGCTGAATTAAAATTGAATTTAAAAAAAATAACGTGTCAAAGTCAGCTCCCTGGGTCCCTTTGTTTTACCCGTCCTCTTTCTTGATGCCGACCCCCTGCATGTGAATTGACACAAACAGCATACACACACAGAGAGAGAGAGACACCCCCCCCACACACACACAAGACACCCCACCTTGTGTGCCCTACAGCACCCACCTTTGCAACCAACCCTATCTGGCATCATCGGCTTAAAAATAACTCATGAGTGGCGGTCATGAGGCTCCTGTTTTTAAAGGCTGGGGCTGGGACCTAGAATGCAAAACAGATCCCTTCTCTCCCCCCCCCCCAGCTTCCCCAAATCCTCTGAGCATCCCTCCCCCCCCCCCCCCCCGTCTCCCACGCACCCGGAAAGATGATCTGTCACAACACAGACCGACAGCCACCACAGTTCACCCACTCGCGCATCGCCATCTCTGGGAGGGCAAAGCTTTGCTCTCTGCGCTCCCCAATTACCAATCCTGCACCCCCCCCTCCCCACTTTTCTATGCCTGGGTATCTTTGTGGCTGTGCAAAAGACCCTCTGCACCCCCAAGTGGGGCACAGCCCCCCCTTCCATTCTCTTCCACCCCCAATTCCCCCCTTAGTGCTTAAAACACCCAGGGAGATGCAATTCGCCTTTTTTGCTCTCCAATCGTGGGTAAAGGGGCGGGTGGGGTGGGGGCACTTTCCACCCTTAGGCACCTTGGCTGCGCGCTTCCCACCCACCCCCCACCCCGGTCCAGTTTCTCCCATGCACACACAACAACACAATTGTGTAAGCGCCACGGTGGGCTTTCTCCTCCAAAATCTCCCCCTTTGCAAGAGGCAAAGTGGGGAGGGGGGGGGTGAAGCAAGCATCTTCGTCCACCCTCACCCCCTCCCCTCTCCCATGCAGCCCCCCCCCCCACCAGGTGTTTTGCGCTCACCTGCATCACATCCTCCAGCCGAAATGGGGAAGCGGGCGAGCGGGTCGCCTCCTGGATGCCGGGATACCTGGCCAGCACCTGGACGCCGCTCCTGTGCAGCTTTCCAAGGCGGGGATCCCGGGGTCCCCCCTGCTCCCCCTCCGCCTCCACCCCCCTGGCCGCCCCGTCTTGGTGTGAGGTTGTGTTTTGGTCTGTGCGTGTGTGTGTTTTTCTTTTGCCCTGCTCGGGGCGGGCTGGGGAAAGCAGGGCGGGGGGGGGGAGCCGGGGAAGGCTGGCAGGGTGACCTCATCGCCCGCCAATCAGAAGGCGGCCCGGTTCTCCCGGGGAAGGTGACGTCACGGGGCGGCACGTGACCCGGCAGGTGGTTCCATTCATGGGGAAGCAGGCGGGCGCGGGGAGACCCCCTTGCAGGAAAAAGGGAAAAGAAAAAAAAAGCGGGGGGCGCCCTGCATTTTTCCAGCTTGCACCCAGAGAAGGGGGAACTGCAATGCACTCTCATTACTGCAGCCTCTCCATACTTTTTTCCACTAGATTTTTTTAAAAAATCCTATATTATTATTATTATTATTATTATTATTATTATTATTGATCATCGCACAGTCAGCCAGATGTTCAGACTGGATTTGGCATTTTTGTCTACCTATCGAGTCCTTCCCAAGGACCTGGGATATATTATTATTATTATTATTATTATTATTATTATTATCATCATCATCATCATCATCATCAACAAAACAACAATATAATAATAACAACAACTATAACAATAACAACAACAACAACAATAATAATTTTAGATGGTATCATATTTTTTTATACGCCACCCAGAGTCCCCTTGGGGGAAAGGGGTGGCCATATAAATTGGGTTAGTCAATCAATAAATCAATAAATCCTGCCTTTTGATCTTTAACTCAAGACAGCGATGATTATTGATCCCACGTAATATTGAATCGATTTGACACTTCACTGGATATTAATTGGATATTTTAATTCTGTGGTAAGATGGGTGGCCAATACATTTTATAAATAGACAAAGTTGATGCTGAGTTAAATATTAATGATAATCATCAAAGTTAACCCTTATAAATATTGGGGATGGGTGCAAAGGAGGAACAAAGGAGCGGATGCTTGCCCTACGTTTTTTTAACCATAGTTGGATGTCTTGATATTAATTTGATATTTAATTCAATATTAACGTGGTATTTAATTCAACGCTAATGATGATCCTCAAAGGTAATCACTGTAAATATCACTAATAGCGCAAAAGAGGAACAGATAATTGTCTTAATTTTAGTACAACAGTTGGATATCTTGATATTCATATTTTATGACGTACTCCTTATCAGGTATAATAAATGATTATAAGAATAAGTGGGGTAGGGAAAAGAATTGGGACTGCATCATTGGGCCTTCTCAGCCTGAGAGGCTAGCTTTCCAGGTGCAAGGCCCTTTTCACCATTGGGCTGGAAAGGAGGGTTTGATTCCCTCTGTGCATAAATGGGGCCTCAATTGGTACAGCTAGTCCTCAACTTACAACAAGTTCATTTAGGGACCATTTGAAGTTACAAGTGCACTGAAAAAAGTGACGTAGGACCATTTTTCACACTTAACGACCGCTGCAGCATCCTCCAGGGTCACGCGATCAAAATTCAGAGGCTTGGCAACTGGCCTGTACTTGCGACGGTTGCAGGGTCCCTCAGGGTCACGTGACCCCCCCTTTTGCGACCTTCGGACAAGCAAAGCCAACGGGGGAAGCCGGATTCATTTAATGACCGTTTTGACTAACTTAACAGCCGCCGTGGTTCGCTTAACCGCTGTGGCAAGAAAGGTGGTGAAATGGGAGCAAAACTCACTTAATAACCGTCTCGCTTAGTGACAGAAACTTTGGGCCCAATTCCGGTTGTAAGTTGGGGATTCCCTGTACTTAAAACAGTCAAAAGGTCTAAACTGGATGCATTTTGATAGCTTATATTCCCTTGCAGGACAATTTATATATCACAAGGGGGGGGGGAATGGAGAAACAGGGGAAATGTACAACACACACACACACATTGTGTATTTTTTCCCCCATCTGCCCTCTCTGTTTTTCCTTTGTCTGAGGCTGGGGGGAAATTTTGCATTCGCTTAGCCTCAGATCAAATTTGCAATGTGACTCAACTCCAGCCACCCACAACAGGGTGAGTCTATACATTGGTCATTGGAATGGTGTGTGTGTGTGTGTGTGTCATCTTGGGCGTGTGTCGTGCACTTGTCTCTCTCTCACACACACACACTCTGCCCAGCCCAGTGCGCTCACCCTTGGCAGCCTGGAGCTGAGAATCTGGGTTTAGCCAAAAGCCTCCTGGCCCTTTGCCCAGCGAGGGAGGCCATCAGCTGGGTGCTAACCCTGGCCTAATCCTGGCACAGAGGCCAAGCCGCCATTGCAAGAGAACCCATGAGCAGCAGGGAAGAAGAAGGTAGACTGCCTCAGCCCTTGGAGGCTCCACATAGCCTCGGTTGGCTACTAGCTCTGCTCAGGGCAAAATGTAGCGCTGCGTGAACTATAATTGGTCATTCTGTCCTGAAATCATCCCCACCGCCACCAGCCCTCCCACATCCTGTGACTACAAATTCCATCATTTAATTACGGGTTGCAAGAAGAAGCTGCTTCTCTGGTTTGACCAGAGAATGGATTTGTGACTCTGGCTCAGAGAGAGAATATCAAACCCTGTTTCCTTTCTTTCTTTCTCCCGCATTCTTCCTTCCTTCCTTCCTTCCTTCCTTCCTTCCTTCCTTCCTTCCTTCCTTCCTTCCTTCCTTCCTCCTTTGTCTCTTTTCCTTCCTTCCATCCATTCTTCTTTCTTTCTTTCTTTCTTTCTTTCTTTCTCTTTTTTCTTCCTTTTTTCTTTTTCTTTCCCTTCCTTCCTTCCTCCCTCTCTCATCTCTTTTCCTTCCACCCATCTTCCTTCCTTCTTTCCTTTCTTCCTCCCTTGTTTCTTTTCCATCTTGTCTTTCTTTCTTTCTTTCTTTTTTCTTCCTTCTTTCTTTTTTCTCTTTTCCTTCCTTCCTTCCTTCCTTCCTTTCTTTTTCTTTCTTTCTTTCTTTCTTTCTTTCTTTCTTTCTTTTTTCTTCCTTCTTTCTTTTTTTCTTTTCCTTCCTTCCTTCCTTCCTTTCTTTTTCTTTCTTTCTTTCTTTTTTCTTCCTTCCTTCTTTCTTTTTTTTCTTTTCCTTCCTTCCTTCCTTTCTTTCTTTTTCTTTCTTTCTTTCTTTCTTTCTTTTTTCTTCCTTCCTTCTTTCTTTTTTCTGTCTTTCCCTTCCTTCCTTCCTTCCTTCCTTCCTTCCTTCCTTCCTTCCTTCCTTTCTTCCTTCCTTCCTCATTTTGCCAAACTTTTCTCTATGTTTCCAGCCCTTCCACACCCCACTGAAGATGGGCAAAGCAGTGCGGGGCCCAGCATCCTCCATATATCCATGCTATACCATTCTAGCCATGGAAATTGGGCTTTTCTTCTCCCAGATTTTGGCTTGAACATGTGTTGTGGAAGCACCCATCGTCCGGACGTCCGCTCTCCAAAAGGTGTCAGCCCTCCCCACCTCCCTGGACCCCTTTTTTAAACAGGTAGCCATCATGGCCGGATTAACCAAAACACAGCCGGCTTCACTTCCTCATTTGTCAGACAGCCTCCCCGAAGAGGAAGGGGCACCCCCTTTCACCCACAGTGGATCCTCCTGGATATCTTCTGCCCCCAGCCTGAATGTGGTTGATGGGAAACGTGGATCTGCCAGTTTCCAGCGCCGTCAGCCTTCTTGTTCCTGACACCTTTGGGCTTTCTCTTGCAGGTGCCCGACGGAAGATATTTAAATGTGCATATTTATGCCTTGTTTTTAAGAAGCGCTCTAAAATTGGCCAGGTCTCCCATCTGGAAGCTTTTCAGAAAATTCCTGTGGACGAGCGATCTCACCGATGGGATCAATCGATCTGCAACCCATGTAATCTCATCCTTTTCGCACCCAACACCCTCACCGTAGCTGGCGGAAGGAGGAACCGGGTGCCCCGGCGATGCGGGTTTTGCCTCTTAATAATCCCTCACTGCACAAAAACCCGTTGAGCCACCTGCAGGGGTGGTTGTTTACCTTGCAAGTGCAAACACACACTTGTGCTCAAATGCAAAACAGGTTTCGGGTGCCGGTGCTGAATGTAGGGTGAACAGGCAAAAATCTCCTTTAGATGCTTGTCTTGTTTTGAGAGTGTATTGTATTCACCATTTCGTATTCTTTGTCGTGGTGGCTAAAACAAGCTTGGCTGAAAACGATTTGAAATCAATTTCGCCACGGCTGGGCTGCCTAACTCGCCTTTAAGAACAACAGGTTGAATTCCGTGCATTGTGCTTTGATCTGGGTTTACATTGGTGCTAATCCTGAAGGACTTTTAAGACAGACCCTCATCAGAGACACATGCCACAAATCAAGTTTTATTTTTATTTGCCTGGGGGAGAGCAGGCGTAAGGCAGCAAAACGAACAGCCAGAATTTAATGACACGTGCGCGATTTGTGGATTGTGTGATAGAGGAGAGAAAAGTTTTCGACTTTGCTTCTAGGTTATTTAGAGACGCTTGTTTGAAAGGCACAGAATTTCACGGGGCGTTGATCTCTGGTAGGTAGGTAATTAGAAAGAGAGCCTCCATAGCCCCCAGTAGTCTACCACGATGGCTAGGATGCCACAGGAAGCTTGAATTGTGTTCAGAGCTTCCTGGAGGCCTCAGGGTGACCCTCGTGGGAACAAGGCAGGTCTAGGTAAAACATTTTATCTTAATCCAGGGCGTTTTTCAAAGTTAAGTCCACCAAGCACAAACAAATCAATGAAACCTCGATTTGGCTTCCTCCGTGGAGTGAGCGAGCAATGTGGTTTCTCCATCTCTTCCCCATAGTTTCAGGGATGAAGTACACCCAGCCAACGGTGGTTTCAATTTTCCTCCCTAATAAACAAGATTCAAACCTATCCTGATGAATGTAATTGTTAGAATATAGAATATCAGAGTTGGAGGGGACCTTGGAGGTCTTCTAGTCCAACCCCCTGCTTGAGCAGGAGACCCTACGCCATTCTGGACAAATGGTTGTCCAATCTCTTCTTAAAAACCTCCAGTGATGGAGTATCCACAACCTCTGGAGGCAGGCAGTTCCACTGGTTAATTGTTCTCACTGTCGTGAAGTTTCTCCTTAGTTCCAGGTTGCTTCTCTCCTTGATTAATTTCCATCCGTTGCTTCTTGTCCTACTTTCAAGGACTTTGGAGAATAGCTTGACCCCCCTCTTCTTTGGGGCAGCCCCATAAATATTGGAAGACGGCTATCAGGTCACCCCTGGTCCTTCTCTTTGTTAGACTGAACGTCCCCAGTTCCTGCAACCGTTCTTCATAAGTTTTCGCCTTGCTTGAAAGACCAAACTCCCTCTGTGCACGCAAGGACAGCTTGTTGCTATGGCTTGACTTTGTGTTGCTGTTGTTGTCACACTTTCAGGCTCTCAAAAGCACACAATGCCAAGCTCTCCATTAAAAAATGGCACTTTTTTTTCATTTATGGTTCTTGAGCACTGGGTAACAAAGCCGCTCGAACGTTGCCTACGGCGTGCCGTGCGTTTGTGCCGAACTCCCTGGTGGATTCATCCCCAGCTGGCCTGTCTCTGCACACATATAACCGCCGCCCCCCTTCAGCTTCTTTGCCCCCCAAGGGGGATGAAACCATGATGTCACTTCTGGCCAATGGGAGCCCTCTCCCTTCACCCCAGTTGTAAATCTTCCTCTTTATTTATTTGGACAGATTCTTCAGCTTTTTTGTCTCCATCAGCAACTCCCAGAGAGGAAAAAATGGATGGAATGAGCGATAAAAAAAAATCATTTAAAAAAATGGAAAGGCTTTTTCAAAATGCAGTATATCAAGAATTATTCTTTTATTATTAGGCCTTCCGTAACCTTGTTAGTGACCCACGAAATATTCTCTCTCTCTCTCTCTCTCTGTCTCTCAGTCTCTTTCTCTCATTCTTACTTTCTCTTTTTCTCTCTCTCTCCCATTCTTTCTCTTATTCTCTTTCCTTCTTTCTCTGTGTCATTCTCTTATTCTCTCATTCTTTTCTCTCATTTTCTCTCTTATTCTTTCTCTCTCTCATTCTCATTCTCTCTTATTCTTTCCTTTTTTCTCTGTCTCATTCTCTCATTCTTTCTCTTATTCTCTCATTCTTTTTCTCTCTCATTCTTTCTCTTATTCTCTCTTCTCTCATTCTCTCTCTCTTTCTCTCTTTCTCTTATTCTGTCTCATTCTTTTCTCTCTCTCATTCTCATATTCTCGCTCATTCTCTTTCTCTCTCATTCTCTCTCTCTCTCTTTATATTTTTCATGGGTCAGCTTTGTGTGTAATTGTTAGTTCAGTTGCTGTGGGTTGTTGTTTTTTTCCCCTTGATCCTAATAAATTTCTTGCCAAATGGTAAGTTTCACTTTTCTTGTACATCAACATTGCTATATTTAGACAGATGGGGGCAGAGCGGTCATTAATTAACTTGATGGAAATGCTGAGCATAAGAATAAAAGAATAAAATGGAAACATCACATTTTGCAAACAAGTCTTAAATTTCTTCTGCTAATGTGTGGCCTTGGTGGATCTCCTGCTTTACAAGTCTTGCTTGAAAGATGCCATGAGAACTAGAAACTTGGAGCATTGGCTGATTAATAAAACCCAAAACGCTTTGGAAGCCTGAAACCCCCTCGTGGCTGAATGTGGTATTGCAAGGTCAAGATGGAAAATAGGACAATATCTTTCCTGACAGCGAGAACAATTAATCAGTGGAACGGCTTGTAAGTGATCTATCACTGGAAGTTTTTAAGAAGAGATTGGATAGCTATTATCCGGAACAGTATAGGTCAGGGTAAAATTGGCAACTTTAAGACTTGTGGACTTCAACTCCCAGAATTCCTCAGCCAGGCTGGCTGAGGAATTCTGGGAATTGAAGTCCACAAGTCTTAAAGTTGCCAAGTTTGAAGACCCCTGGTATAGGGTCTCCTGCTTGGGCAAGGGGTTGGACTGGAAGACCTCCAAGGTCCCTTCCAACTCTTGTCATAATATTACACTCTTATAATGGGATCTGTAGGAAATACCGCCACCTGATGGCACACTGAAAAATTGGGGAAAACAGCAACGTTGTATAATGGAATCTTCTACCGTCTAAGAAATATTGCTCTCTGGTGGCGGAATGTGGTATTGCGATCTCAATATGGAAAATTGCTATAGATTACATTAGGGGTCTTCAAACTAGGCCCTTTTATGACTTGTGGACTTCAACTCCCAGAATTCATCAGCCAGCGTGCCTGGCTGAGGAATTCTGGGAGTTGAAGTCCACAAGTCATAAAAGGGCCGAATTTGACGACCCCTGGATTACATGTAGCTCTATTTAACCCATTGAACCTGCCATACGTCAGGTACTAAAGGCTCAAGGAGCAAACTAGGGCAATATAATGGAATTTAAGAGGAATGCTGCCCCTGGTGGCTCAATGTGGTACTGCAACCTCAAGACGGGGGGAAGGGGGACAATACAGGCAGTCCTCGACTTACGACCACAATTGAGCCCAAATTTTCTGGTGCTAATGGAGACATTTGTTAAGTGAGTTGTGTCCCATGTTGCAACCTTCCTTGCCACAGTTGTTAAGTGAATTGCTGCAGTTATTAAATTAGTAACACGGCTGTTGAGTGAATCTGGCTTCCCCCATTGAGTTTGCTTATCAGAAGGTCGCAAAAGGGGATCACGTGAGCCCAGGGGACGCTGCGACCGTCATAAATATGAGTCAGTTGCACAAGCGTCTGAATTTTGATCACGTGATCCTGGGGAGGCTGCAATGGTCGTAAGTGTGAAAATAGTCATAAGTCATTTTTTTCCCGATGCCGTCATAACTTTGAACGGTCACTAAACAAACTGTTGTAAGTCAAGTATAATGGTGCCTGCCCGGGGGAATTCTGGGAGTGGAAGTCCACACATCTTAAGGGTGCCAGGGTCAAAAAAAACACCTGAGCTAGACTGCTGCTCTTCGCATCATCAGGCTGTAAAATTGCTTGGGAAATCAATGGATGCAAAGCTGAAAATTAGAGCTATCAGCTCTAGATTTGCACCACTAGAGGGCAGCCAAAAACCACGGGAAAAAAAAAATCAAACTCTTCATCCCTCTAGTGGTCACGCAGGGTATGGCAGCCCAACTCTGGTACTGTATATGAATAAACTGAATAAGATGCCCTTAAAATTATTCAGCTCAAAGCAAAAGGAGGGATCAAATTCAATTCAAATTCCAAATTCAATTAATAGGCCTCTTACCCATCTTCTCGCAGAGGCTAATTTTCCAGACGGAAAAACAGGACGCAGTCATTAAAATAATGCAATATTAATAAATCAGGTGTGGTATGAAAAAAACAAAAAGAATTTAAACATCGACACGTCTGAATGGATAACGCCGATCAGGAACACCTACAGGAGGGGAAAAAAAAAAACTTCACCCACTTCGCCTCTTTCCGTAAATTCCGAGCCCGTTCGGCTATTTTCGTCTCAAAGTGGTTCGGGTATTTCCGGCTACAACCGAACGCTTTCCCCGCCCCCTTTTTTAAAAAAAATAAAAATACCGTGGCCATTGATTTCCGGAAGCGCTTTATTTATTTATTTTCCCGTCTTCTTTTTTTCCCCCTTGACTTTCTGTCCAATCGCAAAGCAATCCAAAGCTTCACCCCGCCCCCTTTCTCCTCCCCCTCCCTCCCCGTCTATTTTTTTCCCGCCCGCCGTCCTCGCCTTTTTTTCTTTTTTTCCTTCTTCTTTTCCCTCAGCCAATCAGCGCGCCGCCAGCCTCTTCGGCTTTTTCCGCCAACCGTGGGAAGCGTCCTCCGGCAAGCGTCGCCGCCGCTGCGGCCGTGGTCGCCACTCGGCTGTTTCCGACCGCTTGGCGGAAGTTGCCGAAGCCCGGCTGAGGCGGCCATATTGGGAGCCGCCGCTTGTGTGAATCCGAGGGGCGGTAAGTGGCGTCCTGGCACCGGCGGCGGAGGGAAGACGGTGGCCCGAGCCCAGCGGAGGAGGCGCGGCGGGGCTTGGCCGCGTCCAGCCGGCCCGAGACGCGCCTCAGACGGCGGGGGGTCGCCAGCGGGGTTTTTTCTTCCGGCGCGGCCTAGTCTCTAGCGCCTCATCCCCGGCCTCGCGTGATTCTGCAAGCCGGGCACCCTGCACCCCAGTCCGGCTTAGGAGGGGAGCCTTATGCCTCGTCGGTGGTCGTGCCTTCCGACCGCCCAGTGAGCCCCCGTCCCCCATGCTGGTGGCCTGGCCGCCCCCCTCGCCCTGAGGAGGAGGAGAAGAGGAGGAGGAGGAGGACCCCGACCTCTTCCAGCTGGGTCAAGGAGCAGGCAGAGGGGGAGGCGCTGAGCAGCCGGGGGGACCCCCCCTCAGGCCTTTGCCAAGGGGAGCCATGTCGAACAGCGGCCGCAGCCCCCTGCCCACCGTGACGGAGAACCTGGAGCAGGTAAAGACGGAGGGGGGTCGACATTTAGAAGGGGGGAGGGCTGAAAGCAATTCCAGGGGGGTCTTTGGGGGGCCCCCACAGAGCGAATTGGAGACCTGTGGAAGAGCTGAGCCTGGGCTGCCCCTGTGTGGCTTGAAACCTCTGCCCCACCTAAGCTGGGGGGGGGAATGGAATAAATGCCTCCCTCCCTTTAATCTTCCTGCCATGCTGGTGGGGGGGGGGAGAAAGGGGGCTGGGATCCCCCCACCCCACCCGATCTCCTGGAGCTGGAAGGAGCAGGCCCATCACAGGTGGCAGCCCTGGTGGGGAGAAGGATTTGGGGAGGGGGGGGGTCTGTTTCTTCTAAGGTTGTGCGGAAGAGGGGATGAAGCTGGGATTCTGGGGTAGCCCTCTTTGCTGTGAGCCCCCCCCCTCTTTGCAAAGGGCATGGAGAGGAAGGCCTGTCTGGCTGCTTGCATGCATTGAGGCAGAGTACTGTCCGGTTATTCTGGACCCCGGCCGGACAGGAGCTCCGCTGTGTGTGGGGTGACCCAGTGGGAAAATGGGCAAGGGGCAACTTCACCCACCCCGCACCACCGGTCTTCTGAATTTGTGCGTTTGACTCGTGGGGCGCGAGAGGGGCTCTTGGGGTTTCGTCCTTCGGTGCCACACGAAAAAGGATCCCTTTGTAAACCGATGCCAAGGGAAGGAAGATGGTTGCTTTCTTTCCCTTTGAAACTGGTTCTGCTGCTTTTCCGATTTTGGGTGGGTGGAAGAGTCTCTTTTCCCCCTCCAAAATGTCTGCCTGTTTGAATCCGTTCGGAAGAGGCACAGAGCAAGGCTGGCAAAACATCTGGAGGACTGGGACGCCCCGAGGATGGAATTGTGCCAAGGTCTTGGAGGCCAGGATCAGGCTGAAGGTGTTCTCTTCCCAAAGGTGGGCTTTTAAAGAAGTCTCCTTGGGAAGGGAACTGTTTGTAAATAGCAGGGTGATTTACCTGGGGATAAATCCTCTTCGTGAATTTCTTTGCCCTCGCACCTGCTTAGGACGTGGCATGTGGCAAACGTGGCTTTGCAGGGTGCATTGGTGAGCAACTAAGATGCAGAAGGTATGAGTTAAAGGTTCCTGAATCTTCCTTGAAGATGCAGTGGAAGGTAATTGGTAGATATTTTCCTTTCTTATTTATTTTCTCTCTAGAGGAGTAAGCTGGCTGGGAAGCTGGGTTTCTGGAACCAAAGCAGGTAACCCTTCCCTGTGTTTCAACTCCTGTCAGTCCAAGCTAGCATGGCTGGTTGCGACGGATTGTGGGAGATGTGAGCTAAAGCATTAGAAAGGTGCTTAGTTGTCATTTCTGGAGTCTTGTCACAGAAAAGAGTTGTGTTAGAACAGCACTGTCTCCAACCTTGGCAACTTTTAGACGTGTGGACTTCAACTCCCAGAATCCCCCAGCCAGCATGATGGTAAAGCATGGCTGGCTGGGGAATCATGGGAAGTGAAGTCCACAAGTCTTAAAAGTTGCCAAGGTTTTGGACACCTCTGTGTTAGAAGATTCCTTCACCTTTTCAAGGTATACATTGGGTGGATTATTTGCTCATCATTCAAGGGAGAAGGCAGTTGAGGAACTGGACTAAAAAAGGATCCAAAACCCGGAACTTTCTGTTCACGCATGTGTGTAATCTTGCATCTGGTGTAGTACGGGTTACATTGAGCAATCTCTTCATTTTACTTTCATGTGGTATGGGGTGGATGCTGTGGCAGGCTGTGTAGAACCTACTTCCATATAAAGAGAGTGCAGGAAGTTAAAAGAAGGTGAGGTGGCGAAACCGCTCTTGAGAGCTAGGCGGATTTCTCACTGGTGGCTTCAAAATTCAGCCGAAGTCTGCAAATGGGCCCTCGAATCCAAGGCTGCAACCCCTAAAAACTATGGACTAGGACAGAAGAAGCTAAGGAGCACCAGCTGGGCAGGTACCTTTTTTAATAGACAAAAGTTGTAAATTTTCACCAAGGGCAAGCTTTGACCTATCTTGACCCCGTCCCAGTGCACGGTGGAAACTGGAAACGCCGACTTGCTGCTGGGATCTACGCTAACAGCAATCACACTTGCTTTGTGAATAGCGCGCTTCAGAAATCGAAAATACTCCATGCGGAATCCATACCTTGTACAGTGTTAGACGGAATTGTATCCTCCTCCTTTCAGCCGTAGGACAGGGATTGTAAGAGTAGCCAGGATTCCAAATTAAGCTAATGAATGGTTTGTTTCGCCAGGGTTTGTCAGGCGAGCCCCTGTGTGTGAGCTCATGCCTTGTTTGAGCTCAAAAACAATGGTTTACAAACCACAGTGGCCGGGTTTATGTAACGTCCCAAAGCAAGACCAGAATAAAGCCACTGTCGCTTTCGTGCGCCAGGTCAATCCCAGGCAGGTTTTGCTTGCATGAGCACTTGCTGCTTCTCAGCAGTTTCACAAAACATTGGGTTAAAAAGCCAGCCTATAAATCACACACCTTGTACGAATTGCTCCTGGCTGACTTTCCTTACCGTAGTTTTTAAACGAAGCATTTTAAAGACGGGAAGAAGTAGGAAGACATGCCGAAAGGATAGAAGGGTAAAAATACAACTAGAAACGATGCTTTTTTTAATCCAGTGCCCTTTACCACCGTTTTTAGCTTTCTTACTTATGTGTATGTGGATAAGAACCGAGATCTGAATTAAGATTTGGGATTAGGGGAGGCAGAATGGTGCAGTACAGCGTTTCCTCCAGCTTGGGGACTTTTGGCTGGGGAATTCTGGGAGTTGAAGTCCACACCTCTTTAAAAGTTCCCGAGAAACACCGATATAGTACAGAGTACGCTGGGACTTGGGGTGGATCGTCAGGTGGTTCTAAGAGGTGATTTGCTCCCATCACAAATTTCTTCTCCCAAGAGAGCTGAGTAAATTGTTGCAGGTAGTTAGACTGTTGCTTCCTCCTGGTGCTGCCCGCAAGCAGAAATCTTCTGGATCCATTGCGCCCTTTCCTTCTCCTCTACATATATCTTGGCTGCCCACAGACCCAGCGTTAGCTGAAAGCCGAGCAGAAAAGCTGCCTTCCCACCCTTTTCTTTCCTCGCTCATTCCCTGCACACAAGTCTCTCTCTCTCTCTCTCTCCATTGGCTTCCTGTTTTTGTGAGTTGCTCTACGCAGCTTCCTCAATCTCTCGAATTGCATTGCGTTAGAGGGGCAGTTGATTTGTGGATTGTCCCAGGTGGGTCAGTAGGGGGGAAAAAAACAAAAAAAGCAACTGCTCTGGAGACAAAGCAAGTTGTGGCTGTAAGCTCAAAATTGCCTCCCCCCCCTTTAGAAAACCAAGTTGTCTTAATCCTGCCAGTGACCCCACTGGCTGTTGTTGGGTTTTGTGTTGTCTTTCAGCAGGTAGCAGCACCCCATGACATGGTTTACGCTGTTTTGAGTAGTCTGGCAGAAGATACGAAATGTTAGGGACCAATTACCAGTTGGTACCAAATTGAAATAGTCCCCTAATTTCAAAGCTTGTTGTGCTCTAATGAAAAGGAATTCTCCATCAACACGTCGCTGCCCAAAACCTCTTAGTGAACCAGGAAATTCAGGTTGATTTGATATCACGAACGGTCAAAAAGAAAAAAAGGAAGTCCAGTTGCCTCATGAAAAAGCGCCTTTGGGACAACCCATGGCCTGGATGGCTGAGGATCTCCATAGACGTGAACCATCAGAAAGGTTTAATTTTTGGTCCGTTGCACAGCCAGATGTTCAGACTGGATTTGGCCTTTTTATCTTGCCTGTTGAGTCCTTCCCAGGGACCTGGGATAGGCAGATGTGGATGTTTGATGGTGTTGCAGGTATCCGTCACAGGATGTAAGCTGCGTTTTGCAATTGACCAATGGTGAATTTGTCAATGCCTGTGGTGTCGAAGTGGTGCTCCTTATCCTTATTGAAGTTTGCGTGTCCTGCTTTAGATGTGGTTTTCTTTAATAAAATCATAGTTTGTGTTCTCTTACAGCACACTTAAGTCATAAACCCCCTCTTACAATGATATTAGGTTTGTAGAGCATGCTTTTTTAAAACTAACACTATGGCTTTGTGCAAGGGTATCTCTTGTCTGTATTACGTAGCTGTCAAAACCTCACAATTAGGTGGGGATGCTTTTCCTGGTGATGGTTCATCCAGATGTTGGAGGAGGGGACTAAAACTCCTCAATTGACCAGCCAGCGTGGAGATTCTGGGCATTGTGTTCGTTCACCGGGCATTAAGTTGAGAACAGCTGAGCTGCCATGAGGTGGGATCCAAGCTCCCCAAATTCATCTTACCTCACAGGGTTGTTGCATATAATAAATGGGGGAAAAAACGTTTATATGGAAGATCGGGTTATAAATGAATTGCCTCCCACTCGAAATGTTCTAAAGCATTTGATCCATTTTGCTCTGGTTCTCCTGCTGTTTGAAATTTAGTTTGTGTGATTTTTTGAGACAGACATTTGGGGAGCCAGGGAGTTGCCATTAAGCCACAAGGCATTTTTATTGGTGTTCTCTTGGTCTGCTTTGCTAATGTAATTGTATTTCGTGGCCGTTAAGAGGTTAGCAAGATTCGGATTTATGCACCGGCTTTGGGGATACCACTTGGAAGAAAGACAGCGCGTGCATAATAATCAATATTTGATTGGGGGGAATTAAACAGTACACAGGCACCAAGCATTGGTCATTATCTGCAAGAGAATAATAATGTTTGTCCTGAAGAACTCGGACGGGGCAGCCAAGAATATGTCTTTGCTCTATTAAGCCCTGCGGGATTCTCGGTTGTTGGTGATTTTAAAGGAGAAGAAAAAAAGATAGATGATAATGGAGGACAAGACATGCTTTTCCTGGTTCTTACCCTTTTAATGCACTCAGCAGATTACAGGGGCAAGGTGGCCAGAGATAAGTACTGTGGTGGGGGTGGTAGTGATTGGAAAACACCAGCTGCAGGATTGTGCCTTTTATAGATAGTCCTCCGCTTACGATCCCAGTTGGGACTAGAAGTTCCGTTGCTAAGCAAAACAGCTGTTAAGTGAATCACACCCAATTTTGTGACCCTTTCCCCCCACCGTTACGCGAATCACTGCAGTTGTTACACTTAGACTTATATGCCGCTCCACGGTGCTTTTACAGCCCTCTCTAAGCGGTTTATAGGGTCAGCATTTTGCCCCGCCCCCAACCAACAATCTGGGTCCTCGTTTCACCGACCTCGGAAGGACGGAAGGCTGAGTCAACTTTGAGCCGGTCGGGATCGAACTGCTGGCGGTCGGCAGAGTTAGCCTGCCATATTGCATGCTAACCACTGGGAAGGGAGGGAGGGAAGGGCAGTAGCAGCTGGACTTATATGCCGCTTCACGCAGCTTTACAGCCCTCTCCAAGCGGTTTACAGAGTCAGCCTGTTGGCCCCAACAATCTGGGTCCTCGTTTTACCGACCTCGGAAGGACGGAAGGCCGAGTCAGCCTTGCGCCGGTCAGGATCGAACTGGCTGAGGAATTCTGGGAGTTGAAGTCCACAAGCCATAAAAAGGGCCACGTTCGAAGACCCCGGCCTTATGCCATTCCAGACAGGTCCAGTTTCTTCCTAAAAGCCCCCAGTGATGGAGCAGCCACAACTTCCGGTGGCAAGCCGTTCCACTGATCAATTCTCACTGTCGGGAAATTTCTCCTTCGTTTTGGGCTGATTCTCTCCTTGATTAGTTTCCACCCGTTGCTTCTTGCCCTGCCTTTGGAGAATAGATCGACACACACACCCCCTTCTTTGTGGCAGCCCCTCAAATATTGGGACACTGCTATTCTGTCGCCCTTAGTCCTTCTTTTCCCCAGAGTAGACGTACCCAGTTCCTGCAATCATTCTTCATAAGGTATTAGCTTCCAGCTTCAGCTGCAACACTCCTTGTTTTTCTCAGTCTGAATGCGCAGTTAAGTTAGGGCCTGGGTTCCCCTCTCCCTGTACCATGTGTCTTAGCAACCAGTCCTAAAAAGAATGGCTAACGTGGAAGTGTGACATGTACAACAGCATCCTAAATATATCTCTAGCATCCCTTATGTTAGGGGAGTCACAAAAAAAGAAGGAACGGGGGGGGGGGGAGAAAAAGCAAAGCAAAAAAAAAAACAAACACCCAGTTTTTGTTCTCGTTAATTCTGGGGCTGGGGGTGTCCGGGACTTTCTGGGTCTTCCTGGTTTTTAAGGCAAAATTGCAGATTTGAAGCATCCCATCTATTTAAAAGGAAACATTTCGCCCTCGTCTCATTTGCAATTCTCATTGGCTTCTTCAGAATAACTAAAATTGGCTGACATTTCGTCGTGACTGCTTCGAAATGGGTCCCCCCCCCCCACACACACACACACACATCACCACCACCCAACCTTCAAGTTATATTTGTCGAGGCCTGGAACAGAAACACACAATCTGGTGCAGCTGTTACAGGTAACACTGCCCAAGTTTAACAACTGGAATTTTCATGTATTTTTGTCTCCTGATGTGGACAGGGCTTCCCTCCTCACATTCACCCATCAAACAAAGCTTGGTGAGGATTCAGTGGTCCCTCCCCCGCTTCCTACACAGATAGTCCTCGACTTACAACCACAATTGAGCCCAGTGTTTCTGTTGCTAAGCAAGACCGTCGTTAAGCGAGTTTTGCTCTTATGTTACGAACTTCCTTGCCACCCTTGTTAAGGGAATCACTGCAGTTTGTTAAGTTAGGAAGACGGTTGTGAAGTGGATCCGGCTTCCCCATTGACTTTGCTGGTCAAAAGGTCACCAAAAAAGGGATCACAACGTGACCCCGGGACGCTGCGACCGTCATAAATATGAGTCGGTCGCCAAGCGTCCGAAATTTGATCCCGGGGATGTGCAAGGGTTGTGTGAGAAACCATCGTTAAGTCCCTTCTTTTAACGCCTTTGTAACTTTGAACGGTCACTAAATGGAGGACTCTCTGCACACGTAGAATATTCTCAGCATTTTTTCGTTTTGGGTAAAAGTCTTCCTCCTGTGTTAATTTAATACTGGCTGATTCAAGCTTCCTTAAAAATGAAAAGGAAGAGATTTACTCCTTCCTTCCACCTGGGTGGAATACTTACGTCTACACGCTGCTGAAATCCTGTTATATAATGCAATCGTACTAAATTTTCTTTCTATCGTAAACTCTTTTCTCAAAGGAGAACCGGTGTACTCGCTCGGTTATCGGGATGCTTTTGATGTATCTAAACTTTCGTGCAGGTGCTTTTCTTGTTGAGCAATTTTCTTGGTGGGCAAAGCCTTGCCGTGTGGCACAAAGCCTTTGATCCCTTTTCTGTTTGATCTTGACAGTTGCACCAAAACCTCACTTGAAGGTGGCCTGGCTGTCCTTTTGGTCTTGCCTCCGTGGCCTCCTCTTTGTCAGTTGATTGACAGGTGCCAGAGAGGAGCTGGAGAAGGCATATATAACGCCAGCCATTCCATTTTCCTATAAAATGTGAAATTGGGAGGAGGGAGGGAGGAAAGGGGCCAACAAAATAAGTCTATTGCAAAGCCCCTCTTTTTCTGGAGGATCTTTGAATCATGTGCTAATCACACACACAAACACACACACACACATTCAATAATGCACATGGCACGGTACATAGCTGGCTGGTGGATCTCATAAGGATATTGGTTAGTGATATGACCAGTCCCTGATTTAAACAAAATGACCGATACATTTCGATGGATGGATGGGAGGGAGGGAGGGAGAAAGGAAAGGAAAAGAAAAGTAAATGGATGAAAAAGGGAAAGGAAAGGAAATTAATGGATAAAAAGAGAAGGGAAAGAAAAGGAAAACTAAATGCATGAAAAAGGGAAAGGCGAGGCAAGGAGCACAATTTATACAATTGTCTTGCAGAAATGTTGTCCTCTACTTTTAGATTGAGCAGACACCATGGGTATCACAGTTCAGATCCTGCCTCCCTCTCTCTCTGAAAAAGCTGAGATTTAAGATTTTGTCGTTCATTTTCCATCCGTTTGGAGAGAAATCGGATCTTTCTGCTTAGCTCTGATTCACCTGGGATTCACCATCCTGAGCTGGGGGGGCCTGACCGATTGAGGCAGCCCACCAGGGTTGTAAAATTCACGCGGAAAAAATAGCTTTCAATCCATGCTTAGCAGCGCCGCCTCCTTTATATACCCACCAGGCACGGTGTGTGTCACGTAAAGTGCCCCATGTTTTGTGTGTTTGTGCGCTTGCTGCCAATTTCTCTCTTCGTTCACCCCTTTTTTTCCCCTGACTCTTTATTGTAGAAAAAGAGGAGCCAGGAAACCTCGGTGATGGATGGATGGCAACTAATTTTTCCAATATCTTTCTTGCCTTTCCTGGGTGGGTAGTTAGGTGGGTGGACTGTATTGTTCAGTTATTATTAGAGTATTTCTCTGGCAGGCCTTTTATTCCTCTTATAAAGCGAGGAAGTTTCTGCACTTTGCTTTTTTTTTCTTCAGGAGGGTGGAGAAGAGAGATAATGTTTCTTCCATGCCAAACTGGTCCGACCAGTTCCCTTAATGGTTGGTATTCTTTATTTTCCTTTTACCGGGGCCATATAGTACTCCTCGGAAGGGGGAGAGCAGCAAAACAGTCTCCAAAGTTCAGTTTACTTTACTTTGCTGGTGCAAGGAGCACCGCTTTGCTCCCAACATCGGGCAGTTTTGGTGTTTTTTAGTGTTTTTAAATGGCTGACCTACTCCACTAGTGATTGGAAGAGGGGGATTGTTGTGGGACCAGAATTCCCGTCACTAAGCAAGATGAAAGTTAAGTGAGTCGTACCTGATTTTCCAATCTTTTTTGCCATGGTTGCTAAGCGAATCGCTGGTTGTTAACTGAATCGTAGATTGTTAAGTGGATCCGGCTTTTTCCATTGACCTTCCTCCAAAGCATACAACTCAACTGGGCATCCTCCGTTTTATTCTGATAAATCAAATGCCTGTTTGTGGAGCCAGCAACCCCCGATTCCATTTTATTTCTATATTTGTTTGTTCAATTTCTATGGCCGCTCATCTCCGCCCATGACGGCCCCGGGCAGCTTACGATTCAGGAAATAAATATATTACGATTAAAAGTGTCGCTGCCTGCGGGTCGGTGAACCGCAATTAAAAGTTTAAAAAACATTTAAAAAAAAAACAATAAAAGCAGCAAACCCGTAAAAAACATTTCAAACATCCAATTCAATGTACAGGTCATGCTTGCCACAAATTGAGCCTAACATTTCTGTTGTTAAGCGGGTTTTGCCCCATGTTACGGACTTTCTTGCCGCAGTCGTTAAGCGAATCGCTGCCTTTGTTACATTCGTAACACGGTTGTTAAAGGAGTCTGGCTTCCCCCATTGACTTTGCTTGTCAGAAGGTGGCAAAAGGGGGATTGCCTGACCCCCGGGACACCCTGCGACCGTCGTAAACGTGAGCCAATGGCCGAGCGTCCGAATTTTAATCATGTGACCCAAGGGCGACGCTGCAACGGTCCTAAGTGTAGTAAATAGTCGTCAGTGTATTTTTTTCAGTACCGTCGTAACTCCGAACAGTCACTAAACAAAGGCTTGTCGAAGGACTAGATTTTTACCCCAGATTTTTATTTTCAAAAGAAAAAAAAAATCAGAAACAGAAAAGGCAGAATGGATCCATCCAGGATTTAGCTCACAGTGGAAAGCAACGTCTGGGTATAAACCTAGTTTTAATTAAAACTGCCCGAATGTCCAGCCATGGCTTTCTCGGGATACTTTATTTTTTGTTTTGTTTCGTCTTGTTTCTTTCAATCTCTCTTGGACATAATCCGTCTTAAAGTTCCGCCGGAGCACGCAATGTTCTCTTTACCGTTTCTGCTCAGCAAATCCATATTTCTCCCCCCCCTCCTCCCAAATCTACCTGGCGCCACACGTCTGGCTTCACACGGTCAGACAGTCGGACTTCTGGCAGGCCCCATCGGCGCTTTATGGTTAATATCGAGAAATTGAAATAAAAGCTGCTCGTTTGCCTTTTGCTTCCCTGCACCTTGAGCTAAATTGCTGGTTTTGCTGGGCTGGGATTGTAAAGTTGATGCATAAATAAATTATCCAGGATTGCAGCGGCTTGACGTAATCTGGCCTGCAGCTCCACAATAGAATTGGGAGTAAAGATTGCAGGTCACTCGTGATAAACAGAAAAGGGTCAAGCCCCCGGCCTTGGCAGCTCTCCGGACAGTCCGATCGAGAATGGCTAACTAAGGTTTACAGCTAGTCCTCAACCTATGACCACAGTGGGAGCCCAACATTTCCATTGTGAAGCAAGACAGTTGCTAAGTGAGTTTTGCCCCGTTTAACAACCTTTCTCGCCCCCAGTTGTTACGTGAATCACCGCAGTTGCCAAGTCAGTAACACGGTTAAGTGAACGTGGCTTCTTCCCCCGTTGAATTTGCTTGTCAGAAGGTCGCAAAAGGGGGATCGGGACCCTGCGACCGTCATAAATAGGAGTCAGTTGCCGAGCGGCTGAATTTTGGTCACGTGACCCCAGGGATGCTCCAAGGTTTGTCGGTGTGAAAAATGGGCATAGGTTATTTTTTTTCCAGCGCCGTGGTAACGTTGAACGGTCACTAAACAAATGATCACTAAACGGTCACTAAACAAGTCAGGGACTACCTTTATATTCTTAGAGCTGAATCTTCAGTGTGTATTTGCACAAAGGCTATTTATCCCACCACAAAACAATTAGTTTTGTCAAATTTCCAGCGTTTGTTTGATCATTTCCTTTGCTTTAGACCCCAGGATCCATCTCTGAAACTCCACCGGGTGATCTAATATCCCCAGTTTTTCCCAGATGCTTGGATTGACCTTTATTTTATCTCTGGGTATCTTTTTTTTTTTTGGTGGAATTAAGTAATGCCTCTTTTAAAAGATGAGCAAAAGAGGGCTTGGATCTTCTTCTTTTTTTAAGTGTGCTCCTGCCACAAAGATAGAGGAACATCTTTCACTTAAAAGGAACGTTTAAAATTGCTAGAAAGGCACTCTTCTATAATAGCACTTCCTTTCTCCCCCCCAAAAAAAAACTTTATTAATTTTTAAAAAAATATGCAAAGCAGCAAAGGAAAAGAACGAAAAAGAAAGGGAAAAAACACGATTGCAGAGTGCAGACAGAAAGAGAAGAAAGCTATTGAGGAAAATAACTTCCGACTGTTTTGATTCAGATCAAACTCGGTGACTCTTTGAACTAGAATAAAATGCAACCAATAGCAATTATCATAAACAAGTCTAATCATCAAAATCCAGGGTTAAATTTTCAGTTTCGAACCAAAACTCCTAAGAGTGGTTTTCAAGTAGAAACAAAGCTAGATAAAGGTTTTTGTTTTTTTCTTTAATCAAAGCAACCAATTCCGTCATCTGCACCAACTCCCATTATTTTCATTCTTCCATTGGGGGTATATTTGAGTCCTTCCATCTTATAAGGAAGCTTTGCTGCTGGGGTCATATATAAGAACAAAATTCTATGTGTTTTTTTTCCCCCACCCAAACTGTTCATCCATTAAACCCTAAAGGAAAAGCTGCTTACAATCAGAATTTCCATTTCCAAGAAAGACCGTTATTCAGCGGCCTGTGCCCAGTTTTCAACCTTTTTTGCCATGATTGTTAAGCGAATCACTTCCGTTGCTAAGTGAATCACACAGGCGTTAAGCAACTCCAGCTTCCTGCATGGACTTTGCTTGTCAGAAGGTCACAAAGAGCGATCACGTGACCCCCAGGACGCTGCAACTGTCGTGAATACATGTCAGTTGCCAGGCTTCTGAATTTGGATCACGTGACCCGCTGATGCTGCAAACGGTGGTAAGTGAGAAAAATGGCTGATGTGTTGTTATTTTTTTTTCCCCCACTGCTTTTGTAACTTCAAACAGTTCACCAAACCAACGGTTGTGTTGTTTGGAACGTCCTTGTGGAAATGTCTCCCTTCAGAAACTGCCTGTTTGCCAGATCAGATAATTTATCCCTCTGATCTTTTGAAATCTTGGCTAAAGAACATCCCCCCCCCCAATATTCTGCCTGTGTATATTCTCTCCCCTTTTTTTTTAAAGTTAAGGGACTTGGGGGGGGTCGAACCCAGGGCCACCTGTGTATAAAGCCAGATAGCCTGAATTTCATTACTTCCCCCCCCCCCAAATGAAATTGCTGGTGTTGAAGCTCTCTGCATGAGTCAGAGGAGATAGGGGAAAGGCTGTACAAACACTCTGTAATTAAGGCAGGAAAAACCCTTGACGAGCCTATAAATTTGGGAGGGTGTGTTTGATGGGGTGGAAAAAGTCCTTGCTTAGCGCAGTAACTTTTCTTGACCTGGCGCTAAGTGGTGGAAGGCGACTCGCGGCAGAAAAGACTTCCCAAAGACGGCTGCATACAAAACGACAGGTAGTACTTAACACAACAACTGTTGTGTAGCGTTGGGGTGGGTCTCTAGCCCAGATCTGGGGATAGAAGCCAGGGAAGGACCCGCCTTGCTAGCTGACATTGGAGAACATGAGACGCTAAGGCCGGTCTGATTCATCTAGAACAGGGCTTTTCAACCTTTTCACCGATTGTACCACTTTTAGGATATGGCAATATTCGAGTACCGCCTAGCAAGGTGTCAAAAACTTGGTGACCAAAAAAAAAAACACCTGTTCAAAGTTGCAATTGCACTGAAATGACTTATGACCATTTTTCACACTTATGACCATTGCAGCATGCCCAGGGTCATGTGATTTATATTTGGATGCTTGGCAACTGATTCATATATTTATGATGGTCACAGTGTCCCAGGGTCATGTGATCCCCTTCTGCAACCTTTTGACAAGCAAAGTCAATGGCAGAGCTGCTGGTGGCCAAGTGCTAAGGCGGGACTTCCTTCCCTCTCTCCCTTCCCTGCCTCCCTTTTTCTCATTCCCATCTCCTTATGAAGGAAGAATTTGACACCCCCCCCCCATATTTTCCCTCTTCCATATATTGATCAAACAAGGAAAGGCCTCCAGAGACAGAAAAGACAAGCTGCTGAGTGAACTAGCTTAAAAAGGCACTTCCCCTTTAAGAATTAGCTACTGGCTAGAAAGGAAAGTAAGGAGCCCAGCCGGCACTTAAGGCAGCCTCCCCAAATGGCTCCATTCATAAGTAAAATCTGCAGCTCCAGAGGACTCTCTCACTGTAAGTCTTTGCCTGTGCTTGCTCTTTCCCTCCCCCACTACACTTGGCTAGGCAGGGCTGCGTACCACCTGCCACTCGTTAATGTACCACAAGTGGTACGGGTGCCACAGGTTGAAAAGCCCTGATCTAGAGCAGGAGTCTTCAAACTTGGCAACTTTAAGACTTGTGGACTTCAACTCCCAGAATTCCTCAGCCAGCACAAGTCTTAAAGCAGCCACGGGTAATAAAACGTCAGCAAGAGAACCGCCAAACCCAGCGAGCAACAAATATTCTCTTGAATTTTTATGCTTATGAGGTACGCTGCCCTGTGTCAGTAGCTGAGGTGGGCGGCTATAGAAATCAAATAAATACAAACATTTTGAGCTGGTAAGCTATTTCTGCGGCTGAAATGAGGAACTTCCGTTTATTTTAATGCTTTTCACACTTCCCCCTATAGGTGCGCGGGGCTCCCTGTTCTCCAGCCAAACCTGAATTCAGCTAGTCCTCGACTTAACGACAGTTCACTTAGTGACTGCTCATAGAGTTACAACGGCAGTGAAAAAAGTGACTTAGGACCGTTTTTCACACCCCCGTTGCAGCGGGTGATCAGAATTCAGACACTTTGCAACTGACTCGTATTTACGACGGTTGCCGTGTCCCCCGTGATCCCCTTTAGCGACCTTCTGACAAGCCGAGCTGATGGGGGAAGCCGGATTCACTTAACAACCACGTGACTCACTTATCAAACTGCAGCGATTCGCTTAACAGCCGCTAAGCAAGAAAGGTCAAGAAACTCGCTTGATAAATGTCTCATTTAACGACGGAAACGTTGGGCTCCATTGTGGTCGTAAGTCGAGGACTACCTGTAGGTTCCTAATCCAGCCCTGTTCTTAGTCCAAAGTAACTAGAGGCTGTCAGATAATGAAAGGCAGTTTTTTTATACTAATAATACTCTCCCCAAATAAATCACCCTCCTTTTTCTTCCACAAGGGCTCCTTGTCAATGGAAGGTTAGGATTGTCATTACCCTTTCCTGAAAGAACAGTGGCGTACATAAAAAAGCATTAAAAGGGCCACAGCCTTAAATAAAGCTGACAATGTAAAGATTTAATACATTTCTCCGAGCAACGGAGCCGATGTTTCATTGCGTTGAACATACCCCTGGGGCGCAAAAGCATTTGTCACTCTAAAAAAAAACATGTTCGCTTCTAAGGAGCCATTAGATATTTTTAAAAAAAATAAAATAAAATAAAATAAAACAGTAGATCTGTAAGGTAGATTATCCTTTTCATTGATAGATACCGGAATGGCAAATTCAAGCTGTAAAACTGATGGTTGGCTTTGATTGCAGGATCTCTGAAGCGTCACGCCAAAGGCAGTTTACGAAGCTGTGAGTTTGAGACGGTGTGGTACCGTTTTATTGTCTAGTTGTGAGTCCTACTGCACTGAACGTGAGGCTTGGAGGTTGTCCTCAACTTAACGAACACTTGTTTAGTGCTGGGGACTGCAAACTTGGCCCTTTTATGACTTGTGGACTTCAACTCCCAGAATTCCTCAGCTAGGCTGAGGAATTCTGGGAGTTGTAGTCCACAAGTCATAAAAGGGGCCAGGTTGGAAGACCCCTGGTTTAGTGCCTGCTTGAAGTTACAACGGCACCGAAAAAGGTGACCTGTGAGCCTGTTTCATACTTAACAACCGTTGCAGCATCCCCACGGTCACGTGATCAAAATTCAGACGCTCGGCAAACTGCTCACATTTATGACGGTCGCAGCGTCCCGGGGTCACGTGACCCCCCTTTTGCAACCTTCTGACAAGCCAAGTGAATGGGGAAGCCGGTAATTCTTGATGCTGAAGGTTTAGCTTACAATTTGCTTCTCCTTTGTGTTAGATCTGAGCTTTTTTCTTTTTTAAATCTAATTATCTTTACAGGCATTTGATTTCATCAGGGACAGTTTAATATTTCTTTTTAAGTCCTGTAAAAGAGAAAACTTTTCTTCAGGGGCCTGCGTAAATGTCGAAGCACACTAGCCGGCTTCTTATAAGGAGTGGTTTCCAAGTTCAAAAGATCCCAGAGCCGTGAAGAAATTCGAATACAGCGTTGACACCCGAGAAATAGAGAAAGGAAAGCCACATCCTCTTTCGACATTCTGCTTCCTGCCTTGTTGCAAAATTGCTTTAAAGCAGGCTTAGGATAATAATGCGAGTTTCTTTTCCTACATCTCTTGCTCCACCCGTTGGCCAGACCATTGGGAGATAATTTGCTTGACCTTTTAAGCTCTTTAATTAATTGATTCATTAAGCTTGCGGATCTCCTTTTCAAAGCTCTCCGAAGCTTGGAGCAACGGTAAAATGGAACTGAAGCAACGCAGACTTTGGCAGATTCTTCAGCCTTATGGTGTCTGTTCAGAGAGGGAGATCATTTTAGTAAAACCTCGGGATCCACCGGTGGAAAAAGCAGTAAGAATGAAAAAACTCTTGACTCTTCAAACTTTGCAGGATCCCCCACCTGTGAATGGCTTTATTGGTGCGAGAAATAAATCCCTCCCTGGCTTTGAATAATCTTAATTATCTTAATTATTGTGCAACCGACGAATTGCCGTCATGTGCTTGCAAAGGCCAAACTGCAAAGTCCTGTGCTGGCTACTCCAAAGCTTTCTTCTTTCCAGCACCATAAATTTTAAATGGGGTGTACTTACAGGTAGTCCTCGGCTTACGACAGCTCATTTAGTGACCGTTCGAAATTACAGTGGCACTGAAAAAAGGGACTTGCGACCGTGTTTCACACTTAACAACCGTTGTAGCATCGCCATGGTGACATCAAAATTCAGATGCTTCGCAACTGACTCATATTTATGACGGTTGCAGAGTCCCAGGGTCACGTGATCCCCTTTTGCAACCTTCTGACAAGCAAAGTCAGTGGGGAAAGCCAGATTCACTTTACAACCAGGTTACTAATTTAACAAATACAACAATTCACTTAACAATTGTCGCAAGAAAGGTCCTAAAATGGGGCGAAATCCAATTGTGTCACTTAGCAACAGAAATTTTGGGCTCAGTTGTGGTCCATATGTGGAGGACTACCTGTATTTAAACATAACTTGCCTGTCAGCTGCAGCTCGACGTCTGCCTAAAAACCGGCCACTTACAACACAACCTATCATTTAGTTGCAGGAACTCAAAAGTTGTCCCTTGCTGTTGAGAGCAAGATATAAAAATTCTAGCTTTAGTGGTTCCTAATAACATTTTAACTTTTATTTTTTTATTTTTACCGTTTTATAACGCCACCCAGATGGGCGGCATGAAAATTCAATAAATAAAGACGGTTTCCCCCTTTCTCACTAAGGTCCCCAACCTTTCGGGCACCAGGGACCGGTTCCATGGAGAAAGGTTTTCCCACGGCTTGGTTTTTTGTGCTGCCTGCATCCCACGGATGGGGCTTTGCTTGTTTGTGTGGACCGGTTGCTGGCATGCCGTGGACCGGTACCGGTCTATGGACCGCGGGGTTGGGGACCCCTGCGCTAAGCCACCTTCTGCATTGATAGGACTGCATCCTGTCCTTTTATCCCTGGATCTCTTTCTAGCTTTGCCCTCATGCTCTTGGTCAGGGTTAGGCAACCTTGGCTCTTTTATGACTCGTGGACTTCAACTCCCAGAATTCCTGAGCCAGCTGGCTCAGGAATTCTGGGAGTTGAAGTCCACGAGTCATAAAAGAGCCAAGGTTGCCTACCCCTGCTCTTGGTGAAAGAGGAAGCTTCTCTGTTCAGCTGCAGGCCTAACTCAGCAAATAAGCTGTTTTTTTTTCTCCCGCCTTTGCAATAATTTTGGGCAGGGTTGATGGATTGCAAAACGAAAACCATAAATCAAAGACAAGTTTTGTGAAAATTACAGCTCCTCCTCTACTTGCGACGGCAATTGGGGCCAGAATTTCCGTTGCTAAGCGAAGGGGGTTAAGGGAGTCACGCTCGATTTTAGACCCCCCCCTTTTTTTTTTTTTTGCCGTGTTTGCTAAGCGGGTCACCCAGCTGTTAAGCGAATGTGGGTTTCCCCATTGACTTTGCCTGCCGGAAGCTGATTGGGAAAGTCGCAGATAGCGACTGCGTAACTTGAGGAGGCTGCAACTAAATACATACTGGTTGCCAAGGGCCTGAATTTTAAACACGGGGGTGCTGCGGCGGTCGTAAGTGTGAGCACTGGCGCGAGTCCCTTTCTTCAGTGTCGTCATTAACCAAACGGTTGTAAGTCAAGGTCTACTTTTATACTCAGTTAATAATAATAATTATTATTAATAATAATGAATTAACGACCGCAAAGGAGCCCCAAATTTAGGTTGCTAAGTGAGACATTTTGTTAAGGGAGTTTTGCCCCACTTGACAACCTTTCTTCGCCACAGTTGCTAAGGGAATCACTGCCGTTGTTAACTGAGTCGCACGGTTGTTAAGTGAATCCAGCCCCCCCATTGACTTTGCTTGTCAGAAGGTCGCAAAAGGGGATCACGTGACCCCGCGACCGTCATAAACACAAGCCAGTTGCCGTGTGTCCGAATTTTGACCATGGGGATGCTGCAATGGTCATAAAGTATGAAAAATGGTCATAAGACGCTTGTTCCAGTGCTGTTGTAACTTTGAACGGTCACTAAACGAACTATTGTCAGTGGAGACTACCTGTATTTCCCTGTGTAATTTTCCTTGCTATTGTATTAAATGATGGAGCATTTTCACCAGGTGTTTGGATGGGTGCGTGGGGGCGCCTGCTGTCCCAAGATTGTGGTTGTGTGTCTCTGCTATGCGTGGATACGCTTGCTTCACCATGTGACCTGTGAAAAACAGAACCTGTGGCTTGAGCTGTTTTTGCTTTTCCTGCTAAGGCTTCTTTAATAATAATAATAATAATAATAATAATAATAAAGTTGGAAGGGACCTTGGAGGTCATCTAGTCCAACCCCTTGCCCTATACCATTTCAGACAAATGGTTAATAATAATAACAAAAACAACAACAAAGTTGGAAGATACCTTGGAGGTCATCTAGTCCAACCCCCTGCTCAGGCAGGAAACCCTACACCATTTCAGACAAACGGCTGTCCAGTCTCTTTTTAAAAACTTCCAGTGTTGGAGCATTCACCGCTTCTGGAGGCGGGTTGTTCCTCTGGTTAATTGTTCTAACTGCCAGGAAATTTCTCCTTAATTCCAGGTTGCTTCTTGGTTGCTTCTTGTCCTGCCTTCAGGCACTTTGGAGAATAGCTTGACTGCCTCTTCTTTGGGGCAGCCCCTGAGATACTGGAAGGCTGCTATCATGTCCCCCCTCGTCCTTCTCATTAAACTAGACATCCCCAATTCTTCATATATTTTAGCCTCCAGTCCCCTGATCATCTTTGTTGCTCTTCTCTGTACTCTTTCTAGAGTCTCAACCTCTTTTTTTCAATGGCTCTGCCTTTTAACTCTCCAGTACAGCATGGATCCTACTCCCCCCCCCCCCAGGGAGAGATGGGGGGGGAAGAAAGTCTTTACCTTAATTACTCTGATTGCTCCCTGATGCAGCCAGAATGCTAATTGATTCGAGGCCGGATCAGTCCTGGCTTTGCAAATAGATTAAAGAAACCTCTGGAGGTCCCTTTGCCAGGATGCACGCGGCTGATGTCATGTCATCCTCTTGCTTTCCTCAAAACTCACTCTTGAGTAGTGTTAAGCCACGGGAGGAACAGCACACGTAGTCCTCAACTTACGACAATTCGCTTAGGGACTGTTCAAAGTTAAAACTGCACTGGGAAAAAATGACTTAGCACCGTTTTTCACACGACCGTTGCTGCATTTCCTCCCCCCAATCCAAATTCGGACGCTTGGCAACTGGTTCACATTTATGACAGTGGCCGTGTCCTGGAGTGACGCGATCCCCTTTTGCGGGCCTTCTGACCAGCAAGGTCAAATGGGGGAAGCCGGGTTCGCTTAACGACGGCGTGACTAACTTAAATGGCTGCAAGGATTCGCTTAACCGTCGCAGCGAAGGAAAATCGTAAAAATGTGACAAACCTCACTTAAACGTTTCGCTTAGTGACAAACTTTGGGCTCGGTTGTGGTGGCGGTCCTCGACGTACGACCACAATTGACACCAGAATTTCCACTGCTAACCGAGGCGTTAAGTGAGTCGCACCCGATTTTACGACCGTTTTTTTTGCCTCGGTTGTTAAACGAATCCCTGCCGTTGTTAAGCGAAACACGACGTTAAGCGAATCCGGCTTCCCAGATTGACTCCTTGTCAGGACTTCCTGTGACGAGGGAGATGACGTGACCCCGGGGACACGGCCCCTGTCGTGAATTTCAAGCACCCAAATTTTGATCCCATGATGTTGCGGGATGCTGCGACTGTGATAAACATGGGGACGACCGGTTGTGAGTCAGTTTTTCCAGCGTCACTGTAACTTCAAACAGTCACTAAATGAAGGGTTGTTAGTGGAAAACAACCTGCTCTCCTGCCTCTTGGCTAAGAGTCATCCTTTTTTTAAACTGTTTTTAATCAGCGACTGTGCCTGACAAACACAAATAAAAACTTATTTTTCTATTCCAAAAGCAGGAAAGCAGCCTGGAGTTGCTTGCTTTCTCTTGCCTTCTCTTCCCCCCTCCTTTTTTTTGGAGGGGGGGGGTCCTGCTGGCTAAAATACTTTTGATAGCAGATTTTAATGAGGGAAGCCCTCTGCCCTGGAGCTCTTTCTCGTCCCGTCTGCTCAAGTAGAGCCTTCTTTACTGAGTCAGCTTTGGACCCACCTAATACATTGCTGTAAAAATCACACGAGCAGCATTTCTCCCATCTCTGAGGTAAAAACCCCTGGGAAGCTGACTCAGGCCCTGGATCTTTGTTGACAGTGCCTTGCTTTGCTGAATATCGGTTTTATTAAACCAATTAACCGTTCCTGAGCTGGTTCGTGGTACAGGTAAGTCCTCGGCTTCACCACCGTTCATTTAGTGACTGTTTGAAGCTAACGACGGCCCCCAAAGAAGGGACTTAACGACCGTTCTTCACCCTTAGGACTGTTACACAAGTGTGTGCTCTCAGGTCCAGCTAGTGGTCACTCACTCACATGCTCAAATGGCCACCCTCAATCCCAAGTCAACTGAACACTGAGGCACAAACGGTTCTTCAGAATACACAGAGACCCGGGGAATTTAAAATAACAGCAAACTTTTACTAATGAATTTTTGCGCGCTCTCTCTCTCTCTCTCCCCCTCCCTCCCTCCCTCTCTTCTCTCTCTCTCTCTTTCTCCTCTCTTTCTTTCTCTCCTCTTTCTCTCTCTCCTCTGTCTTCCCCTACTCTCTTTCTCTCCCTCTCTCCTCTCTCTCTCCCTCTCTCTCCCCTTTCTTTCTCTCCTCTCTTTCTCTCCTCTGTCTTCCTCCCTCCTCTCTTTCTCTCCCTCTCTCCTCTCCCTCTTCCCCCCCTCTCTCTCTTTCTCCTCTTTTTCTTTCTCTCCTCTCTCTTTCTCTCTCTCCTCTGTCTTCCCCCTACTCTCTTTCTCTCCCTCTCTCCTCTCTCTCTCTCTCCCTCCTCTTTCTTTCTCTCCTCTGTCTTCCTCCTCTTCTCTTTCTCTCCCTCTCTCCTCTCCCTCTTCCCCCTCTCTCTCTCCTCTTTTCTTTCTCCTCTCTCTTCTTCTCCTCTGTCTCCCCCTACTCTCTTTCTCCCTCTCTCCTCTCCCTCTCTCTCTCTCTCTCCTCTCCCTCTATCTCTCTCTCTCATCCACACTTACCCAGCATCTACTACTAGGCTGCCAGGCCCTAGCCGTAAGGACGGAAGCCATCAAGTCTGGCATCATTGCGGTGGTTTAAGTCAGTAACGCGGTTGTTAAGCAAAATGCCGCAATGGAAGTAAGTGTGGCAAACGGTCATAAGTCACATTTTTCACTGCCGGTGGTCACTAAACAAACGGTTGTAACATGAGGACTCCCTGTTGTTGGGTTCCTCGTGGTGTGCCTCAGAAGAACTAACTGGAAAGCAGTGGTTTTTAGCACCCTCTCCAGGTGAAAGGTTGGGCAAAGGTAGGAAAGGATTTGTCTGATCCGGAGAATTTTGCTGATCAGAAGGCAGAACGGAGGTGGACGGGGCTCCGGCATCACCATTCCTGGAAAAGGGACTGGAAATTGTCCTTTTACGGTGTATTTATCTAGGATTAGTCTCTGGCCTTCCTCAATCATTCTGGAAAGGTTGAGCTATAAATACGTTAGATAAACGGAGCTGAGGAGTCATGGATTTGGGACTTTATCTTTGCTCTGCTTGCGGGCAACCCGGATACAGGTGTGTCTCTGAAGGAGATAGCAAGGCCTCGTGGAAGATAGGGTCCTACGCAGGTATTCCTCGAGTGAACGGCCACAACTAGCCCAAAATTGAGGTTTATGTTGCTAAGTGAAACGTTCGCTAAGAAGAGTTTTGACCCCATTTTACAACTTTTCTTGCCCCCGGTTGTTATCGCTGCGGTTGTTAAGTTAGCAACACGGTCGTTAAGCGAAACTGGCTGCCCCATTGGTTTTGTTTGTCGTAAAAGGGGGAATCACACAACCCCCGGGAAACTTTAACTAGCATAAATATGAGCCAGTTGCCAAGCGTCTGAATTTGGATCACAGGGACGCTGCAACCGTCGTATGAAAACCGTCATAAGTCACTTTTTTCTTATAACTTTGAAAATGGTCACTAAGCAAGCTGTTGTAAGTTGGGGACAACCTGCATTTGAACGGTACGCAGTTCCTATATAACGGGTCTTCAAACCTGGCCCTTTTATGACTCGTGGACTTCAACTCCCAGAATTCCTCAGCCAGGCACGGCTGGCTGAGGAATTCTGGGAGTTGAAGTCCACGAGTCATAAAAGGGCCAGGTTTGAAGTCCCCTGCTATATAACCACAAGAGTTAGAACAATTAACCAGTGGAATGGCTTGTCTCCAGAAGCTGTGGATGCCCCAACACTGGAGGCTTTTAAGAAGAAACTGGACTGTCATTTGTCTGAAATAGTGTAGGGTCTCCTGCTTGAGCAGGGGGCTGGACTAGAAGACCTCCAAGGTCCCTTCCATTATTCTGTTACCTCCTCGCACCTAACCATTCTCGACTTTCAACTTTTGTGGAGAAAAAAAAAATGACTTAAGATGGGCTGGACATGACGCCCCCTTGCCTCTTGAGTACTGGATCTCCTCCTTTTTCTCTTATTCTTCTGTTTTTGTGGCTCAACAGCTTCTATTCCTCCTCCCCCCCCCGCCCCCAGTTCCACAGTACACAGAAAGCAGAGCCCACGTCAAGCGAAGCAGCTTGGGACGACTCCATTGTGCACCAGGACAGAGGGACATTGTAGTGGAGCTAATTAAGCAACATCAACAAAAACAGGGCTGGATACTCGTGGTTGAAAGAGATTTGGGTTCAGAGTGAGTTGAGCGGTTATTTACAAGGCCGCCGGTCGTTTGGGGAATTGGAGTCTGAGTGATTGGCTGATCTCAAAGGGGAATCGAGTTGCTTAAAATCCGCTGGAGTGCATAAGCAATTAAATTGTTAATTATGCAGTAATGCGATGTATAGATATTTTCATATACATGTGTGCGGATAGACAAACAGATTTATCTATATCTATCTATCTATCTATCTATCTATCTATCTATCTATCTATCTATCTATCTATCTATCTATCTATCTATCTATCTATCTATCATCTATCTATCTATCTATCTCCATCCTTTATCTATCTACCTACCTACCTACCTATCTCCATCCTTTATCTATCATCTATCTATCTATCTATCTATCTATCTATCTATCTATCTATCTATCTATCTATCTATCTATCTATCTATCTATCTATCTATCTATCTATCTATCTATCTATCTATCTATCTATCTATCTATCTATCTATCTATCTATCTATCTATCTATCTATCTAATCTATCTTATCTACCTACCTACCTATCTAGTTATCTGTCTAGTTATCTATCTAGTTATCTAATCTATATCTAATCGAATCTATTTAGTTATCTAATCTATCTTTATCTAGTTATCTATCTAATCTAGTTATCTATCTATCTAGTTATCTAGCTATCTAATCTAGCTATCTAGCTAAATATATACGAAAGTAAATTTATACAGTGAAGCTAATTTAGTGAGGAACTAATTCTTTTAAAAGGTGGCTGGTCAAACTTTCCAGCAGGTCCCATTGTTTCTCTGCTAATCGTGGGAATGAGGTTTTCTTGAGAATCAAGAGGGTCCCCTGTTTTTAGGGTGACTTTGGCTGCTATTCGGTTGAGCCCAAAGTAGTCCCCTGGTACGCAAAGGGGAATTAAAACGTGCCACAACTTTCTAGCCCTTCTTAAATGGTGCAGGTGGGGAAGAAAGTGGCTTCCTGTAGAGGTCGTCCCCAGCTTATGACCATTCATTTAATCAGCGTTCAAAGTTTCATGTCATGTGGGTGCAGGGAGGGGAGAAGTTAAGAGCTGTGTCCCCACCAGGGGTTGTCCTCGGTGTGTGTTTTTAATAGAAGGAGGACACGATCTCAGATTACACGGTCAGCTTTGAAGGATGGCCAACGCGCTCATCAGCCACCATGCCAAAGATTTAGATCAGGGGGTCCTTAACCCCAGGTCCATTTATTGGCACCGGTCCACGGCATTCCAGGAACTGGTCCACGCAAACAAGCGTAGCCCGATCCATCGCAGGCAGCATGCATGCGAAACCACGTCCCCTCCGGTCTGTGGGAAAATGCTCTCTCCACGGAACCGGTCCCCGGTGCCCAAAAGTTTGGGGGCTACTGATTTGAGTAGTGGGATCCGTTGCAACGTCTGGCGTTTGGAAGCAGCGAGTGAAAGGGTGGGTGGGTGCCACCACCAGACACGCAGAAGGTTGAGTCTCAACAAGGCCCAGTGCTTCTTCTGAAATGTTCCCTTGGTGGGTCAGAACCAGTTTAACTTAATTCTCTCGCTTAGAGCACAGGTGTTCCTCGAGTTACGCTCACAGCTGAGCCCCAAATTTAGGTTACGTTGCTAAGTGAAACGTTTGTTAAGAGAGTTTTGCCCCGTTTTACGACTTTTCGTTACGCGAATCGTTGCGTTTGTTAAAGTGAAGAACGCGGTTGTGGTGCGAATCTGGCTTGCCCCGTTGACTTGGCTTGTCGAGAAGGGCGCAAAAGCGTATCAGGTGACCCTGGGACGCTGCAACCGTCATAAATATGAACCAGTTGCCGAGCGTCCGGATTTTGATCATAGGACCCTGGGGAGGCAGCCACGGTCGTACGGGTGAAAAAGTCACCTTTTTTTCAGCGCCATTGTAACTTTGAACGGTCACTAAACGAACCGTTGTAAGTTGAGGACGATTTGATTCGGGATCTCGACACAGGGTTGATCCTCCTGCCTTAACGGGTTGAATTCTTGACCCCAAAAGGGCTTAAATAGCCCTTGGTTCAGTTCCCAGCATATTTTCAGAGGTCATATTTGCAGGTTACTCCTTAAAATCTGGGCTGCAATGTAAACACTCAGGATTTTTGCTGACCTGGTATCAGCAAGAGGGACAACACAAGTCACACGTGTGCTTTCCAGAGCTTGCGGACCACAAGGCCGATATAGTTCTCGACTTACAGCCGTTCGTTTAGCGACAAGTCACAACGTGCACTGAAAAAAGTGACTTATGAGGACTTTTCACGCTTAATGGCCGTTGCAGCATCCCCAGGGCCACGCGATTCAAATCCAGACGCTCGGCAGCTGACTCGTACTTATGACGGTTGCATAAATATCCCCTGGTCACGTGATCCCCTTTTGCGACCCTCTGATTGCCGGATTCGCTGTTACAGCCGCGTTACTCACTTCACAACCGCAGAGATTCGCTTCACAATTTGTGGCAAGAAAGGCTGTCAGACGGGGCAAAACTCTCACTTCACCACGGTCTCGCTCAGCAACGGAAAGTTTGGGCTCCGTTGGGGCCGTAAGCCGAGGACTGCCTGTATCCAGATCAGAGCACAAGGACCTCTTTCCCCGTTCGAAGCCGGGGAGAGAAGCCAGCCGCAAGCCACGATCTCTTGTTTGCACGTCTCGGTAACAAACTGACCGCTTTACAAACGTGGCTGAACTATTGGAGTCCTTTTGAGCTCCATTAAAGGTGATTTAAATGGTTGGCATCCATGTTTCTCAAGCTTAGGAGCTTCCAACTCCCCCGAATTCCCCAGCCCTGCGTTTTCTTGGCCGGGTTTCAAAATGCTTTGCCGTTGCCTGCTTCCTTGGGCTGAGACAGAGCGGCTGGCCCAAGGTCACCCGGCTGGTGGGACTAGAACTCACCGTCTCCTGTTTTCTAGCCTGGCACTTTAACCGCCAGAGCAAACTGGCGCCCACTTCGGTGTATGGACTTCTGATCCTGAACAACAGCTCTCTGAGCTGCTGTTAATCTCCATATTGCAGATCTGAGACCCAGACTGGAGAATCTCAGTTTACCTGCGGCATCTAAGCAGGTTTGTGATATCCAGGTGGGCTGCTCTGCTTATGAGCCGCTGTGCCACAAGCCCAGAGGGGGCAATGCCGGAGCAGGAAAGGGGCCTAAGGCTGCAGCTCTCCCTCCCCCAGCCCTCTCCTCCTCCTCCTCCTCCTCCTATAATAATAATAATAAAGTTGGAAGGGACCTTGGAGGTCATCTAGTCCAACCCCCTGCCCAGGCAGGAAACCCTATACCATTTCAGACAAACGGCTGTCCAGTCTCTTCTTAAAAACCTCCAGGGTTGGAGCATTCACCGCTTCTGGAGGCAGGTTGTTCCACTGGTTAATTGTTCTCACTGTCAGGAAGTTTCTCCTTAGTTCCAGGTTGCTTCTCTCCTTGATTAGTTTCCATCCGTTGCTTCTTGTCCTGCCTTCAGGGGCTTTGGAGAATAGCTTGACTCCCTCTTCTTTGGGGCAGCCCCTGAGATACTGGAACACTGCTATCCTGTCCTCTCCTCCTCCTCCTCCTCCTCTTCTTCTTCTTCTTCTTCCTCCTCCTCCTCCTCCTCCTCCTCTTCTTCTTCTTCTTCTTCTCCTTCTCCTTCTCCTCTTCTTCTTCCTCCTCTCCTCCTCTTCTTCCTGTCTGAAAACATTCTCCTCTCTTTAGAAGGAGTAAAAATAATAATAATAATTTGCACAATCTCATTTCTGTGGCACCCTCAACCCCGCTCAAGGTCTCTCGTTTCCTGCCTGGCTGCAGAGATGCCAGCTCCTTCGCTCGCTTCTCTCCCAGCTGCGGCTGTGTCTAACTGCATTATTTTGCCACAAGGTATGTGAAGTTTCTGGAACCAGGCCAGCCTCCTTGTTTGTCTCCTGAAATGATCTGGGGCGATGGGAAGAGACACGGCAGGAGGCAGGAGCAGAAAGCAAGCACCCTGATCCTCTCCCTTGTAGCCACGGAGTAGATCCCGGCTGCCAAAACTGGGGGACTGTCTTCTCTGAAATGCAAATTTCTCTGTCTGTCTCTCTCTCTTTTCTCTCTCTCTTTTCTCTCTCTTCCCCCCCCTCCCTCCAGCTAATGGGGGGGGGAGGCTGGCAGGAAGAGGCGGTGCTAGAGCCGTACACAGGGAAGTAACCTTTTGCTTCCTTCGCAAGGAAACGGCACCCTGGTTAGAAGCCGCGGCAGCAAGCCCACCACGGCTTAACGGCTCCCCCCATGACAGCAGCAATATGGAGACGACTTAATGGGTTGGTGAGTCCTCGGGAGACGACGGGGGGGTGGGTGGGTGGGCTTTCATCCCTGCACAGGACTCCGAGACACGCAGCTGTGACTTTTCCTGTTGCTCGGTGGAGAGGATGGGGGCTGGCTAGGTCTCTGCCTCCTCCTCCTCCTCCTCCTTCCCCCCCCCCCCTTGACGTTGTTTTTCTCCAGTCGTCTGTCTAATCCTGTTCTGGAGGGACAGCTTTGGTCGAGCTCGGGTAAACAGAGAGGTGTTGGACAACAGTTCCCAGCATCCCCAGTCGGTATCGCAATTCTGACAAGGAATAGAGTTGGAACTGCAATCCATCACATTGGGGGGAGTCAAACACCCATAGTGGTATTTGAAGTTTGTACTTAGCAATCCAGTAAATCCTCTTCTCTTCTCTTCTCTTCTCTTCTCTTCTCTTCTCTTCTCTTCTCTTCTCTTCTCTTCTCTTCTCTTCTCTTCTCTTCTCTTCTCTTCTCTTCTCTTCTCTTCCTCTCCTTCTCTTCTCCTCTCCTTCTCTCCCTCCTCCTCTCCTCCTCTCCTTCTCTCCCTCTCTCTCTCCTCTCTTCTCTCCTTCTCTTCTTTTCTCTTCTCTTCTCTCCTCTCCTCTTCTCTTCTCTTCTGTTCCTCTCCTTCACTCCCTCTTCTCTCCTTCTCTTCTTTTCTCTTTTCTTCTCTTCTCTCCCCTCCCTCTTCCTCTCCTTCTCCTCTTCTCTTCTCTCCCTCTCCCTCTCCCTCCCCTCCCCTCTTTTCTCTCTTCCTTCAGAATGCCATCCTGCCATGAGGCACCAAGAGATGGAAGGCCGATTATTCCTGTAAAATTATCCCTTCCTGTTCTCAAGGAGCAGCCATGAATAATTATATCTGACTTGGCTTTCATTTCACCTTTGGCCCTGAGCATGCTGGCTTTCAATAGCTCATATGCAGAGGGGTCTCTTACGCGCTGGCGGCATGCATGCGTTCAGGATGTAAAACCAGGTGTTAGGGCCGTGTAGACATTTTTCACCGGGGAAACACACCGCATCGCAGGCCTAGCAGGTACATCGTAGACAATCCTCAGTTTGCAGCCACAGTTTGGGGGGGGGGGTGTCAGAATTTCTGTCGTTGAGTGAGGCGGTTGTTCAGTGAGCGGTGCCCTATTTTACGACCTTTTACCACCATCCCTACTCTCCCTTCCCCCCCCCCCATCCGTGTCAGTGCTGCAAAGGTCATAAGCGTGAAGAGTGGTTGCAAGTCCCTTTTCCCCCCGTGCCGTTGTAACTTTGAACGGTCGCTAAGCAAACGGCTGTAAGTCGAGGACTTCCTGTATAGAGGTGAAGACAGCCATGTTGAAGTGGGGCGTTGTTGCCAGGAATCTCAAGCCTTCTAGCGCTGAGGTTCTGCTTGAATAAACGTGAACCAAGTCTGTTTTATTATAATAATAATAATAATAATAATAATATAATAATAATAATAATAAAGTTGGAAGGGACCTTGGAGGTCATCTAGTGCAACCCCCTGCTCAGGCAGGAAACCCTATACCATTTCAGACAGATGGCTGTCCAGTTTCTTCTTAAAAACTTCCAGTGTTGGAGCATTCACCGCTTCTGGAGGCAGGTTGTTCCGCTGATTAATTGTTATAACTGTCAGGAAATTTCTCCTTAGTTCCAGGTTGCTTCTCTCTTTGGTTAAGTTTCCATCCGTTGCTTCTTGTCCTGCCTTTATGATTCTTTGGAGAATAGCTTGACCCCCTTTTCTTTGGGGTAGCCCCTGAGATATTGGAAGACTGCTATCCTGTCCCCCCTCGTCCTTCTCTTCATTAAACTGGACATACCCAATTCTGGATTGAGAAGTTCCTGTTTTGTTCCCAGGATCTGAGGCTGCAGCCTGGGAAAAAAGTTTGAATGAACTCTTGAGATTGTGTTTGTCGCTCTGGACGAAGAACCCGCAGTTGTCTTGTGTGTGCCTGGCCAGTCCTGCTATTAATGGTTCCTTTTATACCTCAGCTATTTTTACAGAGGGCACGCATACTCCAGCCAGCCAGAAAAACCAGAGGTGCCTTAGGTTTATTTTGGTGCCCGATAATGTGCAAGCATGTTGTCGCTTTTATCCTCCTCCTCCTCTTCCTCAGCACGACGAACAGCAGGAAGGCAAATAAATACATTTTCTATTTTGCATGTTTTAAGCAACTTCCCTTAATTCTAGATACACACTTAGCAGGGGCCACTGTTGCTTCCAAAACTGACGGTCTCCCTCTTATCTCACAAGGTAGATGCACCTTGGCTGAAGGTAGATGCACCCATCTGGCGTGTGATGCACTCAAAGCATCGTGATTGCTAGAAAAACATTTGACAACGGCGTCAGAATGCCCAAAGTTTTGAGACTGAAGGACATCCTCTCTGCCCCCCCTGTCAGGATGTCTGAATCGGGTAGAATTTGAGCCCCACTTTGACCACACCACCCTGTTCTCTGGTGTTTTCCTTCTGTTTTGGTGCCCGTCATTCCAGATTCCACCTTTAAGCCTTGCAGAAGGCACCAGATTCCGTATCGCGACATGTCTGAAATAAAACACCACTTAAAGACCCTGGGTACGTTTTTATATATCCCATTATTTTCTGGCGCTTGCTTTCGTTTCGCGGGGCCACGGACGCCTCGGAGGAAAAATGCCTCCCAGCTTGGTTACATCGGGACGATAAATAAGAAGGAAGAAAGCTTCCAGCATCCCACGCTGTGTGTTACTTGCTCAGATGGCTTTGCAAATAAATCTCTTTTGGGGTTTTGTTTATATTGTTGAATCGTTGGTTATAGGCAAGTAAGAGACCCCAGGGTCTCTTATGCAAGGCTCTCCCCAGCGGTGTAAAATTCTCATTTTCTATGCAGTTCATCCCAGGTTGAGCGTCCAGTATCTCCAGGAATGGCGAGCAAAGACTTCTCCTGGCTGGATTTTGTTTAAGGCAGTTGTTTGTCCTCTCCTTCCTCTTTGCAATTTTGCTTCTGCAGCTGGATGATGCCGTTTTGCCCTTTTGAGGACTGTGGTGATTTTTTTGGCTGGGTTGCTGAGCTGTCTTCTAGAGGGGGGGGGGCAATACCATGGAGAGGAACTTTATAGAAGGAGGCCTGTGGCCTGTTTTTGTTGACTTGAGAATTGAAGGCACCACATAAGGGTCATCAGCGACAGGAAGAGAAATTCTGGCCGAACGTTAGCGGTATCCTTCACCAGGGTAATTTGACAAGAGAACTGATTTCCTGGGCATAGCCATTGCAGGTAGCCCTCAATTTCTGTGGCTAAGTCACACCTGTGTTAAGTGAATTTTGTCCCATTTTACGACTCTTTTTGGCACAGCTTGTTAATTGAATCACTGCAGTTTTTAAGTTAGTAACCCGGTTGTTAAGTGAATTTGGCTTCCCCCGTTGACTTTGCTGGTCTGAAGGTCGTAAAAAGGGGACCGCATGACTCTGGGACGCTGCAACCGTCATAAGTACGAGTCAGTTGCCAAGCGCCTGAATTGTGATCACGTGACCACGGCAGCGCTGCCTCAGTCATCGGAGAGGATTTGTCCCATGCAATATTAACCTTGTGAACTCTCAAGCTTCCTCCTTCCGTGATGTATTCAAGATGGACAGGGATTGATGTTTATATCTTACTTATATGTAAGGGTGCAGGTCTATATATATATGTTGTATATGGCATGTTTTAAATGCGTGTTATGTATGTGTACGCTTTGAGAGGAAGCGACGAAATTTCATTCTTAATGTGTGCCGTTGTGCCCACAGGAGAGAAAAAAAATGACCGTAAAGGTTATCTAATCTAAATCTTGGCTACCCGTGGACTTCATTTCCCAGGAAACCCCAGGTGGTGCTTGGAGCTGGGGGCAGGATTCTGGCATTTGAAGTCCCCCCCCCCACTTCGTAATGTTGCTGAGGTTTGAGAAACAGCGGCTTAGCTGGCCCCTTCCGTCTCTTTATGATTCTAGGAAATCCAATTCTGCATCGCAAGATGGACAGGTCACTCGCTACAGGCCCTGGCAACACAGGTCATTTTGAAAGGCATTTTGCTGCGGACTGCGAGGTTTTTGGATTGTGAGGATTTGACGTGGATTGTGAGGATAGAATCCAGATCACGTGAAGTGTTAATGCCACTTTGCAAGGCCTCGGTAAGGCCACACTTGGAATACTGCGTCCAGTTTTGGCCGCCACGATGCAAAAGATGTCGAGACTCTTAAGAGTAACAGAGAAGAGCAACAGAGAAGATTAGGGGAACGAAGGCTAAAACATATGAAAAACGGTTGCAGGAACTGGGTATGCCTAGTTTAATGAAAAGAAGGATTAGGGGGGACATGATAGCAGTTTTCCAATATCTCAGGGGCTGCCACAAAGAAGAGGGAGTCAAGCTATTCTCCAAAGCACCTGAAGGCAGGACGAGAAGCAACGGATGGAAACTAATCAAGGAGAGAAGCAACCCAGAACTAAGGAGAAATTTCCTGACAGTAAGAGCGATTAATCAGTGGAACAGCCTGCCTCCAGAAATTGTGGGTGCACCGTCACTGGAAGTTTTTAAGAAGAGACTGGACCGCCGTTTGTCTGAAATGGTATGGGGTCTCCTGATTGAGCATGAGGGTTGGACTAGAAGACCTCCAAGGTCCCTTCCAACCCTTATTCTGTCCTTGGTGCTGCTCTCTGAAGCTTGGTAGTTTTCTGGCAGACATTTCATTGCCAAACTAGGTAACAACATCAGATGTTATGGCTATGGATTCTCAGCTTATATGACCAGAACCTTTTCCTGTTCTCAGCGTGGTTGCAATTTCTCACACCCAATTTCTCACACTGCTGGGGTTTCCTCTCATATTTGGCCCTGAGGCATATATACCCTGCTTGAAGGCATATATCTGGAGCATTTGCAGGCACATTAAGTTGAACATTCATCCGATCCTCCTCGTCCCAAATCTAATCTTGGAAGAGCAGGGATTCCTTGGACTTTTGATCTTTTTAATTTCTGGAGAACTTCAGCTTGAAGGACAACAGCGCTGAAACTAGAAGCTTGGAGATGCTGTCAATCAGGGTTTCACAACCGTGTCAGCTTTTAAGACCTCAGGACTTCAACTCCCAGAATTCCCAAGGCTGGGGAACTCTGGGAGTTGAAGTCCAGACGTCTCCTTGTTGCTAAGGTTGAGAAACTCTGGCATAAACAGAACTGAAACAATAGGTTAGAGAAGAAAGGTGCAAAATCAAAACCCTTTCCAGGAACCCCGTTGCTGGGTCACCTGAAAGAAAATGCACCAATTGCAACCAGGAAACGCGAAAGATTTCTGCCATACTAGGATTAATTTCTGAGGCTTCCTAAATCTCCGGCAACAGACTTTAGGTATTTCCTTGATGATTGAGAGCACGACAGATTTTATTCTAAAAATCCCTCTCTCTTTTTTTTTTTCCTCCTCAAGAATCAGGATTACAAGCCTGCTCACGGTAAATCCTCTTCATTTTTTCTCTCTTCCTAGACACCTTCCTTTCTGCTGACTAAATTCTCTCGTGAAGATGTTTTGTTTCTCAGCAGCTCTTTCTTTCTTTCTTTCTTTCTTTCTTTCTTTCTTTCTTTCTTTCTTTCTTTCTTTCTTTCTTTCTTTCTTTCTTTCTTTCTTTCTTTCTTTCTTTCTTTCTTTCTTTCTTTCTTTCTTTTTGCCCTTCAGCTTCGGCCTGGATTCGAAAGCTTGCACTGCTTTTGGGAGCCTTGTGGGACACGGAGATGATTTGCAAAGGGGACAAAATTGGACGTTTCCCAAATCTAGTCAGCTGTTGGGGCTATATCGCTTTTCCTTCCTCCCTTGCAAGACTTTTTTTTTTTTTCCCCAGTTATCCTGCCTTGTAAACAAGCTTCCCCATATATTCTGGCTCATAGGTGGCTCTTATCTGGACGCAAAAGGCTTGAGATAAAGGGGAACCCGTTGGCCCAACTCAAGAGGTACTGGCACAAAACTGAAGATTGCCGTTGAAATGCGATTAACTAAACCTCCGGGCAGATGGCTTTGCGCCTTTGCAGAAGGTGTAGCTGGAGAACATTTCCCCGCTGACGTTCTCAGGTTCATCACATAATCGAGCTTCTAATTATATATATATATATATATATATGGTTAGAGCTGGGGCCGGCTATATTCTCAATATCTTAATTCCTGTTTGGAATTAATTCTGATTTTTTTTCTTTTCTTTTCCCAGTGAGTTTCTAGGTACGGGTAGTTCTCCCCTTACGGCCACAATTGAGCTGAAAATTTCTGTCGCTACGTGAAACATTTGTTCAGTGAACTTTGCCCCAGTTTACGACTTTTCTCGCCACAGTTGTTAAGTGGACCACTGCAATTATTATTAAGTTAGTGAAATGGTATAGGGTTTCCTGCCTGAGCAGGGGGTTGGACTAGATGGCCTCTAAGGTCCCTTCCAACTTTATTATTACTATTACTACTACTACTACTACTATTATTATTATTATTATTATTATTATTATTATTATTATTATTATTATTATTATTATTATCATCCCCTTTAATCCAAAAATGGCTGCTAAAACGGCTAGAAAAATGCAGTTCATCCAGAAAAAATATGGCAGATTTCCGTACACTTTCTGCCTCGTACTTGTGGGACTACTAGAAGTAAGCCATTAGACAGCCATCGTGTTTTACAACCTGGCGTACTTATTTACAGAATAACAGAGTTGGAAGGGACCTGGGAGGTCTTCTAGTCCAACCCCTTGTATACCATTTCAGACAGATTGGCTGTCCAATCTCTTCTTAAAAGTGCTGGAGCATTCACAGCTTCTGGAGGCAGGTTGTTCCACTGGTTAATTGTTCTCACTGTCAGGAAATTCCTCCTTAGTTCCAGGTTGCTTCTCTCCTTGATTAGTTTCCATCCGTTGCTTCTTGTCCTGCCTTCAGTGGCTTTGGAGAATAGCTTGACTCCCTCTTCTTTGGGGCAGCCCCTGAGATACTGGAACACTATATTCTATTCCATTCCATTCCATTTTTTCTATATTCTATTCTATTATTCTATTATTATTCTATTCTATTCCTATTCCATTCTATTCATTTTTCTATTCTATTCTATTCTATTCCATTCCATTCCATTCCATTCCATTCTACTTTTACAAGTGATTGTGATCCACTGACTGCTGCTGGATCCCTTCCCTGGATCCCCCTGCTGCCCATCTTTCCACCTACCCACACACCAAAAGCTTCAGCTGCTCTCTCTTTTTGAGAGGGCTTGTTTTCCTGGCTGCTCTTACACCATCAAGAGTTCCCCAGTCTGCAGCATACACACACATACACACACACACACACACACACCTCCACCTTGGCTCTATTTCACAGGAAGAAGGATGAGTGCGAGAGAGAGGCTTTCAAAACTGCCCGAGGTGGCTGCGCTCTGCAGTGCACCAAGATGCTTCCGTCTGCAGGATCCGGAGAGGAAGGAACAACAAGGTGTGGAACTCAGATGGACGTTTGCTTTGCCTCCTCCGTGCCCAGTTCCGGCTTCTGTCTGGATATAAGAAGCAGCCTCTCTCCCAAAATCAAGCTGGCTGCACCTGTAACCCTGGGGAAACACTCGGGAAAGCACTGGTGATGTCACCTAGTTGGGTCATGAAACGTCTGTGGCAAAACCACCAAGCTCAGAGAACACAAAGGACCCCACGGTCCTCCTCCTCCTCCTCCTCCTCCCTTCTAGCACTGATGATGTTACCTAGTTGGGTCATGAAACGTCTGCAAGAAAACAATCAAGCACCAAGGACCCCACGGTCCTCCTCCTCCCTTCTAGGACTGATGATGTTACCTAGTTGGGTCATGAAACGTCTGCAAGAAAACCACCAAGCTCAGAGAGCAGCAAGGACCCCACAGTCCGTTTATCTTCCTCCTCCTCCTCCCCACTCCCTTCTAGGACTGATGATGTTACCTAGTTGGCTCATGAAACGTCTGTAATAAAACCACCAAGCTCAGGGAACATCAAGCACCCCATATCTACAAATATTCTCCGTTATTGAAAACACCGAATTGAATATGGGCAGCTTTTGACCTGGAGGCTCTTTTCTTTTTTTTTCTTTTTCTGATTGTTTGCTAATTGATTTTTGTTTTTGTTTTGTTTTTCTTTTCCTCCCCAAGCGGCCGAATCTGTGACTTTTTCCATGCCCCCCCCCCAAAAAAAAAGTCTGGAGAACCCCAGCATTTATTTTAAGGAAGGGGGTTTCTCCCTTCTCCAAAGATCAGTAAGGAAGCTGTGATCTCAGGCATAACGTTTCTCCCAGCCCTGTAAACCACACTTTGTTTAAGTGTAACTGGTTTATTAACCAGCCATAATTGGCTGGCCTTTCACCACAGTCCCGAAAAACGAAACCGTGCTGTGGCTTACTGTGTGATGTGTGGCTTAGTGTGATGTGTGTGGTTATTTGGAAGGCCGCGGCAGCACCCTTTCTTTTATTTCCAGCCTCAGATCACCTGCCCCCAACCCTTGGCCCCCTTTCCTCTTTACCGAATCGTAGAACTGCGTCGCTGGAAGGGCTCCTCAAGACCATCCAGCCTAACCCTTCCGCCCGGAAGCTGATATTAGTGGAAGCTCCCGTGAACCTTTTCTCCGACAAGGCTTTTAAATCTGCGTTGGGTGGGTATGTGTGTAGTAGTTAAAACAGGAACCGCTTCATTTTGGAACCAGTGAATTTATAGCCGCCTTCACCAGCCTAGCCGAACTCTGACCCCAAAGCCTTTGGGGAAAGCAAAGATTAAAAATAAACCTCAGCTTTCCCAGTGCATTTTATAAATAGCGCCTTCCTGGTCTTCCTCCAGAACCCTTTGCAGACAAGCCCTACTACGTGTTGTAGCAAAAAACCCTTTGGGGGAAGGGGGAGCAAAACGATGAAAAAAGGGGGTTCTTTGCAGCCGTGGGCCCCGAAGATTAAGCCCTCCTTTTTCAAACACAAGTGGACTTTTTTTTTTAAAAAGACCTGTTTTGAGCTTCCGATCCAACTGGATGCAGTTGGGTGAATTTAGAAGCAGCCACTCCAGACAGACCTAGCCAGCTTCGGGTTGCTGTTCCTCCTTCTGCCGCCGGCGTCTCTCCCGGGGGGGGGGGGGGGAGATCCGCAGAGTTGGCACACTTCCTGGTGTGCAGTTGATCTTGTGTCGCATACAAAGCTTTCCCCCCCCCCCTCCTTCTCCCCGGGCAGTTTCTACATTACTGATGTCCTGCCAGGGTGGAGGCAGAATCGCTGAAGGCCAGAACGGTGGGCTGTAAACAAGGATCAGCCTTGTGGTGGTTTCAAGCCGTGCCGGGTCGGACTAAAAAAGCATTAACAATGCTTGCTTCCAGCTTGGGTGCAGACACCAGAGGCCTCTGGCCGGCTTCCCAAACGGGTTGGGCCCTCCTTGGCCGCCCGCCAGCTGGTTGGCAGGAGCAGAGAGAGTCACAAGGGCAGTGGCTTTTGAATGGCAAAGGACGGGCAGGAAAGTCCTGGAGGGAGAGCGGAGAACAAGAGCCCAGGAAGGACTCCAGGGCCCACCCTCCACACCCCCGGCAGGAAGTTTCCCTGTTGCCCATAAGAATGCTCCCTCCTGACTCCTGGACAAACTTTTTAGCAGTGATTTTTAGTCGGAATTCAAGAGACCACTTTTTTGTTTTTTTTACACACAAGCGTGTTGTCTCCAGCTGTATGGGAAAAGGAATGGTTGTAAGTTGAGGACTGCCTATATGGAGCCCTGGTGGCGCAGTGGTGAGAATGCAGCATTGCAGGCTAAACTCTGCCCACTGCCAGCAGTTTGATTCTGACTGGCTCAAGATTGACTCAGCCTTCCATCCTTCCGTGGTCAGTAAAATGAGGACCCAGGTTGTTGGGGGCAAGATGCTGACTTTATAAACCGCTTAGAGAGGACTGTAAAGCACTGTGGAGCGGTATATAACTCTTAATTGCTATTGCCCTTCCTTCCTTCTTTCCTTCCTTCCTTCCTTCCTTCCTTCCTTCCTTCCTTCCTTCCCAGTGGTTAGAATGCAATATTGAAGGCTAACTCTGCCCATAGCCAGGAGTTCAATCCTGACCGGCTCAGAGTTGACTCAGCCTTCCATCCTTCCGAGGTCAGTAAAATGAGGACCCAGATTGTTGGGGGGCAAGAGGCTGACGCTGTAAACCGCTTAGAGAGTATTCTCCTCCTCAATCCTTCACCGTTTAAACAAAAGTCTTGAATTTTCTGTTGCTGTGGAAATGGCCCTTGCTTGGCTGAACTCTTCCAAGCATGTGTGTGTACATGCCTGTGTGTAACGTGTCCCGTGCCGGAGACGCTTATTCACCGAACGCGGGAGAAGGGCACAGAGAATTTTGTACAAACGGGAGCTTTTATATCTCCTGTCCTGGCAGGGCTTTGGGCGAAGAAGTGCTGATTATACAGGATGAGTCAACGACCATTCCAGACAGTTGTCTCTGCTTAAATTCCTCTCCTGAAAATAGCTGATGGATTTTTCTGTGTCTTGCAGCCATCTTTCACCGGTGGCCCAAAGTTGCTCTGTGCCCGTCTTTCTTCTTAAATTTGGCTTCCCTGGCAGCCCCCTCCCCCTCCCCACCCCAGCAGGACATGCATCTTAAATACACGCATGGAAATGCCATGGAACAGATCACGGGTGGGGAACGACGGCCCTTTTGTGACTCGTGGACTTCAACTTCCAGAATTCCTGAGCCGGCCACGCTGAGGGGAAAGGGAGAGGTTGCCAAGCTGAGCCATGCTGGCTCAGGAATTCTGGGAGTTGAAGTCCGCAAGTCCTGAAGGGGCCGTGGTTCCCCACCTCTGCCATAGATGCTCGGATCTGAGTATATACAGGTAGTCCTCGACTTACAACAATTTATTTAGTGACCGAAGTTCCAATGGCATTGAAAAAAAGTGACTTTTTCATACTTGGTTGTTAAGTGAAATGCAGTGCTTAAGCGAATCCAGCGGATTACCATTTTTCACTCTTACGACCGTCGCTGCACCCCCCGCGGTCAGGTGATCAAAATTCGGACGCTTTGGCAACTGGTTCATATTTACGACGGTCGCAGCGTCTCGTGATCCCCTTTTGCGACCTTCCGACAAGCAAAATCAATGCGGGACCCAGATCCACTTAACAACGGAGTTGCTAATTGAACAACTGCAGTGATTCGCTTAACCAAAGGGTGCAAAAAACGGGGCAAAATTCACTTAAGAAATTACTCCCTTAGCAACAGAAATTTTGGGCCCAGTCGCGTAGGAACTGCCTCGTTAAGCAACAGAAACTTTGGGCTCAATTGCGGTCGTAAGTCGAGGACTCCCTGTAGTGTTTAGACCTGTTTTAAACTGTAACCCATTTCTTATTCTGTCCTTAAAATTGTAAAAAGGTAGAGGGCAAAGGTTTCCATATTCAGTATTCATAGCTTGCTGGCTGGCTGGGGAATTCTGGGAGTTGAAGTCTGCCAATCTGGAGAGGGTTTGGGCAAGGCAGCATTAGAGGAAGCAAGGCCTTTGTCCCTGCTGCAAGGTGCTTAAAGAGCGTTAAACTAATAAATAACTAATCCACTGAAAAGCCGGTCTTGAATAGACACGCACACAGCAGCATGGAGCTAGGGCATAATTAGATTACATCCCCCCCAGCTCTCAAAATTCTCTGAGTATTTTAAATGCCTTTTCGGGCTTGAATACCTGAGTGGTGTGGTGCCAACTTTGTTCCTAAACTTTTGCCTGAACTTTTTTTTAATTGCGTACGGCGCACGCACACAGCCTGGTTAAAAAAAACAAAACAAAAAAACAGTCCAGCCATGTAACCGAATTACTAAAAGACACGTTCTTTCCTGTTACTTAAAAGAGATTATCTTTTTTACTCCATCCATCCACCCACGTGCCATCCATTTTTATTGAAAGTTTTAAGAGTTTAGACTGTAAACTCCTGGGGGCAGATCCCTCTCTTTTTTCTCTCTCTCTCGATTAAAGGGCCCGAGGAGACGCGTGCAGCATGAATGTGCCAAAATTATGCCCCGTTTGGGCAGGAAGAGCAGAAAATGGAAATCCCATCTACTTTTTATATATATATATATATATAAAAGGCATCTCTGGATGGCTTTAAGAACTGGAACTGGTGATAAAAGTATCTCGTCTTGTTGGGCCCGTGGGGTTTTTGCTCTTAGCCACTTAACCAATGCAGGGTTTAATTCCTGGGGAACCAAGATATTTTTACCGGTAGTCCTCGACTTACAACAGTTCATTTAGTGACCGTTCAAAGTTACAACGGCACTGAAAAAAGGGACTTAGGACCGTTTTTCACATCACAGTTGCAGCATCCCCACGGTCACGTGATCAAAATTCAGACGCTCGGCAACTGACTCGTATTTACGACGGTTGCCATGTCTCCCAGGGTCAGGTGATCCCCTTTTGCGACCGTCTCACAAGTCAAGTCCGTGGGGAAGCCAAATTCACTTAACAACCATGTTACTTACTTAATAATTGCAGTGGTTCACTCAACAGCCGTGGCAAGAAAAGTCGTAAAACGGGGCAAAACTCACTCGAGAAATGTTTCACTTAGCAACAGACGTTGTGGTCGTAAGTCGAGGACTGCCTGTACAAGGTCTGGTGAAGTTTTTAACAGTGAATACGAAGGGCCTTTTCCGTCTGCGAGGATTCTCAGTCATCCAGGTCACATGGCTGTCTCGAAAGTGCTTTTTCCAAAGTCAGCTGGACTGTTTATTTTTCTTTTTTTCTTTTTTTCTTTTCCTTTCTTTTCTTCCTCAAGGGAAAAAAAAAACCACCGGCCCAGTTTCCTTTTGAAAAAGCACCTTTGAGAAGGACTTTTCCATATGCCGAGTGGCGGCTGTCTCTTTTTATCAGGAAGGGAGAAAAAAGATGTGTCCTCGTTTAGCTTTTTATTGACTGGAGGTTTCCCAAGAATTGCCTGCCGTTGAAAGAAAAAAATGTGGCATGTGTTCCGAAATCAGAAAAATCGGTTGAAATATATGAATTTATTACGCGGCGTCCGTCTCACCTAGCTTAATGTACATTACAGGTAGTCTTCGGCTTAGAATTCTTCATTTAGCAACTGTTCTAAGTTACACTGAAATAAGTGACTTATGACTGTTGCAGCATCCCCGGGGTCACCTGATCGACATTCAGGTGTTTTGACAGCCAGCGTGTATTTATGACGGTCACAGCATCCCAGGGGTCATGTGATCACCATTTGTGACCTTCCCAACCAGCTTCCGACAGTCCAAGTCAGGGGTCTTCAAAGTTGGCCCTTTTATGACTTGTGGACTTCAACTCCCAGAATTCCTGAGCCAGCCACGCTGAGGGGAAAGGGAGAGGTTGCCAAGCTGAGCCATGCTGGCTCAGGAATTCTGGGAGTTGAAGTCCACGAGTCATAAAAGAGCCAAGGTTGCCTACCCCTGGTTTAGGGGCTGTTCTGCTTGAGCAGGGGGTTAGACTAGAAGACCTCCAAGGCCCCTTCCGGCTCTGTTATTCCGCTCCCCGCTGTTTTGAAAGGAAGCCCAACTCAAAAGCAAAGGAGCAACATGGTGTCCAGCCTGGACAACGTCCACGTATCCAAAGCCTCAGCGGTGGGATTCTTGAGAGTTAAAGAGTTCCTGCCTCTAGCGAGTCTGCCGCAGGGCTTTCCCATGAAGATATCCTTATATTATGGAGGATCCTTCTCTCGTCTTCTGCTTATCGGAGGATAAGCATCTCCTGGCATCTTCCGTGAAATTCGGTGGTGGAAAGTCGGCAACGCTGTGCCTTCCGCGGTTCTGAAAAACGGGGAGAGATGGTTTGTTAGAACAAGTTCAGCCAGAAGTACAACTCCCAACGGGGGTTAGAGACGGAGGTGTGAGAGAAAGCTGCAGTTCTGAACAGGCTTGTAGTTGTGCGTGTGTGTGTGTTTGTGTGTGTGTGTGTGTGTGTGCCCCTGCAAACAGAAACCAGGCAACTGACTTGCCTCACCCATGGGCTGTCTGCAACCAAACCTGAATTGCCTTTGTCTGGGAGGGGAAAAAACATGCCGAGCATTTGGAAAAAAGCCATTTTTTTTTTGTTGTACTTTAGGCCTTTTGAACTGCTCCGTATGTCACCATTCCACAAATCTCTTTTCTTTTGGTCTAGCGGTGACGGTGCCAGGCTACAAACCAGGAGGCTGTGAATTCTAGTCCCTTCTTAGCCATACAAGCTGGCTGGGTGACTTTGGGCCAATCACCAGGGGGTTGTGAATTTAGTCCTGCCTTAGGCATGAAATGTGGCTGGGTGACTTTGGGCCAGTCACCAGGAGGCTGTGAATTCTAGTCCTGCCTTAGGCCTGAAATCTGGCTGGGTGACTTTGGGCCAATCACCAGGGGGCTGTGAATTTAGTCCTGCCTTAGGCATGAAATGTGGCTGGGTGACTTTGGGCCAGTCACCAGGAGGCTGTGAATTCTAGTCCTGCCTTAGGCCTGAAATCTGGCCAGGCGACTTTGGGCCAGTCACCAGGAGGCTGTGAATTCTAGTCCTGCCTTAGGCCTGAAATCTGGCCGGGCGACTTTGAGCCAGTCACCAGGAGGCTGTGAATTCTAGTCCTGCCTTAGGCCTGAAATCTGGCCGGGCGACTTTGGGCCAGTCACCAGGAGGCTGTGAATTCTAGTCCTGCCTTAGGCCTGAAATCTGGCCGGGTGACTTTGGGCCAGGTGGTGAATTCTAGTCCTGTCTTCTGCATGAAAACCATTTGGGTGACTTCGGGCCAGTCCTCCTCTCTCAGCCCAACCCACCTCACAGTTGTGGTGGGGAAAATAGGAGGAGGAGGAGGGAGTATTAGGTACGTTCGCCCCCTTGACTTATTTATAAAAAACAATAATGAGATTTTTTCCCCCCAAAAAAACTAAAAAAAGATGAACCAGCATGGAACCAAGGCTCCTTTTTTCATTCATTCAACAGTCAAACCTGGATTGGTGCAATATCCGTGGCTGCTTTCTAAGAGACCAAAATACTAGAAAAAGGTGAGACTCGGAGGTGTGTTCTCCGGAAGACTTGAGTCATCGTGTTGCTCATTCGGATAGATTTACAGTATCATCACCGTTAACAGCACGAGTTCCCAATCCGTCCTCTGTTAAAGCGACTTTCTCAATATCCCTTCTCTGGAGGAGTCGTCTTGCAAGCTTGAAATGGGTTTCTCGTCTTGGCTGGATTACTATTGCTATTAATTGATCTCACTAATTGCTTCATTGGGCTGGCCGGTGGGAGGCTAAATTGTCGGATGCTTTCTTATAATTAGCAATGAGTCTAAAAGCTGCTGGGCAGGGACGTGGCATGCTAGGTGATTTAATGGCCATCCTAATAGAACATCGTTTCCCATACAGGATTGATTTTTTTTTTAGTAGGCCAGGGGTTTTTAATGGGAAAACCCCGGGATCTCCTTATTAATATTACCGAAACCGAAACTGGATTTTATTTTATTTTTCCCCATCGCATTTTTGGCTCAAGATGGTTTCTGTGTGTGCGACGCTGAGAAAAGGAATGGGAGATTTCAGGGTGTTCCGTATTTTCGTCCCACAATTCCTGCCTTCGAAAAATGGCTCAGATTCGGTAAAGAGGCAGGATAATAATAATAATAATAATAATAATAATAATAATAATAATAATAATAATAATAATAATAATAATAATAATAATAATAATAATAATAATAATAATAATAAATAAAGTTGGAAGGGACCTTGGAGGTCATCTAGTCCAACCCCCTGCTCAGGCAGGAAACCCTGTACCATTTCAGACAAACGGCTGTCCAGTCTCTTCTTAAAAACTTCCAGGGTTGGAGCATTCACCACTTCTGGAGGCAGGTTGTTCCACTGGTTAATTGTTCTAACTGTCAGGAAGTTTCTCCTTAGTTCTAGGGTTGCTTCTCTGCTTGATTAGTTTCCAGTTAGTTAATTAGTTAATTGGCTTGCCAGTTAAAAAAAAGACAAAGCACATCCAAAACCCAGGAAAAGGAAGGAGACAGTTTTGCCTTAGATGGTGAGGTGGATCCCCTTAAGTTGTGTTGTGACTTGCATTGCAAAGCTTTGATTGTGTGGTGGATGGACAATGGATAGAGGCTGGCTGGGTGTTTTGAGCCAATCGCCAGGAGACGGGGAGTTCTAGTTCTGCCTTAGGCATGGAAGCTGTCTGGGTGTCTCTGGGCCAATCCCCAGGTGACAATGAGTTCTAGTCCTGCCTTAGGCATGAAAGCTGGCTGGCTAACTTTGGGCCAGTCACCAGGAGACGGTGAGTTCTAGTCCCCCCCTTAGGCATGTCTGGGCATTTCCTTGTCACTATCCACTTCCAGAGAACAGGGTGGGAGGTGTTAATTTTTCAATAAACCACGACCCTCTGGCGAACGGCGGAAGCCACTACCTGAATTTGTGACTTAAGGAGGTTTTAGGAGGAACCTGAAGCGGCCTTATAGGAAATCCCAGATTGAAACAACGGAACAGGATAGGCTATTGCCATTGTAGGGCCCTCACCCTGTTGTGATTCAGGCCACACCAAATTATTGTCCGAAGGGTCACAAAAGGGGGGTCGTGTGACCCTGGGACACACTGCAACCGTCATGAATACGACGCTCGAATTTTGATCACCTGACCCCGGGGGATGCTGCAGTGGGTCGTGAGTGCGAAACGCGATCCTAAGTCCCTTTTCCCAGCGCTGTTATAATTTTGGACGGGCTACTAAACGAACGGCTGTAAGCCGAGGACGGCCTGTTATTCTCTTGCAATTTTTTTTCTCGTCTTGCCCTGTGGTGGAAAGTCACGTGCTTCCCTTTTTAACTCCCTCAGACTCTTCTTCAGAGAGAGAAATGCAGAATATTCGTCATGCCGCTGACTTGCAAACGTTTTAAGGAGCTAATTTTGTCGGGCCAAAAAATAAATAAAAGAACATGGTTAATTGTGTCGTTGGGTTGGGCCGCTGCAGGAGTGGGCTGGCTTTTTATGGGTTGGAAAGGGTGGGTGGGTGGGTGGGTGGGAGACTTTTATTTTTTGCATAAATTTGAGGGTTAAGAGTAAGCACCATCAGAAAAGGCAACGGGGAGGAACTGCCCAGCCAGTTTTCACTCTTTTCCTAATCCGTTCTCTGCTTGCATCATAAGATATTAAATTATTAATATTAAAATATTAAATGTTTTCCCCCAAAATAAGACCGGGTCTTATATTAATTTTTGCTCCAGAAAATGCATTAGGACTTATTTCCCGGCTGGGTCTTGTTTTCGGGGAAACACAATAATAATATCTCTATAATTTATTATCCTACCATTGTATATAGGTAGTCCTCGTTTGTTTAGTGACCGTTCGAAGTCACCACGGCACTGAAAAAAGTGACTTATGACCGTTTTTCACACCACTGCAACATCCTCATGGCCATGTGATCAAAATTCAGACGTTTGGCAACTGACTCATATTTATGACGGCCGCAGTGTCCCAGGGTCACGTGATCCCCATTTGGGACATTCTAACAAGCAAAATCAATGGGGGAAAGCCAGATTCACTTAACAACCGTGTTACTCGGTTAACAACGGCCGTGATTCACTTAACTGTGGCAAAAAAGGGTCGCAAAATGGGACAAAACTCACTTGACAACCGTCTTGCTTAGTAACGAAAAGCTTGTCGCAAGTCGAGGGTTACCTGTATAGAATCAACCTGGCTGTAAACAGTTTTTTTCATATTGCTACTGGAGAGGCAGAATAAGTTACGATGACAGCCCTAGACACAGTTTAATTGCTGCAATTTGGAGTAAATAAAGTCATTTTAAACAATTATAAACAGCTGCATTTTAGTTCTCCCTGTGGAATTGTGGATTCTCTGCCTTCTTTCGGGCTTGAACATAGGATGTTTCGATTGACAAATCATTTTTTGTTTGTTTGTTTGTTTCTTGTCTATAAAACGAAAAGACTTCAGGATTGCTGGTAGCAATGAGCAAGGAAAGATATATGACTTACCACCCAAATGACAGCAAACAAGATAATTTAAGAAATATTTGTGTACCCCACAGTGTTGTCCTCACCCAAAAGATGGGATTTTTTTTCACCTTAGAAGGGGATAAGCACTTAATTAGGAATTAAGTGGCTGAGGAATTCTGGGAGTTGAAGTCCACAAGTCCTAAAAGGGCCAGGTTTGAAGACCCCTGCATTAAACGCTTCCGTCCATTTAAAAGACAAAAGCCGCTCTTTCCAAGACAACAAAGTCCACATTTTAGACAGAGAGGACCACTGGTTTAAAAGAGGGGTCAAAGAGGCCATCTAGGTCAAAACTGAACAGCCCTCTCTCAACAGAGGGGAAGGGATATGACATCCTCTCTCTCCAGTGTACAACACAGTCCTTCCTACCCATTTGCACCACTCAGGTGACCCTGAGGACGCAGGTAAACCTCCAAGTGGCCTCAACGACTCTCTAAAAGGAGGCAAACGACCAGCGGTCTGCAAGGAGTATAAATCCTTCCATTCTCCCACCATCCGGTCAGAGCTGAAGAAGCTTCTGGGAGGAGAAGCGAAACGCCCTCAAAGACAAACAAGGAAGTCCAGTTGCCTCGTGAAAACAAGCATCTTTGGGACAACCAGCATCTGGATGACGGGGAACCTTCACAGACATTTTAGCTTCCGTGTGTTCAGCACTGCAAGGAGACAACCGGGTCACTTCCCTCCGCTCTGAATCACGGCAAACAGTCAGCTCTGTCACAGGGGGATTCCCTGCTTTGGCAGTCTGGGATTTCCAGGGCTGGAGATTCACACAACCTGGTCCCCGTCTGCGAGCGTCTGCAGATAACTAGCCTCACCGGCAAGAAGAAACGAGAGCGCCCGCTGGAATTTATCTGCAGAAAAAGAGGCTTTGGAGGCCGGTTGGACGGCACGCCCCGAGCAGGCGGCGTATCAAAGAGAACGGCACCCATCTATCCTATGAGTAACCTTCCTCGGATTTAACCGGCGTAGGTAGTCCTGGACTTACAACCGTTCATTTAGTGACCGTTCAAAGCTGGAAAAAAAGTGACTCAACGACCGTTTTTCACACCTGCGAACGTGGTTGCAATTCAGACGATTGGCAACTGACTCAGATTTACGACCGTCGCAGCCTCCCGGGAGTCCCGTGATCCCCCCTTTTGCCACCTTTCCGACAAGCCGATTCAACGCGGGAAGCCAGATTCACTTTTAACAGCCGCGTTGCTCACTTTTAACAAGTCCGGCGAGACAAGTGGCAAAATGGGGGCGAAACACAACTTCAACCAAGGTCTCGCTTTTTAGCAACGTGAATTTGTAGTCGCAACTCGGGGACTGCCTGTGTTTTGGCTCCCGTTCAGCTGCAACGGGGCCTTTTGTTTTTGATAATTGCAGGGTTTAGGAAAGAGCCCCAGCCCCAGCGGTGACTCACAGGGCTGTGCCAGTTTTTTTTTCACTCTGCTCTGGAAATGATATATTGAAGAAAAGGGGGGGGGGAAACGTGGAAATCTCCCAATTTTGGACAGTCGTGAACGTTACAACGTTTGCAAAAAAAATTTCCCCCTCCCAATTCTCTCACAGGGCTCCCCCCACCCCTAAATTTCCTGTTGATCATTTTGCTGAGGTTGGCAAAGGGATTGGAAATGGCACTTAGCCCTCTTGCCCTCCTACATCCGAATCAGGAGGGGCTTCTGGTTCCGCCCTGGACGGAAAGCCCGGGTCATAGTTCTTGGTTCAGGTTGTCGAGGCCGACTCGGGTCAGGCACAAAAGAGAGAGAAGCATGCGGGAAAGAGGAAGACGGGTGGGGGTATATACAGGCAGTCCTCAACTTACGACCGCAGTCGAGTTAAAGCGAGACATTGGTTAAGTGGGTTTTGCCCCGTTTTACGACCTTGCTTGCCACCGTTGCTAAGTGAATCCAGCTTCTCAGAAGGTCCCAAAAGGGGACCCCGGGAGACTGCCGCCGTCATAAATAGGAGTCAGTTGCCCAACAGTTGCGGTTGTGATGTTGTTACCTTCTGCTGTGCTAAAGACAGTCGGAAGTCGGTGCCTTTTTCCTTTTTTTTCCTTTTCTTTTCTCCTTTACACTATCCCCCCCCCTTTCCTCTTCTTTTGGTTTTCCACCCTTCTTTTCTTTGCATTTTATACTTTGATAAAAAAAATATCAATAAAAACTAAATAAATAAGCGGGGTGTAAAACACTATGAAGAGGCACATAAGCCTTAAGTGCTATTGCTGTTGCTACTAACTTAACCTCTTCGTTGACTGTCTAGGGCAGAGGTCCCCCCCCCAACCTTTGGGGCACCAGGGACCGGTTCCGTGGAGAGAGGTTTTTCCACGGACCGGAGGGTGCGTGGTTTTGTGTGCTGTGCCTGCATCCTGCAGATGGGGCTTTGCTTGTTTGTGCGGACCGGTTGCTGGCTTGCCGTGGCCCGGTACTTGGTCCACGGCCCGGGGGTTGGGGACCCCTGGTCTATGGAGATGCTCAGTCATCCAGGCCACGGTTGTCCCAAAAATGTTCAGATCAGAAGAGCGAGGGATGGGGGGGCATCCTTGTTTGGAAAGGAGCCCCGTGGCCGGACCATGGTCTGGAAGTAGGCTTCTCTTTTGCAGACCAGCCGCGATTCCGTTTGGCTGTTAGCAGTAGAGGGAGCTGAATTCTAAGGAAACCTTTCTTCAATCCGTGTGGCCTAGAACCTGGATTTGAATCCAAGGCCGAGTAAGGTTGGATTACCAGTCTTGTCTGTTTCTCTGTCTTTTTCCTCCCTTATCTAAAGTAGCGGCTAGGAAAGTGACGGATGACGCTTATCAAATATACTTGATGAGCTTGGAGAGGGAGGGGAAAAAGAAAAAGAAAAAAAGCAACCTTAAATTCCATCCTTGGGCTTTTCGTTTGAAGATGGTGGCGTAGCCCTGTTAGGATTCTGGAGTGCCCTCACCTCCTTCTTCAGAGCTCTTGTTTTCTCTCAAACAAGGGCATTGTTTATTTGAGAATGCAGGAACCGTCTTAAAAAAGAGCCAGGGACTTGTTGCTGGGTGCATGTGTGTGTGTGCGTTGCTGCACAATTCATGGAAGCCAGTTGCAATAGACCGGAGGCTTTCTCTGCAAGGATAACATCTGGAGCAGTGGCCATCCCTGGTTCTTTCTCGGCCTCCCAGGTGTGACTGCAGGAATGAAAGGATCCTGGAATCTGGCGTTCTGCCTCATCCTTTGAGAGAAATACTCAGATGCTCACAACTTCTTAAATTAAGGTTTGGGTATTAGTAAGTAGGCCGCAGTAGTGAGCCAGTTTATAAGGGTTCCCCCCCAGCCCTTCTTTTCTCTCCATTTTTTTTTCCTCCTTCCACATTCCAGATGAGGAACTGTTTCATGAAAGATTTCAACAGACTTGCCAAAAAAAAAAACAACCCACAACCCACCCAAAGCCACAATGTGTGTGGAAGAGCAGTGTGGTGAAACATACTTTCCTGTTTCATTGCTTTAGAGCAGGTTTCTCCATCTGTGCCGCTTGAAGAGGGATGGACTGCAACTCCCAGAATTCCCCACAGAGCGTTCATGGCTGGGGAATTCTGGGAGTTGAAGTCCATGCATCTTAAAAAGTGGCCCAGATTGGAAAAACTCTGGAGTACCAATAGAACAGAATATTTGTAACACAAGTCCTTGGTGTTCTCTGAGCCTGGTGGCTTTCTCGTTTTATTACCCAACTAGGCAACATCATCAGTGTTAAAAGGGAGTGGAAATGAGCAGACTAGAAGACCTCCAAGGTCCCTTCCCACTCTTGTTATTCTGTGATTCTGAAAGGATCTCCTGCTTGAGCAGGGGGTTGGACTAGAAGACCTCCAAGGTCCCTTCCAACTCTGTTATTCTGTGATTCTGAAAGGATCTCCTGCTTGAGCAGGGGGTTGGACTAGAAGACCTCCAAGGTCCCTTCCAACTCTGTTATTCTATTATTGCTGTGCCCTCCCCAAGCTCTTTACAAGATTGACTGGGAGGAAATCAGAATTTCCTCCTCCTGTGGCCTCCTTTGGTGAAAATTAAATAGCCTTATCTCCTTTGGCTAATTCTTCAGCGGGTGTTTATTCAGATCACAACACACGTAACTGCTGAGAAAGAGAGAGGCAAACAAACATAACTGGAATCACGGTTTGGAGTAACCGGACTAACAAGTTGTGGCAGGAGACCGGAAGATTTGCACTAAAGGAGTGTGTGGGGAGGTGGAACTTTCTCCAGAGCTCAAAAACAGGAGTCTTCAAACTTGGCCCTTTTATGACTTGTGGACTTCAACTCCCAGAATTCCTCAGCCAGGCCATCCCCATCCGCCTGGGGTCTTCAAACTTGGCCCTTTTATGACTTGTGGACTTCAACTCCCAGAATTCCTCAGCCAGGCACGCGTGCCTGTCTGAGGAATTCTGGGAGTTGAAGTCCACAAGTCATAAAAGGGCCAAGTTTGAGGACCCCTGCCCCAAAACCTACAGGTAGTCCTTGACTTACGACCAGAATTGGGATCAGAATCTCCCTTGCTAAGCTAGGCGGTTGTTAAGCGAGTCACGCCCCATTTTATGGCCTTTTGTCCCACGGTCGTTAAGCAAATCACTGCAGTTGTGTGGTTGTTAAGCAAATCCGGTTTTCCCCTTTGAGTTTGCTTGTTAAAAACCGGCTGGGAAGGTTGCAAATGGCGATCATAGGTTACCTGGATGCTACAACAGTTGTAAATACATGCCAGTTGCCAAGCACCCAAAGTTTGTTCACGTGATCATGGGAATGCTACAACGGTCACAGTTGTAAGTCACTTTTTCGGTACTGGTTGTAACTGAATGGTGACTAAATGAGTGGTTGTAAGTCAAGGACTATCTGCATTGTCAAAATACCCCCAACACTGGAAGTTTTTAAAAAGAGACTGGGCAGCCCTTTGTCTGAAATGGTATAAGGTTTCCTGCCTGCGCAGGGGGTTGGGCTAGATGACCTCCAAGGTCCCTTCCAACTTTATTATTATTATTATTTATATTTATATTTATATTATAAGCAGGGCTCTGAGCAAGGCTGTTTTTGTACACAAATAATTCCCATATTTTTCAGCAGCCTTGCCCATTCTGCTGTTAAAGCTCCTAATGCTGTCATAATTCCTCACTTAAAATTTTGGCTGGTTTGTTCCATAGCCTTTGTTTTTCAGCGGTTAAATTCTGAACTTTTACGGGTTTTTCCAGTTTCTTTCTTTCTTTCTTTTTTTTGAGCGCTTTAAGCTTTCATCTGGTATGGCCACATCCTATAAGTAAAAGCTATACTAGTGAAGAGTAAACGTTATTATCACCGTCTTTTTCACTTTCTGGGTTCTCTCCTTCAAAATTGCTTTGGTGCTTAGAGGAAAACAGTGAGGCAGATGTACAGGGTGCCTGGAGTCAACTTAAATCGCTGCGCTTGAATTCTCTAAACTGGCTAAATTTGGATTATAACCTTCTTCTAGGCTTCCTTTTCTGGGCAGGAAAAGCTGTGCAACGGTGGGTGAATGAGTGTGTAAGCAGGAAAGAGAAAGACGGTTCACACGTTACCCCAAAACTGAAATGTGGCTTGTTTCTGTGCAGCCAAACGGCAAGCCACAGTTTATGGCTTAGCTTGCTTGTGTGGACTCGGCCAGTTTTAACTTCAGAAGTTAAAACGGATGAGAAAGCTGTAGTGCAGGGGTCTTCAAACTTGGCCCTTTTAATGACTTGTGGACGTCAATTCCCAGAATTCCTCAGCCAGGCACGCGTGCCTGGCTGAGGAATTCTGGGAGTTGAAGTCCACAAGTCGTAAAAGGGCCAAGTTTGAAGACCCCCTGCTGTAGTGTAACACAATCCAGAAACCTAGTAACTGCAGGCACTCCTAAGCAATGAGAATAATATAACATCAGCCTGGTTTTTCTTTTTTCTTTTTTCTTTTTTTGGCGTTGGGAGCAAATACACACAAATGCAGATTATTGACTCTTAGAACAATAAGTGCAACTGTGTGCTGGGGGCCAGTCCAGTTGTCTACAGCTGCAGCTTGGTGGTGGAGCCAGAAGCACGTTGGGTCACTGCCCCAAGGTTATACCTTCCCAGCCAGTTCGAAGCTCTGATCTCCAAAAATGGTGCAGCTGGAATAAGGCCAGTAATGTGGGTTTGGTTTGTTCCTCTGCCCTTTTGCTTCTGTGCCCTGTGGCACTCCGGAAAACGAACCACCGAATACGAAAGGGGCAAGTCCTTGTGCGCTATAGCGGAATACCAGAGTTGGAAGGGACCTTAGAGGTCTTCTAGACCAACCCCCACCCTTTTGCGACCTTAGAATAGAATAGAGCTGGAAGGGACCTTGGAGGTCTTCTAGTCCAGCCCCCCCGCTTAAGCAGGAGAACCTTCACCATCTCAGACAAGTGACTGTCTAGTCTCTTCTTAAAGATCTCCAGCAATGGAGCGCCCACGGTTTCTGGTGGCATGCTGTTCCACTGGTTAATTGTCCTCACTGTCAGGAAGTTTCTCCTTAATTCCAGGTTGCTTTCTCTCTCTGGTCAGTTTCCAACCATTGTTTCTCGTCCTTCCCTCTGGTGCTCTGGTGAACAACCTGACCCCCCTCTGCCTTGGGGCAGCCCCTCAAGCAAAATCAACGGGGAAGCCGGATTCGCTTCATGGCCGTCTGACTAACATAACGTTCATAAAATGGAGCTCGCTTAGTAACCAAAAAAAAAAGGGGGCTCCCTTGTGCTGTCCGTAACTCGAGGACCGCCTGCAGTCTGTTTTTAATTGCAGAGCAAGGCTAATCAGTCCTGGGACAATTCAGTGCAATTAGGGTTGATCAGTGGGAAATTTGCCCCCCCCCCCCCCCCGAGGACGCCAAAGCCGTTGCACATCGCTTTAGCCGAACCGAAGTGGCTTTGGTGCAAACCTGGAGCCATTATCCCTGCCTCTCTCTCCCCCCCCCCCGTTTTTCAGCAGGAATTGCCGCCGGCAGCCCCCCCCCCCCGTCTGACTGCAGCCATCTGGCGCAGGGCTGGCAGATCAGCGCCAGCCGCTTGCATGTACACCAGCAGGGAGAGATTGATGGAGGGCTGGTTTGCTTTCCAAAGCCCAACCTTTGTGGGGGAGTATTGCAGGGGGGAAAAAGCTAGGCTGGAGCATCATGGCAACTAGTGCTAATATTCATGGTTGCAGAAGCATCGCCAAGCACAGGTGGTCTTGGCCGTACAGCCCCAATTAAGCCCACAATTTCTGTATGATAAGTGAAAGAGTTGCTGCGTGGATTTTGCCCCGTTTTCTGACCTTTCTTGCCACCGTTGTTAAGGAAATCACTGCAATGGTTAAGATAATAATAATGATGATGATGATGATGATGCTAATAATAATAAATAACAACAAAATAAAATAATAACAACAACCTGTGTCAACCATCAGCGCCAGTCAATTTGAATGTTCAGTTGACTGAGGTTCACGTCTAATTAATAATAATAATAATAATATCTGTAATACCATCAAACATCCACATCTATCTATCCCAGGTCCTTGGTAAGGACTCAATAGGTAGACAAAAATGTCAAATCCAGTCTGAACATCTGGCTGACTGTGCAATGATCAATAATAATAAAGCCGGAAGGGACCTTGGAGGTCTTCTAGTCCAACCCCCTGCTCAGGCTGGAAACCCTATCCCATTTCAGACAAATGGCTGTCCAGTCTCTTCTTAAAAACTTCCAGTGTTGGAGCATTCACCACTTCTGGAGGCAGGTGGTTCCACTGGTTAATTGTTCTCACAGTCAGGAAATTCCTCCTTAGTTCCAAGTTGCTTCTCTCCTTGATTAGTTTCCATCCCTTCCTTCCTTCCTTCCTTCCTTCCTTCCTTCCTTCCTTCCTTCCTTCCTTCCTTCCTTCCTTCCTTCCTTCCCCTCCTCCCTCACTGAATGGCTGTAAATCAAGGACTGCCTCTTATTTATTATTTTTTTAATATTAAGAGCTGATGCTAAAAGGCAGAAGTGTATCTACAGCTGAGTATTTTCATTGTTGGCTTACAACATAGATGCTGTATCTGTGCTCATTAGGGCAAGTAAAGCGATTTGAAATAAGACAGCGTCCAAACTTGGAGGAATTTTCCAGAAATTGTTTGCTAAAGCTTTTAGTGGTTTTTTTTTTTCTTGCTTTTTGTTTTAATATTGTGGGTACAATTGCAATCTTGATTTTTTTTTTTTTTTTAAACCTTCTATCGATCCCGGTTAAATACGAAACGTCTTAATTATTCATTGTCTCTGTTCCGGATCAATTTTTGTCTTTTTAAGTAGCTTGAGATATTAATTTCAAACGGAGGGGGGGGGAAACAACCCTTAAAACGTTTCTGCCTGGAAATAGCCGGTAATGGCTTTCCGTCACCAATCCCACCGGTCAAATGTAGGAATTTTGGGACTTTCAATTGGTGCCCGAGTTTGTTGATTTCCTTTTTTTCGTGCAAGGTCTGGATTTTAAGTCAAGAGATCAGGGTCTGCCCTTTTTTTATTATTAATCAGTACATTGCTCTGGGAATCTTTGTGGTTGAAAAAGCAAGGTATAAATATTTCAAATCCGGGGTGGGGGGGGGGAAGAGTACATACGTTTGAAAAGAACATTTTTAGACGGACGTTTTAGAAAGGGAATTTGCAGACAGTAGAAAGATGATCTTAGTATTTTCCTTCGCGGAACTTCTTCGGGGGGGGGGAAAGAAGTGAAAATACGATTCTAAAAATGGAGCCTTTTCAACAAAACAACACAGGGGGTTCTAAAGAACGAAGCAACCTCTTAAGAAGCCTCCATGGGACCTCAAGGCATATACAGTGGTGTGCTCATTTTATCCACCAGTTTGCAAGTCGAACAGAACAAGGAAATAGCAATGGAGTCTGCTATTCTTCTCTATGGGGATGGCCCTTGTCAGTCCTTCTGCAGCCTGCAAGCAAGCTGGAGGGCGGCACAGCTTGCAGGTTGGTGGTGTTGCTAAACAACCCAAACGGGATAAGGAGGGGGGGGGGAATAACAGCAAAAAGAGAGAGAGGGGGAGAGAAATCTGAACCCAGGGCACTGTGCAAGCCGTTCGCAATGCCTGTCTCTGTAATGAAATATTTTAAAATATCCGGTGTTTGATGGGGGAATGGAAAGCAAAGCCTCAGAGTCTTTCTTGTGAGGAGTTTACACTTTGGGTGTTGCGAACAGAGGAAGGAAGGAAGAAGGAAGAAGGGAGGGGGAAGGAAGGAGAAGGGAGGGAGGGAGGAAGGAAGGAAGGAGAAAGAGGGAAGGATAACAATTCCCAATTTGAGCAAGTCCCTGGCTGAGCAAAGCTCATCTGTCATAGCCTTGCTCTAAACCAGGGCTCTTCAAACCTTTGATGACTTGTGGACTTCAATTCCCAGAATTCCTCACCCAGGCACACCGGCTGAGGAATTCTGGGAGTTGAAGTCCACTCCTCTTAAAGTCTATATCAGGGGTATAGCCCTTGTATGACTTGTGGACTTCAACTCCCAGAATTCCTCAGCCAGGCGTTCCAACTTGCCATCAAATGGGGATGGTCTCTAGCCCAGGGCTCTTCAAACTTGGCAAGTTGAAGAGGAATTCTGGGAGTTGAAGTCCACAAGTCATCAAAGGGCCGAGTTTGAAGACCCCTGCTCTAAACTCACACAGGCTGTAGACTTCTTCAGGTACCCAAAGGCTGCTTCTGCTCACCACGTCTGTGAGATGCTCTTAAGCGGAAAAAGGAAGGGGAAAAAAAAAAGTGTTTCAGAATACTGGATATTTATTACGCAGCACGTTTGGGTCTCCAGGAACCTCTTAACCGTGGGAAGAGATGACCCCACAGCAAGCTAGTTCATCTGCGAGAATTTTTGAAAGAGCGCCAGCCGAATGAGATACTCGCTGCAAGCTTTGGCTGAAAGACTGGGAAGCAGTGTGTGTGTGTGTGTGTGTGTGTGTTGCCTTTTGGTGTATCTTGCCCATGAGGAGGTGGTGGCAATGCCTAAGAAAGTCTCCGAAACCAGAATGGAAAAAAAAGAAGAAGAAAAATCAGGAGTACAGACAGCCCTCGATTTACAATCAAGCTCAGAAAGCACCAAGGACCCCACAGTCCTCCTCCTCCTCCTTCTCCTCCTCCTCCTCCTCCTCCTCCATCACCACCACCACAAACCCCATTCCCTACTACCACTGATGATGTTACCTAGCTGGATAGTGAAATGTCTGCAAAAAACAACGGAGCTCAAGAGCACAAAGGATCCCCACACTTCAACCCTGAGTTACAAATATTATCCTTTATGGACAAAAGTCTTTCTTTCTTTCTTTCTTTCTTTCTTTCTTTCTTTCTTTCTTTCTTTCTTTCTTTCTTTCTTTCTTTCTTTCTTTCTTTCTTTCTTTCTTTCTTTCTCTCTCTCTCTTTCTCTCTCCCTCTCCCTCTCCCTCTCTCTCTCTCTCTCTCTCTCCCTCTCTCTCTCTCTCTCTCTCTCTCTCTCTCCACCCCCCCAGCACGTGCCCACCGAGCCTTTGAAGTAGCTTCCTCCACTCCATCCTTCCCAAAAGCGCTGGGAGGCCTGCTCCCCCTCCTCTCCCTCCTTGGCGCTCCCTTATCTCAAAAAAACAAACTGAAATCTCACATTCAGCAGGTTGCTGCCTGGGCTCAGCAGCGCAGCACACAACTGGCTTGTCAGCGCTCCGGATCACCTGATGGCAGGTCAAAGGGGTAACGTCACTCTTCCTCTCTCTCTCTCTCTTCCCCCCCCCCTTCGCCAAGGCCTGCCTACTGTTTGCTTGGGTGGGGCAGGCTCCTTCCTGTGGGGGAGAACCCGACACCCTCCCCAGTTCCATCTTTCTCCTCCCGCCCCCTGAAAAGCAGGTTTCGCCTCCATTTCCCTTTCTCCTGCAGGGCGGAGAAGGAGGAGGAGGAACCCGTCGTTGCCCGTCCGGTTTCTCCTGGATGCACATCTCTCCCCCCCCTACCCCCACCCCCACGGGTTCCTCTTTTTAGCCAGCTTGAAGGGGAAAGGATTGTTCTGACATTTTTATCCACGGCTGCTTTTGTCTACTTCTTTCCCCTTCCTTTCCAACTCTCTGGACTTGCCAGGTGTGCTGCTTCGTCTGGGCGGCTTGCAAAGTTTGCCAAAAGCAAAAAAAAAAAAAAGCTCAGGTATCGGAGGTGGAGACTCCTCACCGGTTGGATGAGGAAGGCCAGCACTTCCTCCCTCCGGGCTGCGGGGTTGTACTTTGCTCCTTGGCGAAGAAGGTGGTGCTCCGGGCCAGCAGCCCACGAAGCCGTAATGCCTCGGCCAAGGCCGTTCCCACGGGGCAGCCTGTCCTTTTGAGCCCAGTTTGGACATTTCGGCGTCGCTTCACCGCCTGGACGTACCGACCGAGGCCCGGAGGAATCTGGCGTCTGACTGCCTGGGTCTCTACACCCCCCGCCCCCCAAAAAAGGCCTGCATGGATCAGTGAGGGACAGCCCCTGTCCCCCCCCACACCCTCCCACCCAGCTGGCAACGGGCACCACGGAGTAAAAGAGGCGGTGGCAGGCCGAGAGGCCGCCGGGCGAAGGGCAGAAGAGACGGTCTTTCATGAGCGCAGAAAACGGATACCGAGTGACCATGGGAGTAGTAAGTCTCAAATTACTTGCAACGTTTCTGGGCTGCTGGGGGTACCTGTTCTGGGATTTGGGGTGGGGTCCCAAGCCTTCATACGCTTCTGCCTTTGATTGCTTTCTTAAATGCCTCGGGCTGGTTGGCTTAGAGGGTCTGGCCTTCATCCCATCTCCGAATCTTGGGGTGTTTGGGTGGGGGGCTTGAAAGACCCGCCAATCTTTAAAAAGTTCTTTCAAGGTGTTCGAGGTGCCGCCTGGAATGGTTTGGGGGAGACTTTGAGCGTGGGGAAGTTGTTGTTTTATTTTGTTTTATTTTATTTTTCTGGTGTTCCTTCTCTTCTCCCACGGTAGGAGAAAGGAGGAAGAAGCGAAAGAAAAAGAGTCTTGTTTCTTTGAGGAACTTTATACGATCCCATAGTCTGCGTCCCTTCCAGGGAATCGTGATTTGGGAAGACCCGTTCGTTTTTAAACAGAGCTCTCTTGTGTAAAAACGAAAATTTCCTGGTGGAAATTGCCTTTTGGTCACTTAGCCTAGGACTTCAGCTCTGTGAGGGTTTTTTTTTTTTTTAAATAAAAATAAAAAATTCCTGTGGATTAATTTGTTAACTAATCACTCGATGGACCTTTTTCTATTACCAAATCCCCAGTTGGATTTTTTTTTTAAAAAAAAAGAATGATCTTTTAATGCCGGAAGTATGAAGCCGAAATTCACCATTTGTAGGGGGAAACCGGAAAAAAAAACCTCTTTATTCCGAGGGCCTCGTGTTCCTTTACCCGGAAAAAGAGACACCATTAAAATATAGTAGCCAGATCCGTGGTTCCCCCCCCCCCCAAAAAAAGGGGGGGGATCACCAAGACCTTGTTGCCGACGTCAAGAAATTCTTGACAAATTGGGAGAGGCGGGTGCTTTAAAAAGCAACCGAGATCGATCGCTCCTTTGCAAGCCAGTCATTGGCGTATCGTAAAATGGCATAAAACCTCCGGGGGACGGGGTCCCCAGGTTGCCGAACCCCTGATAGCCCTTGTGGGAGAGACCCAAGCCCGACAGATCGGGAGCGGGACTCTGCCGTAGAGTTGTCGCGAAAAGGTTGGGAATCTTTGTCGGGCCTAAGCCGGCCTCGCCCTGCTCTCGCAGGTGTACGTAAGTTGAGCTTTCAAAGCGGTGAAACAGAAGATCCGTGGGCTTTTCACGGATGCGTTTCCTGCTTGAAGACCAAGCCTTGCCCTTCTGGCTTGTTCTCTTCAGGTGGAAGGGAGTCATTCCCCGGGAGTCCTGATTTTGGGACTACGTCTGAATCACCCTTGAAAAAAGGGCCGCTTTTGACATCATCCAGAGGAGTGGCTGCTTTGAAAAGCCAAACGCTCCGGCACAAATGGAATCGTTTTTCTGCTCCCAGCCGGAAATTTGCCATCGCAGAATAAAGAGAGAGCCCTTGTAAATTACAAGTAGTCCTCAACTTACGGCCAGAATTGAGCCCGAAGTTCCTGCTGCTAAGCCAGACGTTTCTTAAGGGAGTTTGGCCCCCAGGTTACGACCGTCTTTGCCACAGTTCTTCAGTGCATTTGTTAAGTTACTCACACGGTTGTTAAGTGAATCTGGCTTCCCATTGGAATGGTTTGTCACGGGACACGGCCACCGTCATAACTATGAGTCAGTCTGAATTTTGATCACCTTGACCCCGGGGAAGCTGCAACGGCTGTGTGAAAAATGGTCGTAAGTCACCTTTTTCAGCACCGTCGTAACTTTGAACAGTCACTAAACGAACTGTTTTAAGTTGAGGATTACCCCTAAAGGCAGATAACAGTCCTGAGCTTACGACCACAATTGGACCACAATTTCCATTGCTAAACAAGATGGTTGTTAAGTGAGTACTTCCCGACTTTGCAACTTTGGACACAGTTGTTGTCAATCGCTGCCGTTGTTAAGTGAACCGCACAGCCGTTAAGCGAAACCGGCTTCCCCCATTGACTTTCAGATCGCAAACAGTGGTCTCGTGAACCCAGGTTTCTTTGCACGGGAACGTCGAATGAATACAGCTAAACAAATGGTTGTAAGTCGAGGACTTCCTGTGACAGGGCGGCTTGGAAAGATGGGAAAGAGCAAAGAGGCCATCGTCGTCCGCCAGGGGTCTTCAAACTTGGCCCTTTGATGACGTGTGGACTTCAACTCCCAGAATTCCTCAGCCAAGCATGCTGGCTGAGGAATTCTGGGAGTTGGTCCACAAGCCTTCAAGTTGCCAAGTTCGAAGACCCCTGGTTTAGCCATTCCCCTTTGCAGAGGAATTCTGGGAGTTGAAGTCCACAAGCCTTCAAGTTGCCAAGTTCGAAGACCCCTGGTTTAGCCATTCCCCTTTGCAGAGGAATTCTGGGAGTTGAAGTCCACAAGCCTTCAAGTTGCCAAGTTTGAAGACCCCTGGTTTAGCCATTTCCCCTTTGCTGGATGAGCCCACAGGCAAGAATTGCGTTGACGCTAATTGCACTGTGCAGTAACACAATTTCCGCCTCTGCTCTTGCTGCCGGCTGTGTGGCATGTTCCAGCCCTTTGCTTTGCCATAAAACAGCCCAGCCATTTTAGCTTTGTGTTTGCTGTCGTTGTAACCCTGGTGTGCTTGACTTACTTAAGATCTCTGGCTTTGCACTCCCGTGTTTTTGTTTTTTTAAATGGTCTTTGAACTCTACAGTTTATTGACCTGGCTGCCGTCCTTCATCTATTCCCACATTAGCTGCCTTTTGTGATGGTCTTCCCTTTGATTATTTTAAATTGGTGTTTTTTTTCCTTAAACTTCTAAGCCCCCCACCCCCAAGAGTTTGTTTCAGGATGGTGTGTGCACAATGTATGTTAGCAAAATATTGAGGCCTCCAAGGTCACTTCCAACTCTGTTATTCTGCTATCCTTCCTTCCTTCCTTCCTTCCTTCCTTCCTCCCTCCCTCCCTCCCTTCCTCCCTCCCTCGCTCATCATTGGAGATTTTCAAGAAGAGATTAGACCACCATTTGTCTGAAATGGTACAGGATCTCCTGCTTGAGCAGGGGGTTGGACTAGAAGACCTCCAGGGTCCCTTCCCACTCTTATTCTGCTGTAGTTTTTTCCTTCCTTCCTCCCTCCCTCCCTCATGACTGGAGGTTTTCAAGAAGAGATTAAACCACCATTTGTCTGAAATGGTACAAGGTTTCCTGGTTGAGCAGGGGGTTGGACTAGAAGACCTCCAGGGTCCCTTCCAAATCTGTTATTCTGCTGTTCTTTCCTTCCTTCCTTCCTTCCTTCCTTCCTTCCTTCCTTCCTTCCTTCCTTCCTTCCTTCCTTCCTTCCTTCCTCCCTTCCTTCCTTCCTCCCTCCCTCCCTCCCTCATCACTGGAGGTTTTCAAGAAGAGATTAAACCACCATTTGTCTGAAATGGTACAAGGTTTCCTGCTTGAGCAGGGGGTTGGACTAGAAGACCTCCAGGGTCCCTTCCAAATCTGTTATTCTGCTGTTCTTTCCTTCCTTCCTCCCTCCCTCCCTCCCTCATCACTGGAGGTTTTCAAGGAGAGATTTAGACCACCATTTGTCTGAAATGGTACAAGGTTTCCTGCTTGAGCAGGGGGTTGGACTAGAAGACCTCCAAGATCCCTTCCCACTCTGTCATTCTGTTAAGCTTCTGTCTCTCTAACTTGGTTTTTCCGGAAGAGCCGGAGAGAAAGAAGCTGTTATAAGAACATCCGGAAACAAGTCATGTTGCTCACATCTTACAGCCTATATACAGGTACTTGATGGCTCAAGGTTTCCCAGAGATAATGGATTTCATCTTTTATTCATCGATAAAAGCATTTGTGCTAGGATGGAAACATTTTTTAAATGTGTTGTTTTGGTAAGAAGTGGTACCGTCTCTCTCAAAGGAGCAACGCTTGTATTAGGCTTGCGTAGTTATTCAGGAAGTGTGTTGTTTTAAGAACAGAAAACCCAGTTGTATCTCTGCTCTCACACACACACACACACACACACACACATATACACACACACACCGCCTCTGTGGGTTTTCTCAACCCGGTGAGCAGCCAAGCCTAACGTCTTTGCCAACAAATACAGTTTGTCCTCGACTTACGACCACAATGGATGTGCCCCAAACTCCTGTTGCTAAGTGAGACATTTGTTAAGTGGATCTTGCCCCGTTTTACGACCTTTCTCGCCACGGTTGTTAAGTGAATCACCGCAGTTGATAAGTGAGTCACCCGGTGGTTAAGGGAATCTGGCTTTGCTTGTCCAATTCTCTTGTGGTGGTGACGACAGTGGGTTGCTTTTCCACTAGATGTTTCCCCCCCCAAAAAAACCCCTTGGCGGTTCCTGCCCATGAACAGAATTTCTTCCATCGTCAAAAGGTGATTAAAGGTCCGTTGAGATCTTGCCTGTCTGCTTCTCTGATCCAAAATGGCTGCTTATGGAGAGCAAAGGCATTGCAAATGTTTAACTCATTTAAGAGCAGCCTCCACTGTTTGTTTGGCCTCCAGGACTGTCTTTTGGGGCTCATATGGCCTTGTTTGGGGTCCCACTGGATCCCCCCACTGGATTATTCTCAGTCAGAGAGAGGCCATTTGTCTGAAATGGTATAGGGTCTGTTTCTTGGGTTGGACTAGAAGACCTCTAAGGTCCCTTCCAATCTATTCTATTCTATTTTCTATTCTGTAATTCTATTCTATTCTATTATTCTATTCTATTCTATTTCTATTTCTATTCCTATTTCATTCTATTCTATTCTATTCTATTCTATTTTGTATTTCTCTTCTATTCTATTCTATTTTGTATTTCTGTTCCATTCTATTCTATTCTATTCTATTCTATTTTGTATTTCTATTCTATTCTATTCTATTCTATTTTGTATTTCTCTTCTATTCTATTCTATTTTGTATTTCTGTTCCATTCTATTCTATTCTATTCTATTTTGTATTTCTATTCTGTTCTATTCTATTCTATTCTATTCTATTCTATTCTATTCTATTCTATTCTATTCTATTCTATTCTATTCTATTCTTCATCGCTGCATAAACTCAAAAAAACCCACCCTTTGCTGTTCCTAGTTTAACAATTGCAGAACCTATCCACAGTGTGCAGATTGCCTTCAGGAACTGTTGCAACCAACTCTGGTCAGGCAACTATAACCTGGTTTGTTTGTTTTTTTTAAAATCAGTTATTTATTTTTTTTAGAAAAGAATCTTTGCTATCCTGAAATACCGATTGTCAAATCTGTTGGGCGGTCTCCACCCTCCCCTTTAGTGGTTGCATCTGTTATCTCCTACCCCCCCCCCTCAAATAATCCTTTATTAGGCCTGCTCGGCGGGGTGTTGACAAAGCACCATCTCCTCTGGAGCAGAGCAGGCCAACAGTCGCAGCCAGGGGTGTACGAGTGCAATCAGAGTCGTAAAATATGATTTATTCCCATCTTCTAATTGCGAGGGCTGCCCGCCCACCCTGCAGCTCTGATTCACGTTGACTTTAATCAATTAGCTCGTTAAGCCTGGTGTGGGGGTCATGTGGGGGAGTCCGGATTTTGGAACTCTTTCCGAAGGGGGCGCATGGCGCTACTAACTGCCTGGCGGACCATCGCTGGGGAACATCAGAGAGACCTTGGAGACCATGGATTTTGGGGTGGAAATGGTCTAAAATAGTGTTCGAATATCTTAAGGGGCTGCCACTAAAGAGGGGGGGGGGTGTCAGCCTATTCTCCAAAGCACCAGAAGGCAGGACAAGAAGCCATGGGTGGAAACTGATCAAGGAGAGAAGCAACCTGGAACTAAGGAGGAATTTCCTAACTGTGAGAACAATTAAACAGGGGAACGAACAGCTTTCCTCCAGATGTTGTGGGTGCTCCAACACTGGAAGCTTTTAAGAAGAGATTGATTATTTGTCTGGAAATGGGTCTAGAGCAGGGGTCTTCAAACTTGGCCTTGTGGACTTCAACTCCCAGAATTCCTCAGCCGGGCACGCTGGCTGAGGAATTCTGGGAGTTGAAGTCCACAAGTCATGAAGGGGCCATAGTTCCCCCATGCTGGCTCAGGAATTCTGGGAGTTGAAGTCCACAAGTCATAAAAGGGCCAAGTTTGAAGACCCCTGGTACAGAGTTTCCTGCTTGAGCAGGGGGTTGGACTAGAAGACCTCCAGGGTCCCTTCCAATTCTGTTATTCTATTAAAAGCAAGGTGGACAGGTAGAAGAGCATGAAGATTATTTTGTCGCTGCGCCTCCTCAGCCTGCCCAGTCTTGCGTGATGGTGGTGGTTTGTTTGCTGTCTCTGTCTTAACGGAACCTCGGAACTTCTCAGCCCCCAGCTGCGCTCTCTTGACGTGCCCAGGCGACACGCAGCATGTTCTCGACGATCATTTCCCCCTGTGTGAAACGGGCACCGTTACGGTAGCCTAGATACAATAAGCAGGATATGACGGGCACAACTAGCATTGCCACACAGGATGTGGCGTTATCTGCAGGTTGAAGCAGCCACAAAGTGAGGCTTCCGTTGGATTCTTAACCTGCTCAGCTTTTCATGGGTTTCTCTCTTGGCAATCTTTGACTCTGCCCCAGTCCATCAATTCTGGGTAGATGTGAAATAACCCATCAGTGAAAATATCCTCAAACCCAGGGGGTCCCCAACCCCTGGGCCGCAGCCCGTTCGGAACCAGGCCGCGCAAGTGGCAGGCGAGCGTGCAAGTGTGCACAGCTCCACCAGTGTGAGCGGTGGCTACGCACCCTTAATAATAATAATAAAGTTGGAAGGGACCTTGGAGGTCATCTAGTCCAACCCCCTGCTCAGGCAGGAAACCCTATACCATTTCAGACAAATGGCTGTCCAGTCTCTTCTTAAAAACTTCCAGGGTTGGAGCATTCACCGCTTCTGAAGGCAGGTTGTTCCACTGGTTAATTGTTCTCACTGTCAGGAAGTTTCTCCTGAGTTCTAGGTTGCTTCTCTCCTTGGTTAGTTTCCATCCATTGTTTCTTCTTGTCCGGCCTTCAGGTGCTTTGGAGAAGAGCTTGACTCCCTCTTCTTTGGGGCAGCCCCTGAGATATTGGAAGGCTTCTATCATGTCACCCCTCGTCCTTCTCTTCATTAGACTAGACATACCCAATTCCAGCAACTGTTCTGCCCAGAGAAGTAAGCAATGGGAAGTGATTGAGAATACAGAATAATGGAGTTAGAAAGGGACCTTGGAGGTCATCTAGTCCAACCCCCTGCCCAGACAGGAAACCCTATACCATTTCAGACAGATGGCTGTCTAGTCTCTTCTTAAAATCCTCCAGTGATGGAGCATTCACCGCTTCTGGAGGCAGGTTGTTCCACTGGTTAATTGTTCTCACTGTCAGGAAGTTTCTCCTCAGTTCCAGGTTGCTTCTCTCCTTGATTAGTTTCCATCCGTTGCTTCTTGTCCTGCCTTCAGGGGCTTTGGAGAATAGCTTGACTCCCTCTTCTTTGGGGCAGCCCCTGAGATATTGGAAGACTGCTTATCATGTCCCCCCTCGTCCTTCTCTTCATTAAACTAGACATGCCCGATTCCAGCAACCGTTCCTTGTATGTTTTAGCCTCCAGTCCCCTGATCATCTTTGTTGCTCTTCTCTGCACTCTTTCCAGAGTCTCAACCTCTTTTTTACATCGTGGTGACCAAAACTGGATGCAGGATTCCAAGTCTGGCCTTAACTGGGAGAGTCTCCGAGCTTTGCAGGATAGCAAAAATAAGGGGAGGAACCTTCTTTCTGGGAATCTACAGGTAGTCCTAGACACCTGGCCTGTATTTATGACGGGCACAGCGTCCCGGAGTCACGTGATCCCCTTTGGCAAAGTCAATGGAGGAGCCAGATTCACTTAACAGCCGTGTGACTAACTTAACCAACTGCAGGGATTCACTTCACAACTGCGGCAACGAAGGTCGTAAAATGGGGCAAAACGTACTTAACAAACTGTCTTGCTTAGCAACAGAAACGTTGGGCTCCATTGCAGTCGTAAGTCGAGGACTCTCCGTTTTGCAGACAGAGCGGAGTTCCATAAAAACGTAATGCATCTCATTTCTCTCTCTCTCTCTCTCTCTCTCTCTCTCTCTCTCTCTCTCTCTCTCTCTCTCTCTCTCTCTCTCTCTCTCTCTCTCTCTCTCTATCTCTATCTATCTCTCTCTCTCTTTCTATCTCTCCAGCCGGCCTTGGGACACCCAGACGCCAAGACCAGCACCAAGTCCAACATGCTGCGAGGCCGCATCCCTGCAACCGCCACCGACGAGCAGCCCCACATCGGCAACTACCGCCTGCTGAAGACCATCGGCAAGGGCAATTTTGCCAAGGTCAAGTTGGCACGCCACGTCTTGACGGGGAAAGAGGTGAGAGCCTTCTGGGGAAAGCAACGGACCTGAACTTGCTCTGGGTGGAATCTGGGCCCGTGAATCCGGCATGTGTTGTTTAGGCTCGAACCTGGCAGCCCCCCAATTTATTAGACACCAGGGACCAGTTGCATGGGAAACAATTTTTCCATGGTCCAGGGGGAGGGGGGGGGAAGCATGCCACCTAGGTCCTTTGCAGTAGGATTCGCACTCCTGTGACAGTCTAATGCAGGGCTCTTCAAACCTGGCCCTTTTACGACTTGTGGACTTCAACTCCCAGAATTCCTCAGCCAAGCACGCTGGCTGAGGAATTCTGGGAGTTGAAGTCCACAAGTTTTAAAGTTGCCACGGTTGAAGGCCCCTGGTATAAGGAAAGGGTTCCCTCTAGTCACCCTTGACCCTAGCGTGGGGGGGTCTTCAAACCTGGCCCCTTTTATGACTTGTGGACTTCAACTCCCAGAATTCCTCAGCCAGGCACGCCGGCTGAGGAATTCTGGGAGTTGAAGTCCACAAGTTTTAAAATTGCCACGGTTGAAGGCCCCTGGTATAAGGAAAGGGTTCCCTCTAGTCACCCTTGACCCTAGCGTGGGGGGGGGGGTCTTCAAACCTGGCCCCTTTTATGACTGGTGGACTTCAACTCCCAGAATTCCTCAGCCAGCCAGACTTCCGGTTTTCCTGGCACTTTGAGAAGCACCAGGAGATCCTTTGAACTTTGGGACTGTGTTTAATTGGGGAGGGGGAAAAAATATTTAAATTGGGGGGGGGGAACCAGATTTAAGGAGTGGGTTTGTTAGTGAGCTGAGCACCCAGAGCTGTGTTTCTCAACCACAGCAAAATTGTAGCTCTCCTTAGAAATGGGCTTTCCTATAATCTTCCCTTCTTTTTTTTATTTTATTTTTTAAGAGCTCTCCGTTGTTTTGCGGAGCCCTGGAGGCACCCAAGAAGGGGCAAGCCGCTGTTTAGCTCGCAAGCCTCTCTTTTTTTTTGGCCGCCGTTCAGACCAGGCCTGTGACTTTTTGTGTTGTCTTCTCTTCCAGGTGGCTGTGAAAATCATCGACAAGACGCAGTTGAATTCCTCCAGTTTACAGAAGGTAAAGACGTGTTCCGGCTTGATGAATTTGCGGGCCCGCATTCTCCTTGGTCGGCCGAGTGTGAAATTGCTGGCTTTTTAATCTCGCTTTGTTTCCAAAACCCAGTGTGTGTGTGTGTTTTCACGGCTTGGCGGTGTGAAGCCTTTAGTGGCGATTGGCTGAGGGTCCCTAATGTCACAGAAGTACAAGTGGGGGGGGGGTTTCTGCCATTGGTGGAAAAGCCGAAAGGAGTGGAATAATTGGAAGAAAAATGCAAGGGAGACCTTCACTTTTGTCTACAAAGCAATCCCAAATGTACAGGGTTTTTTTTGTGTGTGTGTGTGTATAGTTGGAGGCCTGCTCCTCTCTTTCCTGATGGAGGTTTCAGGACTGAGCAAAACCTGAGACCATCCTCAAGTTCTCATGAGCCTCAGCTACTGGAGGATGCTGGGATTTGCGGGTCCACCTCCAGACAATCTTCCCTTCCCTTCCCTTCCCTCTCCCCCCTCGAGTGAAATCATTAGGGGCTTCTTACCCTGCCTCTTTGCAAGCACACTCGGCTTCTCTTTGGGGCCTTTGCAGATTAATATGCTGTTCTTTAAAAGGCTTAATCCAGGGAGAACAACAGTCTATTTCAGTGTTTCTCAAATGTAGTAACTTTAAGATCTGTGGACTTCAACTCCCAGAATTCCCTGGCCAGCCTGCTTTAAGATGGGTGGGCTTCAACTCCCAGAAACACACACACATCCAGGCAGCATACTTTTAAGATGGGTGGACTTCAACTCCCAGAATTCCCCAGCCAGCATGTTTTAAGATGGATGGACTTCAACTCCCAGAATTCCCCAGCCAGCATGTTTTAAGATGGATGGACTTCAACTCCCAGAATTCCCAGAATTCCCCAGCCAGCATGGTTTTAAGATGGATGGACTTCAACTCCCAGAATTCCCCAGCCAGCACATTTTAAGATGGGTGGACTTCAACTCCCAGAATCCCTCAGCCAGCATGCTTTAAGATGGGTGGACTTCAACTCCCAGAATTCCCCAGCCAGCATGTTGTAAGATGGATGGACTTCAACTCCCAGAATTCCCCAGCCAGCACATTTTAAGATGGGTGGACTTCAACTCCCAGAATCCCTCAGCCAGCATGCTTTAAGATGGGTGGGTTTCAATTCCCAGAATTCCCCAGCCAGCATTCTGCAAAATCCCTCCTTCCCATGAGCTTTGGTGTCAACAGGGGAATTCTGGGAATTGCAGTTCCAGCACACCCAGAAGGCCCCATGGTGGTGGGGGGGGGGGGAAGGAAAGCTGCTTCCAGACTGGGAAGTACAGCCATTGGAGGCTTGCAAGTAATTGCCCCTGTTTCCTTTTTCCCTTCTTTTCCTCCAGCTCTTCCGGGAAGTGCGAATAATGAAGGTTCTGAATCACCCGAATATAGGTGAGTTTTCCCCCTTTCCTTCCCCTTTCCTCCCTTCCAGATGTTGCTGTTCCTTGTCTGCCTGGCGGGAAGCAGCAGATGGGCCTTGCCCGTCGAGCATCATCACCCCAGCCTTTCCTTGCTCTCAACATCTGGCTTTGCCGGCTGGAGTTTGAGGAAGTTCCTTCCCGGCACATCTGGGAAGTGCTTTTCCATGGGAGCCTTTTGAGTTGGGGGCTGCCCCTCCTCCTCCTGTGGCAGTGCCATTCACCAAGTCCAGGCAGTCCTCGACTTAACAACAGTTCGTTTAGTGACCGTTCGAAGTTACAACGGCAATTAGCGTTTTTCACCCTTAATCACCGTCGCAGCATCGCCAACGGTCGCTCGATCAAAATTCGGACACTTGGCAACCGGCTTCATCTTTACGACGGTGGCAGCGTCCCGGGATCCCTTGATCCCCTTTTGCGACCTTCTGAGTAGCAAAAGTCCATGGGGGGAGAGGGGGGGGGAAAGCCTGATCCACTTAACAACCAAGTTGCCAACTTGACAAACTGCAGCGAACTGTGGCAAGAAAGGTTGCGCGAAAGGGGGCAACATTCCCTTAACGGCTGTCTGGCTTAGCAACGGAAACTTTGGGGGCTCGGTTGCGGTCGTAAGACGAGGACTTCCTGTAAGGGCTTCCTCTTCACCCTTGCAGCCCTGTTTCCCTCTTCCTTCCTGATCCAGCTGCATCCGGCTTCTTTGGTTTGGCCAGGTGTTTGTCTAATCCCACCTCACCTTTCTCCCCGGTTTGTCTTTCAGTTAAATTATTTGAAGTCATAGAGACGGATAAGACGCTGTACCTCGTCATGGAGTATGCCAGCGGAGGTGAGTGGGTGTCGTTTCCTCACCCCCCCCCTCACCCACCCACCCACCCCCGTTCCAAATTCCAGGAATCTGATGGGATTTGCAGATCACACTTTAAGCCAGGGGTCTTCAAACTTTTGGCCCTTTTATGACTTGTGGACTTCAACTCCCAGAATTCCTCAGCCAGCATGGGGGAACTATGGCCCCTTCATGACTTGTGGACTTCAACTCCCAGAATTCCTCAGCCAGGCACGCTGGCTGAGGAATTCTGGGAGTTGAAGTCCACAAGTCATGAAAGGGCCAAGCCCTAATGCAGTTAGCTGGGTTTTATGCTTAGCCTGACTCTTTATCATTACTTAATAATATTTAACACAATTAAATAAATGTACATACAGGCAGTCCTGGACTTCACCACAGTTTGTTTAGTGAACGTTCCAAGTTACAACGGCACTTAGGACCCTTTTTCACACTTAACGACCGTTGCAGCGTTCCCCCCATGGTCACATGATCAAAATTCAGACGCTTGGCAACCGACTCACATTTATGACGGTCGCAGAGTCCCGGTGATCTCCTTTTGAGACTTTCTGACGGGCAAAAGTCAATGGGGAAGCCAGATTCACTTAACAGCCGTGTGACTAATTGAGCAGCTTCGATGACTCACTTAACAACCGCGACGAGAAAAGTTGTAAAATTGGGGCAAATCTCGGTGAGCCAACGGTCTCGCTTCGCGACATAAAATTTGGGGCTCGGTTGAGGACTACCTATAATGTGAAATCACATAAAACGAAAGAGATTTAAGAGAAAAAAAAGGCAATTTAAATCTGATCTTTTTTGGAACTGAAAAAAGGGGGAAACGCCCCTTGTTGTTACGACTGAAGAGGGCGGTGGCTAAATCGGGGAGGGGTTTTTCCCCCCCTCCTATCTCCCCCTCCCCTTTGCTTCCGCCGCACTGAGTGGCCCCCGAATCCCTGGAGGCATCTCGCAGGCTTCCCCAGAAGGGCATATGGCCCATTAGGAATGACAAAAGCCTCTGCCACAACAGATGGACCAAAGCGATCCCTGCCCCCTGTGGTACCTGGAGATGGCTGAGATAAAAGTAAGACAGCTGGCTGGGGAGGGGGGGGGGCTGCCTTTCCTAAAGAAAGCTAATTGGGGATCTGGAGACCCATCCCGGCAGAGAATAGGCAACTGCTGGCCTTACCTGGTTCTGGCAGCGAAAGCGCCCTGATCCATCCCCTGGAGAGGGCTATCTAGGGATTTCTGCCCAGCAAGCAAGATACTGTAAGCAGGGGCTCTGGGGAGGAAGACCCAGGCCCGAAGGAAGGACGGTGAGAAGAGCAGGGGAAGGCTCTACCTGCCAGGTAGAGCAGGGGACAATCTCAGCTCCTCCAGGCGCTGCCTGCCTTAACCAAAAGAAGTCCAAGCAATGCTCTCGGTTGCGGCAGCCGAGAAAGTTTTGAGACAGAAATCAACAGTTTTAGAGCAATGGGTCTCAACGTCAGCAATGTTAAGATACGTGGACTTCCATTCCCAGAATTCCCCAGCCAGTTGTGCTTTAAGATGGGTGGACTTCAACTCCCAGAATTCCCCAGCCAGTTGTGCTTTAAGATGGGTGAACTTCAACTCCCAGAATTCCCCAGCCAGCATATTTTAAGGCGGGTGGCCTTCAACCCCCAGAATTCCCCAGCCAGCACACTTTGAGATGGGTGGACTTCAACTCCCAGAATTCCCCAGCCAGCACACTTTGAGATGGGTGGACTTCAACTCCCAGAATTCCTTAGCCAGCATGCTTTAAGATGGGTGGACTTCAATTCCCAGAATTCCTCAGCCAGCATGCTTTAAGATGGGTGGATTTCCATTCCCAGAATTCCCCAGCCAGCATGCTTTTAAGATGGGTGGACTTCAATTCCCAGAATTCCCCAGCCAGCATGCTTTAAGATGGGTGGACTTCAATTCCCAGAATTCCCCAGCCAGCATGCTTTAAGATGGGTGGACTTCCATTCCCAGAATTCCCCAGCCAGTTGTGCTTTAAGATGGGCATCAACTCCCAGAATTCCCCAGCCAGCATGCTTTAAGATGGGTGGACTTCCACTCCCAGAATTCCCCAGCCAGCATGCTTTAAGATGGGTGGACTTCCACTCCCAGAATTCCCCAGCCAGCATGCTTTGAAGATGGCTGGACTTTTGGCTGGGGAATTCTGGGACTTGAAGTCCATGCCTCTTAACTTAGCCAAGGTTGAGTAAGACGTGTTGCAGGCCAAACTTCCTCAGGTGTCTAGGTTCCCAGCAGCAAAAATGGTTAGCTTTTGTCACCATCGCTCCCTGCCCCACTTCCCCTCCCTTACCGCTTTTCCTGATTTATGTGCCGTATTTCTGTTCCAAATGAAAAGGCAGCTTTATTGCCGTCTCACTCTCTCTGTCTCTCTCTCTCTCTCTCTTCCTCCAGGCGAAGTGTTTGACTACTTAGTGGCTCATGGAAGAATGAAAGAGAAAGAAGCGCGGGCAAAATTCCGACAGGTTGGTGCTGCTCCTCCTTCTATTAACCTGTGAAAAGGCAGAGCCAGTAAGGGCATCTCTGCCACCACCATCAACTGCCCAGCAAAGAGGAAAGTGGAGTTAGATGTCCAGGGTGCTGTGAGAAAGAAACAGCCGCCCAAATTTTGCTCCCGATCAAATTTGGCTTTCTTGACCAAAACTCACCGTTGAGGATCCTCAGGTTGATCAGCACAGCTTTTGAATTTTTAAAAGCTTGGGGGGTGGTAGGTGCTGTTCAAAGATAGCTAACTGAATTCTGGGGAAAACTTCTCCTCCTTTGCTGAGCTCCCCGGTTGTGTGTTGCGTGTTGCTGAACGGTGAACGAAAGAGGCAGCCGGAAACCCTTTCTCAACCACACCAAACCACCATTTTTAGTCCAACGTTTGCCCAGGCTTGCGGGTGACGGTTTTCCTTCCTTTTGGTATGCAAAGGTGTTTTTCACAGTCCTTCCATTCATCCAGATGTTGACAGCATGAGTTTGTTAAAAGCTTTTTTTTTTAAGTCCCTTATCTCCCCTCCCAAACCAGGAAGCAGAACTCTCACCGTTGCGAAGCAGCGGGGTCACTGCAGCAATGAAAGTGTTAGGATGCAAACTCTTGACCCTCATGTCTCAGGGTTCACATTAAGGCCGGGCCTCCCCGTTGCCTTTGGTTTTCCTTCTTACGGAATCCTGGTTTACAAGAGAGGATGTTAGTTAGCGTCATGGTTCCGACAGATGAAAGTCTTTTAAAAGAACTTCGAGGCATTGTTTACCTTAAAGAATCTTTTATTCAAGAAACCATGTATCGGCACTACATAGTTAAAGCCAAAAACTGAATTTCCCAACCCCCTGAGCACATAGTAGCAAAGCACAATTCCCTCCTCCAATTAACACTCATAAATCACATTCCCCAATTAGCTTGAAGCCCGGGCTTCCTCTCCAGTTCTCCAGCCCGCCAATTCTTTATCTTTATCAGCTCCGGTTACAATAACCTTGATTCTCACGCTAGGTTTAATGTTGTTATCTCTAGCTGGACTCTCGTTCACATCCCCCCCTCCCAGCATCATCTAACTCTAAAAGCGAAAGAGAAAAGATGGCTGCATTTCCATCGGTTGTCAAAGCGAGAACATCCGATGTTAGCAGCGTTGACAGTTAGTGTCTCATTCAGCCATCTTTCGGAAAGACCCCATCCTCGTTCCCCAGGCCACAGAATTCCCCCTCCCTCTTGGGTCCTCCGTGCCTCGTTCTCCTTTCCTTATAAAGCCACCTTAACGAGCAGATGTCACTGTGTCGTGTGAAAAATCAGTTCCTTAACATTAGTCATGCATCGTAGAACAAGATCCGAGTTGGAAATTAAGCCAGGAAAGGAACTTGGGAACTGAACACCGGTGGGCGGGAAGGAGGTGAGGAAGAGGAAACCTCATTGGTTCATCGCGGCAAGAACTTTGCCTCCCCCCCCCTCCCTTCCCCAGGAGCAGTCAACCTTCCACCCACCCAAAGCTGCACAGGCCTGCCTTTCTGGATGCTGCGTGCGAATGATGCAACCACGAGGCCTAATTTATGCAGCTCTTTCTTGGAAAAGACACACACGCACACACACGCACCCACTTCTTCGCTGCATCGTTCACCTTCAACTCCGAGCAACCCCGAAGAGCATCTATGGTGTAATCGGGCTCTGCCAAAAACATTAGGGTTGATTTCGTACCGAGGGAGGGTGCTTTCCCTGTTGCAGGAATGCCAGTTTTTCACCCTTCTTCCCCTTTCCCTTCCAGATAGTTTCTGCTGTGCAGTACTGTCACCAGAAGTTCATTGTACATAGAGACTTGAAGGTGAGTGGAAACGGCGAAAGGGCCTCAGTTTACCCACGGGGTTTCACGGGTCTAGTTCTCAAGATCAGAATTGAACCGGAAGGGCTCTCAGGTTGAGATTGAAGTGCCCCCCCCCCTGGCGCTCCCCCAAAGGGGGCTCCTGACCCACCAGCATTGTCTCCTAACCCTGCAGAAGGGGCTTGGGGCTTTAAGGGTACCACCTAAGCTGCAGCAGAAGATTAAATCAACTGAATTGCCAAGGATGAGGGATGGCCTCTTCTATCCAAACCCCAGGAGAGGGGCCCTTTCTAGACTTCTAGACCAGGGGTCTTCAAACTTGGCCCTTTTATGACTCGTGGACTTCAACTCCCAGAATTCCTGAGCCGGCACGGCTCAGCTTGGAAACCTCTCCCTTTCCCCTCAGCATGGCTGGCTGAGGAATTCTGGGAGTTGAAGTCCACGAGTCATAAAAGAGCCGAGGTTGCCTATCTCTGGCCTGGGCCTAGGCCGCTTTATGACTCGTGGACTTCAACTCCCAGAATTCCTGAGCCAGCATGGCTCAGCTTGGAAACCTCTCCCTTTCCCCTCAGCATGGTTGGCTCAGGAATTCTGGGAGTTGAAGTCCACGCGTCATAAAAGAGCCGAGGTTGCCTACCCCTGGTCTAGACCAAAGAGTTGCTGAGACTCTAGAAAGAGTGCAGAGAAGAGCAACAAAGATGATAGAGGCTAAAGCATAACGATGAAGGATTGTGGGAACTGGGTATGTCTTGACTAACAAAGAGAAGGATGAGGGGGCGCTCCATCACTGGAGATTTTTAAGAAGAGACTAGACATTCACCTGTCTGAGATGATATAGGTTCTCCTGCTTGAACAGGAAGCTGGACTAGAAGACCTCCAAGGTCCCTTCCAGCTTCTGTTCCATTCTATTCCTATTCTATTCTATTTATTCCATTCCATATTTCCTAATTCTATTCTATTTATTCCATTCCATATTTCCCAGTTCTATTCTATTCTATTCATTCCATTCCATATTTCCTTATTCTATTCTATTCTATTCTATTTCTATTCCATTCCATTCCATTCCATATTTTCTATTCTATTCTATTCTATTCTATTCTATTCTATTCTATTCTATTCTATTCTATTCTATTCTATTCTATTCTATTCTATTCTATTCTATTCTATTCTATTCTCTAAGGAGTAACCTCTTAACAGTGAGAACCATTAACCAGAAGAACAGCTTGCCTTCAGAAGTTGTAGGTGCTTCATCACTGGCGGCTTTTAAGAAAAGACTGGACAGCCACCTGTCTGGAATGGTACCGGGTCTCTCGCTTGAGCAGGGGGTTGGACTAGAAGACCTCCAAGGTCCCTTCCAGCTCTGTTAGTCTGCAGATCCTGCTTTTTCTTCTCGATCGCTGATTCAGCTTGGAGGCTTGGCCCGACTTTCTACCCATGGCCTCCGGCCTGACCGATCCTTCCCGTCAACCCTGTCAGGATGACATGGCTGACGGCCCTTTGGATTGAAAGGCAGCCTAAGGGCAAGCCTCCTTCCCCCGCCAGGCGCTCTTGAAGTGTCTTTCATCCATAGCCAGCCAGCATCTGGAGTTAAGAGCCCAGGACAGCTGGAGCAGCTGGCTTCTGCCCTCAATCCTCGCTTGTTTCCCCCCAGAGTATATCAGATTTTCTCCCCTCCCCGTTCTGTTTATTGTGGGCATTAATATTGAATATCAAGAGCTTCCCCCCCCCTCCTCTTTTCTTCTGAGCCTGAAGCCATATGAGTGAAGGATCTCTCAGGCTTTCAAAGCTGGGATCTCTGGAGAGCCGGGATGCTGGTTTACGTTCGGCAGCCCAGAAGCTTCTCCAAACTCAAGTGTCGAAGCTTGCTGACCTCGTTCCCTGCAGGTTGTCCTCGACTTAACGACCACGGTTAGAAGCCCACATTTACGTTGCTGAGTGGAAACATTCGTTAAGTGGGTTTTTTGCCCCATTTTACGGCTTCTCTCGCCACGGAATCCCTGCGGCTGTGAAGTTAGGAATACGGTTGGGAAGTGAACCGGGCTTCCCCACGGACTTGGCTTCTTAGAAGGTCGTGCGACGGTCGTAACTACGAATCAGTTGCCCAGCATTTGAAATTTGTTCGCGTGACCATGGGGAAGCTGCCACGGTCGTTAACGGTGAAAAGCGGCCCTCAGTCACGTCGTTCGGTGCCGTCGTAACTTTGAACGGTCACTAAACGAACTGTTGTGTAAGTCGAGGGTGCCTTGTATTTGCCGTTGGTTGATGCCGTGCTTTGGTGACTGGCCCCAGTTTGCGGGCGTAAACGAAAAGCGCATGAATGGTGAATTCTGAAGCTGAGAATCACACCAAAATTCTATGACCCAGAATAATAATAATAATAATAATAATACAGGCAGTCCTTTGACTTACTTACGACTGCAGTTGGGCCCAAAATTTTCATTGCTAAGCAAGCCAGTTGTTACCGTTTTCCCACAGTTGTTAACGTGAATCCTTGCGGTCGTTAAGCGAATCCGGCTTCCCCCATTGATTTTGCTTTGTCAGAAACTGGCATGGAAGGTCACAAATGGTGATCTCGTGGACCCCCGGGACGCTGCAGTTGTTGTAAACACATCCAGTGCCGAGTTCCTGAATGTTGACCCTGGTCGTAAATGTGAGGACCAGTTGTAAGTCTCTCTTTTTCCAGCGCCATTGTAACTTCCAAGAGTCACTAAATTAACGTTGTAAGTCGAGGACTATCTTTAATGGTAAAAACAAACTTGCCGTGGTTCTTAAAAGACAATCAGGACTTAGGATAGAACTGGAAGGGACCTTGGAGGTCTTCTAGTCCAGCCCCTTGCCCAAGCGGGAGAACCTGTGTCATTTCAGACCAATGGCTGTCCAGTCTCTTCTTAAAAACCTCCAGCGATGGAGCATCCACAACTTCTGAAGGTACTTGTGAAACCTGGGGAAAATTGCAGATCGCCTATCGTTGTGCGGGCCAGTCTCGCCCTCTTCGCTTCATCTCCCTCCCCACCAGCTGGACCCCTCATTCTCCCCAAAAGTTGCTGTGATTCCTGATCCCCCCCCCCACCAAATCAAAGTCTCGCTTCTCTTTGATTTAACCTCAACTTTCCCGCCTTTGATTTAATCTGCAGTGGCTTCCAGCCCAAACTCACAAGAGTCCTCCTTGTGGATCGGCCCCTTCTGAATATCTCCCCCCCCCCTTCTCCCCTTTCTCCCCCTCTCCCTTCTCCCTCCCCCCCCCAGGCAGAAAATCTGCTCTTAGATGCCGACATGAACATCAAGATTGCAGACTTTGGTTTCAGCAATGAGTTCACGTTCGGCAACAAGCTTGACACGTTCTGCGGGAGCCCCCCGTACGCCGCTCCCGAATTGTTCCAGGGCAAGAAGTACGACGGGCCCGAAGTGGACGTCTGGAGCCTCGGGGTCATCCTCTACACACTGGTCAGCGGCTCCCTGCCCTTTGACGGGCAGAACCTCAAGGTAAAGAGGGAGACCAGCTGACCCCATCAGCTGCCCAGGTTTTGATTGAACGGCACCTGGAGCGATCCGCCCCTCTCCTTCCGTGCCAACCGTATTTTTTTAATTTGATTTTGATTTGATTTCTCTACAGCCGCCCATCTCCGCAAACGATTCTGGGCGGCTCACCGTTCAGAAAGTAGATTGCAAAATTAAAATCTTTGAAAACATTTGAAGAGAAGACTTCTTGAAGGAGAGGGTGTGTGCGCCTGCAGGGAGTCCCTTTCTGCTTAAAATTAATGTTTTGTCTTCCCCGGCACGTCTTCTCCTTTTGCAGGAGCTGCGAGAACGGGTTTTGAGGGGGAAGTATCGCATCCCCTTCTACATGTCCACGGACTGCGAGAATCTGCTGAAAAAATTCCTTATCCTGAACCCTAGCAAGAGAGGCACTTTAGAGGTGAGCAAGTGGAAATTGGCCTTGAGGATAAGGGAAATAAAATCTGGTAGCCCCTTTGGAGTTTCTTGGGAAGCGCCCCCACAAAGGATCCTTAAGAGATCAATGAAGGAGACTGTTTGTAGCTCCGGATTGAAATGAGGGGTCCTTGGTGCTCTCGGTGGTTTTCTTGCAGACGTCTCATGACCCAGCTAGGTAGCATCATCAGTGCTAGAAAGGAGTGGAGGTGGAAGAGGGAGGAGGAGGACTGTGGGGTCCTTGGTGCTCTCTGAGCTTGCTTGTTTTCTTGCAGACGTTTCGTGACCCAGCTAGGTAGCATCATCAGTGCTAGAACGGAGTGGAGGTGGAAGAGAGGAGGACTGTGGGGTCCTTGCTGCTCTCTGAGCTTGGTGGTTTTCTTGCAGACGTTTCATGACCCAACTAGGCAACCTCATCAACGCTAGAATGGAGAAGGATTTCCTCTCTGCGAGCCAGCTACTTCTATATAAAGAGAGCAAAGCCCTCTCCCTTCTAGCATTGATGATGTTACCTATTTGGCTCCTGAAACGTCTGCAAGAAAACCACCCAGCTCAGAGAGCACCAAGGACCTCCCATTCCTCCTCCTCCTTCTGCCCTACACACCCCACTCCCTTCTAGCACTGATGATGTTACCTAGCTGGGTCACGAAACGTCTGCAAGAAAACCACCCAGCTCAGAGAGCACCAAGGATCCTTGATCCTTGGAGATCTTCTGCTGATAGGGGCTAGGTGGTGATGCTGATTCATCTAACCTCAAGAGGCCCTGTCTGCACAACATGTTTCCCTGGATTAGTAAGGGAGGGGTGAACCCCATCAGCCTGTCTCCAGAAGATTAGCGAGAGCTGATTGGTCTGGTTTAATTCTCACCCATCTGCTGGAGAAGAGTCCAGATCGAAGGGTTGCCAAAATTGGGAGTTTGATCACGCCGCGTGCCAAGCACCCACAGGGATGAGTAAGCTCACCTCCTTAACTCTGCCCACAATCCTAGCAAAACCAGCTTAGGCCACTCCATTTTTTAAATCATTTCTCTGAAGATTGTAGGAGAGGACAAGAACGGACAGTTTCCTAGCATCCTTTTTCCAAAGATGTGAGAAAGAACAGCGTCCCGTTTGGTTAAGATCTTGGGGAGGGTTCCTTTGTTGCTGCAGAGGGATCGGGGTTTACAGGCAGTCCTCGACTTAACGGCCACAACCGAGCCCAAAATTTATGTTGCTAAGCGAGACATTTGGGTCTTGCCCCGTTTTACGACCTATCTTGCCACAGAGGTTAAGGGAACCCCTGCGGTTGTTAAGTCAGTAACACGGTTGTTAAGTGAGTCTGGCTTCCCCGTCGCTCGTCAGAAGGGCGCAAAAGGGGACCACTCTAACCGTCGTAAATATGAGTCAGTCGCCAACTTTCTGGATTTTGATCACGTGGCCATGGGGATGTCGCAACGTGGGTCAAAAACGGCCCTAGGTCCCTTTTTTGAGTGCCGGCGTAACTTTGAATGGTCACTAAACGAACTGCTGTAAGTCGAGGACTGCCTGTACTTTGGGGGGGGGGGAGCCACTGACTCGGTTGGCTGCCTTGTACAAACATGACCAGCAGGTGGTGTTCACACAACACGCATGACCAGGTCAGTGGGTGGTGGTGTTAACCTTGGCTAATCTTTCTGGGACTTCGTATGAAGTCAAGCCTGTTTGGTGAATCGTGGCTCCGTGGATTGTGTGAACACAGACAGTGAGTTCATGCAGCCAAACCCTGTGGGTGAACCCCTTCTGGTATTTTTTATTTATTTTTTATCCCAAAAGTGAGCAGCTCCCAGGCTAAATACCAATCTCGGGCCCCTTTTGGCAGCCACGTGGCCAAAATTCGTCAACAAATTGTTCAGATTGTGGCGTGGCCCAAGACTGACCGTTCCTCACCTGCCTGCTGTTCTCCAGATTGTGGTGTTGCAGTTAAGCAAAGTTGGTTTTGGAGAAGCGCAGGATTAATCAATAGTAGCAACTGTGAGAGGGATCTCGGAGTCCTAGTGGACAATCCTTTAGATACGAGCCAGCCGTGTGCTGCAGTTGCCAAAAAGGCCAACACAGTTCTAGGCTGCATTAACAGAGGGATAGAATCAAGATCACGTGAAGTGTTAATACCACTTTACAAGGCCTTGGTAAGGCCACACTTGGAATACTGCATCCAGTTTTGGTCACCACGATGTAAAAAAGATGTTGAGACTCCAGAAAGAGTGCAGAGAAGAGCAACAAAGATGATCAGGGGACCGGAGGCTAAAACATACAAAGAATGGTTGCTGGAATTGGGTATGTCTAGTTTAATGAAGAGAAGGACGAGGGGAGACATGATAGCAGTGTTCCAGTATCTCAGGGGCTGCCCCAAAGAAGAGGCAGTCAAGCTATTCTCCAAAGCGCCTGAAGGCAGGATAAGAAGCAACGGATGGCAACTGATCGAGGAGAGAAGCAACCTGGAACTAAGGAGAAACTTCCTGACAGTTAGAACAATTAACCAGTGGAACAACCTGCCTCCAGAAGCGGTGAATGCTCCAACCCTGGAAGTCTTTAAGAAGAGACTGGACGGCCATTTGTCTGAAATGGTATAGGGTTTCCTGCCTGAGCAGGGGGTTGGACTAGATGACCTCCAAGGTCCCTTTCTAACTTTATTATTATTATTATTATTATTATTATTATTATTATTATTATTATTATTATTATTATTATTATTATTATTATTATTATTATTATTATTATTATTATCATCATCATCATCATCATCTAATAATAGTAATAAAGTTGGAAGGGACCTTGGAGGTCATCTAGTCCCACCCCCTGCTCAGGCAGGAAACCCTATACCATTTCAGACAAATGGCTGTCCAGTCTCTTCTTCTTCTCTTCTAATCTTGAGCACAGCCTTCCCACTGTTGCCATGGCCTTTGATGGGCTCCTCTGTGCTAAAATTCATCCTCTCCTCTCCTTCCACCTTTATGACGGTTTCAGGGAGTCACGTGATCCCCTTTTGGCGTCCTTCTGACAAGCGAAATCAATGGGGGAAGATGGAGTCACTTAACAACCAGGTTACTAAATGAACAGCTGCAGTGATTCGCTTAATTAACGGCGGCAAGAAGGCTCGTACAGCGGGGCAGAACCCACTTGACAGCCGTCTCGCTTAGCAACATAGATTTTGGGCTCCGTTCTGGTCGTAAGCCGAGGACTGCCTGTCCTGGCCCAGAGTCCTGGGCCAGAAGCCAAGAGCTCTCCCCATCGCCGGATTGCTCGCTGGTTTCACCGGGACGCGTCGATCTTGGCACCGCGCGTTGTATAATCACAGGTCCATCGTGATCTTGCAAAAGTGTAATTTCATAATTAGCGGTTGACAAACAGACGCCGGCTTCTCCCTTTGTTACAGGGGCGATCAATCACTGCTGTGAATAGCTGCTGATTCCAGGATCACAAGAGCCGTTTTCACACTTCAGGAAAGACAGAAAATGGAGGGGGGGGGGTTAATTCAGCATATGTCTTCGGAGAAAGCAACGGGAACTCGTGTTCTTGCTCTGATCCAGCCTTTTGCAAATAGATTTGGCTCCGAGGCTCCGTTTTTCTTTTTGTTACCTTTTAAAGCACTCTGGAGAACATCGGTTTTTTTTTTAAAACGTGGTGATTGGAAATAACCCAGAGGTCCAGCTGTTGTGGTTGATCAACAGTAGCTTGTTGTTAATCCTGGGCAAACGTAGCCAGTTAACCGAGCAGTGTAACAGAATAACAAGAGTTAGAAGGGACCTTGGAGGTCTTCTAGTCCAACCCTCTACTCAGGCAGGAAAGCCTAGACCATTTCACACAAATGGGTGTTCAATCTCGTCTTAAAAACTTCCAGTGTGGAGCATCCACAACTTCTGGTGACAAGCTGTCCCACTGATTCATTGTCCCCACTGCCAGGAAATTTCTCCTTCCTTCTAAGTTGCTTCTCTCCTTGATGAGTTTCCACCCGTTGCTTCTTGTCCTGCCTTCTGGTGCTTTGGAGAGCAGGTTGACCCCCTTTTCTTCAGGGCAGCCCCTTAAATTTTGGAACTCCGCTCTCATGTCACCCCTGGTCCTTCTCTTCATTAAACTAGACATCCCCGACTCTTGGTATGTTTTAGCCTCCAGTCCCCTGATCGTCTTTGTTGCTCTTCTCTGCACTCTTTCTAAGAGTCTCAACCTCTTTTTTACATCGTGGCGACCAAAATTGTTTTAGCCTGGTTTATTCTGGCTTAGCCTGATGCGTTAAGCAACCATGGTGATGTTTAGAGAGCATCTCCCTTTTCGGAGCGTTTTTGCCTGGCAAAAGCCGTTTCTTATTGTTGTTATGGCACTTATTTTTTATTTTTAAACCCCGTCCTCGCTGGTTCAGCGAAGGCCCCAGTCCTTTCTCTGACGTCCACCACCCTCTTTGTCCGGCTTAAAGGGCCCAAATTACCTCCCTGCGTGAAGGAGGTAATTTTCCAAGCCCCTTCAGCCGCCTGCTTAAGCTTTCCCAACAGGGAGGCTGTTTCACATCGGGCGGCTTGCTGACCACGAGTAATCGTTCTGCTTCTCCAGGGCGAACAGCTTTCAGGTGGATTTGAAAGTGGAAAGGAAAAAGAAGCAGCCGGCCAGCCAGCTTTTCCATGGGTGGATTTTTTTTTGGGGGGGGGGGAACATTACCAAAGACGCCCCCAGTTTCCTGGAAAATGGGAGAGAGACTGCTGAGAAGAGAGACAGTGTCCTTGGGGAAATTGCCGTCTCTTCCCTATTACTAGAGTTAATTTTGTGGTCAAGGACACTGGAGTGGGACTTGCCGAGAGGAGGAGGAGGAGGAGAAGTAGTGTGGCGTCTTTGGTGCTCTCTTGAGTTTGCTTACTTCAGAGAAACTGGACAGCCATGTCTGGAGTAGTATCAGGTCTCCCCTTGAGGAGTAGAAGACCTTCACGATCCCTTCCAACTCGGTTCTTCTCTTCCGGTTCTTTTGTTTTCTTGAGCTGGGTTTGTTCATCTACAAGCCACTTACTTGCATTTCAACGGAGAGCAGCTCCTCTCCCTTCCAGCACTGATGACGTTACCTAGTTGGATAATGAAACGCCTGCAAGAAAACCGTCCTCTCTCTGTGGGTCTGATGTCTGCCTCTCCTTCCCCCCCCCTAGCAAATCATGAAAGACCGCTGGATGAATGTGGGTCACGAGGACGATGAGTTGAAGCCTTACGTGGAACCTCTGCCAGACTACAAGGACCCTCGGCGGACAGGTACAACAGTTAGGAAGGGCTGATGGGCTAGAGCAGGGGTCTTCAGACTTGAAGACTTGTGGACTTCAACTCCCAGAATTCCTCAGCCAGCGTTCCAACTTGGCAACTTGAAGACTTGTGGACTTCAACTCCCAGAATTCCTCAGCCAGCGTTCCAACTTGGCAACTTGAAGACTTGTGGACTTCAACTCCCAGAATTCCTCAGCCAGCGTTCAAACTTGGCAACTTGAAGACTTGTGGACTTCAACTCCCAGAATTCCTCAGCCAGCCAGGGCTGGCTGAGGAATTCTGGGAGTTGAAGTCCACAAGTCTTCAAGTTGCCAAGTTTGAAGAGCCCTGGGCTAGAGACCATCCCCATTTGATGGCGAGGTGGAACGCCTGGCTGAGGAATTCTGGGAGTTGAAGTCCACAAGTCATAAAAGGGCCACGTTTGAAGACCCCTGGGCTAGAGACCGTCCCCATTTGATGGCGAGGTGGGACCTTCCACTTTCTGAGCAGCTGGGGGGGGGTGTCTTTCCTACGAGTGGGTCGTGACGCTCTTCCTCCTCTTCCTCTCCTCCTCCTTCCTCCTCCAGAACTCATGATTTCTATGGGGTACACCCGGGAAGAAATTCAAGAGTCCTTAGTCAGCCAGAAGTATAATGAAGTGATGGCGACGTACCTGCTGCTAGGTTACAAAAACTCAGAGGTGAGTGCGAGGGTGTGTGTGTGTGTGGCCGGGTGCATTGAACGTCGGAACGGCAGCCCCGCAGGGGCGGTTTGCAGCCCTGAAGCAAGCGGGCGATTAGCCACGTGGCTTTTCTCCTCTTCTTAAGTTGGCTTTTCCTCTGACGTTGAGACTCTGGAAAGAGTGCAGAGAAGAGCAACGAAGATGATCAGGGGACTGGAGGATAAAACATACTAAGAACGGTTTTTTGCTTTTCTGGAGCCGGCATCCAAGGGTCCGCCTGACGGGTCGGGAGCAAAGGCCGCCGAGGGCTGGGGGGCTTTTCCTGATTCCTTTTTCCTGTTTTTTCCAGCTCGACAACGACAGCATTACCCTGAAACCTCGTCCCCAGCCTGAGCTCGCCAACAGCACGGTCCCCTCCCCTTCGCACAAGGTGCAACGCAGCGTCTCGGCCAACCCCAAGCAACGCCGCTTAAGTGACCAGGGTGAGCGTCTTCCTCTCCCTTCTCCTCCTCCTCCTCCTCCTCCTCCTCCTCACTCTGGGCAAAGCAGGGAGGCTGGGATTCTAATAAAGGGATTTTATTTTATTTCTTGACGATCCCACCTTCATCATCTGTATAAATAACTCGAAAGCGATCGTCCTCCCTTCTCCCACCATCCCGTGGGAGAGAACAGTTGGCCCCAAATCGCCCAGCCATCTTTCCGTACCTAAGAAGGGACTAGAACTCGCCCTCTCCTGGTGATTGCCCCCCCACCCAAGTCGCCCAGCTGTTCCGTGCCTAAGGTGGGACTCGAACTCGCCGTCTCACAGCATTACAGACAGCCGGCTTGGTGTTCTGGTGAACGGGGGTGGCCTAGAAACCAGAGATGGTGAGTTCTAGGGTTCTTGGGCATGAAAGCCGTCTGGGTGACTTGGCCAATCAGCAGGAGACGGCGAGTTCTAGTCCCACCTTAGGCACGAAAGCCGGCTGGGAGACTTTGGGCCAATCACCAGGAGACAGTGAATTCTAGTCCCGCCTTAGGCCTGAAAGCTGGTTGGGAGACTTTGGGCCAATCACCAGGAGACGGTGAGTTCTAGTCCCGCCTTAGGCATGATAGCCAGCTGGGTGACTTTGGGCCAATCACCAGGAGACAATGAGTTCTAGTCCCGCCTTAGGCATGATAGCCAGCTCAGTGACTTTGGGCCAATCACAGGAGACGGAAAGTTCTAGTCCCGCCTTAGGCATGAAAGTCAGCTGGGTGACTTTGGGCCAATCACTAGGAGACGGAGAGTTCTAGTCCCGCCTTAGGCATGAAAGTTGGATGGGTGACTTTGGGCCAATCACCAGGAGACAGAAAGTTCTAGTCCCGCCTTAGGCATGATAGCCAGCTGGGTGACTTTGGGCCAATCACCAGGAGACAGTGAGTTCTAGTCCCGCCTTAGGCATGATAGCTAGTTGGGTGACTTAGGGCCAATCACCAGGAGACGGAGAGTTCTAGTCCCGCCTTAGGCATGAAAGTCAGCTGGGTGACTTTGGGCCAATCACCAGGAGACGGAGAGTTCTAGTCCCGCCTTAGGCATGAAAGTCAGCTGGGTGACTTTGGGCCAATCACCAGGAGACAGTGAGTTCTAGTCCCGCCTTAGGCATGATAGCCAGCTGGGTGACTTAGGACCAATCACCAGGAGACAGAAAGTTCTAGTCCTGCCTTAGGCATGATAGTCGGCTGGGTGACTTTGGGCCAGTGACCAGGGGACTGTGAGTTCTAGTCTCACCTTAGGCACGAAAGCCAGCTGGGTGACTTTGGTCAAGTCCCAAATATATATATATTTATTTCTGTCTCCCCGCAGTACCCACCATTGCAACCTCCACGTCTTACTCCAAGAAAACGCAGGCTGCCAACGCGGAGAACAAGAGGCCCGAGGAGGAGAGGGAGGCCGGGCGCAGCAAGACCGGGAGCACCGTCAAAGTGCCCGCCAGCCCCCTGCCCAGCCTGGAGAGGAAAAAGAGCACCCCTATGCCCTCCACGGTCAGTGCCCCAGGCCCCTGCCACCGTCACAAATACGAGCCAAGCGCCTGAATTTTGATCCCCGTAACCGTGGGAATGCCGCCGATGGTCGTAAGAGCGAAAACCGGTCCTAAGTCCCGTTTTTTTCAGTGCCGTTGTGACTTTGAACGGTCGCTAAACAAATGGCTGTATAGTCGAGGACTGCTTATTACCGGGCCTGTTTTTAGAGGCTCAAATGGAGCCTCTTTCTGGAAGTGGGGGAGGCAGCCTGCCCTCTTTCTCCCCACCCCTCCCCGTCCGGCAGAAACATAGGAAACCTGTTGCCAGCGTCTCTCCCCCCCCCCCCCCCCGGACCCTTCTGCTCCAGCGCCCCTCCCTCATTTGGCGTTTCTCCTCCTTTGCAGAACAGCGTCCTCTCCACCAGCACAAACCGGAGCCGCAATTCCCCCATGCTGGACCGGGCCAGCTTGGGCCAGAACTCCATACAGAACGGCAAAGATAGGTGAGGAGGAGGAGGAGGAGGAGGAGGAGGAAGGGGGGGTTGCCCCTCACCCCAGAGGTTGGACCCCACCCAGGAACAAAAGTCTTTCTTTAAAGCGGGGTGGGGGGGTGTCTCCAAGCTCAGCAACCTTTTAAGATTGGTTAGGCTTAAGTTCAGGGGTCTTCAAACTTGGCCCTTTTATGACACGTGGACTTCAACTCCCAGAATTCCTCAGCCATGTGTGCACACATACACACACACACACACATACTTTCACGCCTCGTGTCTTTGGACCCAACCCCCCTAACTCCTTCAAAGCCTCAAACAGTCATGCGCCCGTCCCTCATCGCCCTCGTTTTCCCCCCCCCCACAGTCCCCACCCCTCTGGAGAGCCTCCATTCGCACCCATCTCCTCCTGTTGCGTCTGGGGTGTGTGTGTGTGCTTGACTCATATACAAATATACTGGGTTGTGTATTGTATATTTGCTTTCCCCAGAATGCCTGTGGACCTGCTGGTGGCTCTATCGGTGGCGTGGCACGGTTGATTGAGGGGACACACACACACACTTTGCCCTGTTTAGCTGATGAAGCAAGGGATAGGTTGAGAAGGAGGGAAGGAAAGAAGGTTGGGAGGAAGACGAAAGGAAAGGAAAGGAAAGGAAGTTAGAAGAAGGAAAATAAAGGAAAGGAAGATAGAAGAAGGAAAGGAAAGGAAGAAGAAGGAAAGGAAAGAAGGAAAGGAAAGGAAGATAGACAAAGGAAAGGAAAGGAAGATAGAAGAAGGAAAGGAAAGGAGAGGAAAGGAAGATAGAAGAAGGAAAGGAAAGGAAGATAGACAAAGGAGAGGAAAGGAAGATAGACGAAGGAAAGGAAAGGAAGATAGAAAGGAAGGGAAGGAAGACAGACAAAGGGAAGGAAAGGAAAGAAAAATAGAAAGGGGAGGAAAGGAAGATAGAAGAAGGAAAAAGGAAAGAAGGAAAGGAAAGGAAGATAGAAGAAGGAAAGGAAAGAAGGAAAGGAAGATAGAAGAAGGAAAGGAAAGGAAGATAGAAAGGGAAGGAAAGAAAAATAGAAGAAAGAAAGGGGAGGAAAGGAAGATAGAAGGAGGGAGGACGAGAGAGGCTGGAAAAAGAGTTATCCTGCTGGAGTGTTTTTCAACCTCACCAACTTTACGGAAGACCTTAGCTGGAGGAAAGAAGGAAGGAAGCCTACAAAACGAGGCTCCTTTAGATTTCTTTTCCCCATTCTTCTGTTTTTAATAATATATATATATATATACACACAGCTGGGGCAGGGGACAGGCCCCTGCTCTGTGTTCTGGCCCCTGCAAAGGACTCTGAGCCCCTCCCAGAAGGAAGGGGAAGAAAACCCAACCTAGATCAGCTCAATAAACCTCATATAATCGATTAAATTGGGGGGGGGGGGTTTCCCCTCTGGGCAAAGCTGCCTTTTGGGGCCTGGGCAGAGCAGCAGTTGGGCGTAGCCCCCCAAGACTACCAGCTGCATCGTCAGATAATCTGGGGTGCTGGGTGGGGCCCGCTGCAGATATCACCCACCGGCCCGCTTCACCCCGTTTCCCCCCCCCCTTGTTTTTTTTTTTTTTTCCCCTCCCCTCTCCTTGGTTTGGACTTCGGCTTCTCCCCGGCTTGATTTTTTTTTCTCCGCCTCCCCCCCCAGCCTAACCACTCCGGGCTCCAGGGCCTCTACCGCCTCCGCTTCCGCCGCCGTGAGCTCCGCGCGCCCGCGCCAGCACCAGAAATCCATGTCAGCCTCGGTGCACCCCTCCAGGCCCACGCTGCCCCCCACCGATAATCACTGCGAGGCCCAGCGACCTAGGCAAGTGGGCAGCTGCGTGTGCCTGGAGTCTTCCTTCCTGCCTTCCCTTCCTTCCTGCCTTCCTTCCTTCCTGCCTTCCTTCCTTCCTTCCTTCCTGCCTTCCTTTCTTCCTTCCTTCCTGCCTTCCTTTCTTCCTTCCCTTCCCTTCCTTCTTTCCTTCCTTCCTTCCTTCCCTTCCCTTCCTTCTTTCCTTCCTTCCTTCCTCCCTCCCTCCAATCTTCCTTCCTTCCTTCCTTCCTTCCTTCTTCACATTCCCATCTCTCTCCTTCCTTCTTTCTTTCCTTCCTCCCTTCCTCCCTCCAATCTTCCTTCCTTCCTGCCTTCCTTCCTTCCTTCCTTCTTCGCATTCCCATCTCTCTCCTTCCTTCTTTCTTTCCTCCCTCCCTCCCTCCAACCTTCCTTCCTTTTCCTTTTCTTTCCTTTCCTCCCTTCTTTCTTTCTTTCCTTCCTCCCTCCCTCCCTTCCTCCCTCCTTCTTTCTTTCTTTCCTCCCTCCCTTCCTCCTTCCTCCTTCCTTCCTTTTCCCTCCCTCCCTCTTTCTTCCTTCCTTCTTCCATTTCCCTCCCTCCGTAATTCCTTCCTTCCTTCCTCCATCCTTCCTTCCTATCTTCCTTCTTTCCTTCCTGCCTTCCTTCCTTCCTTCCTTCCTCCAATCTTCCTTCCTTCCTTCCTTCCTTCCTTCCTGCCTTCCTTTCTTCCTTTCTTCCTTTCTTCCTTTCTTCCTTCCTTCCTTCCTTTCCTTCCTTCCTTCCTGCCTTCCTTTCTTCCTTCCTTCTTCCATTTCCCTCCCTCCGTAATTCCTTCCTTCCTTCCTTCCTCCATCCTTCCTTCCTATCTTCCTTCTTTCCTTCCTTCTTTCCTTCCTCCAATCTTCCTTCCTTCCTTCCTTCCTTCCTGCCTTCCTTTCTTCCTTCCTTCCTTCCTTTCCTTCCTTCCTTCCTTCCTTCCTTCCTGCCTTCCTTTCTTCCTTCCTTCCTTCCTTTTCCCTCCCTCCCTCTTTCTTCCTTCCTTCTTCCATTTCCCTCCCTCCGTAATTCCTTCCTTCCTTCCTTCCTCCATCCTTCCTTCCTATCTTCCTTCTTTCCTTCCTGCCTTCCTTCCTTCCTTCCTTCCTTCCTTCCTTCCTTCCTTCTTCGCATTCCCATCTCTCTCCTTCTTTCTTTCCTTCCTTCCTCCCTCCCTCCAATCTTCCTTCCTTCCTTCCTTCTTCGCATTCCCATCTCTCTCCTTCCTTCTTTCTTTCCTCCCTCCCTTTCTCCAATCTTCCTTCCTTTTCCTTTTCTTTCCTTTCCTTCCTTCCTTCCTTCCTTCCTCCTTCTTTCTTTCTTTCCTTCCTCCCTCCCTTCCTCCTTCCTTCCTTTTCCCTCCCTCCCTCTTTCTTCCTTCCTTCTTCCATTTCCCTCCCTCCGTAATTCCTTCCTTCCTTCCTCCATCCTCCCTTCCTATCTTCCTTCTTTCCTTCTTCGCATTCCCATCTCTCTCCTTCCTTCTTTCCTTCCTCCCTCCAATCTTCCTTCCTTCCTGCCTTCTTCCCGCCCTCCAGCTCTCTCCAGCTTCCTCTCAACTTGATTGTTCTGCCCCCTGGCCTGGCCCCAGAGCCAGGACCCTCGCCCAGGGGCTGCCTAGAGGGGATCGGAGCAGAACAACTGAGAGGTTTGGGGGTTCTCTCCTGACACCTGGAAGGGGGACCCCCAGATTGTAGCCCTGTTCTGGGTGCCACGCAACCCCAGGCAGAGTCATAAGGGACCCAGAGTGTTGCTAAAGATGGGTGGGTTCCCCATTATCTTTAGGGGATCTCCCCTCCTTCCTTGAAGACAGCAGCTGCGGAAGGCAGCCCTCGTTCTTCGCTGGGGCAGCCACGAGGGCTGCCTTCCCCTTCTGCCCCGATGCTCATTCCTACCTGCTAGCGGACTTGGGAAAAACTGGCCCTGGATTCTCACCTCGCCTTAAGCCAGGAATCTGGCTTTGCGAACGTCGATCCTGAATCGGTGGGCTTTTCCGAAGAGCATCAAAGCGCAAAGTCTGGTAGGGGGCAACATGGCTCCAGGGCTCCCTTCCTCAAATCGGTGCCCTCGGACTCTTAAGAGGACGTGGCTTCTCCCCCCCCCTTGGCAGGCAGGGCAGCGGCCTGGAGGGTCCCTCAGCCCAGCCCCCTCTGATGACCTTCCTCTCCTCCCCCCTCACAGCACGGCCCCCCAGCGGGCTCCCGTGGCCTCCCCCTCCGCCCACAACATCAGCAGCGCCCTCCCCGAGCGCACCAACTTCCCCCGGGGCATCCAGAGCCGCAGCACCTTCCACGCCGGGCAGCTCCGGCCGGTCCGGGACCAGCAAAACCTCTCCTACGGCCTGACGCCCGCCTCGCCTTCCGGCAACAGCCAAGGCCGCAGGGGGGCTTCTGGGAGCCTCTTCAGCAAGTTCACCTCCAAGTTCGTACGCAGGTGAGCCGGGGAAAGGGGGGGCACCGAAGTAGGGGGGGGCAGTGCTATCCTGGGGGGCGTGACTGCATGGAGGGGAGGGCAGGACGGGAGTGAGACGGGGGACACACACACACCCACACACCCTGTTTGTGTTCCCCTATTCGGAGGCTCCGAGGGGCGCATGCTGGCTGATTCTTGTGTGTGTCGGACCCCGCTGCCCCTCCCTCTCCCCCCTCCCTCCCTCCCAGAGCCCCCACCACGATGCCACAGCCCCCACAGCCCATCATCTGCCATCTGTCCACATTTGCCAAATGGGGCCAGGAATCCAAGCTATTTGGGGGGGGATGAGCCCACCCAGCTTTCAAATGGCCCCCTCCCAGACCTCCACGGGGTGGGGGCACAACCTCTCCCTGACAAAGGGGATCTCTTGGAAGGCCAGCCAAGCCCATCCCCAAGTGGGCCTGGGATTCAAGAACAGCCAAGGGATCTCCCCCCCTCCGCCACCCCCCAAAACAGGAGATTTTCTTTGGAGTAACTCAGCTGGAGAGTGACAAGCTATCATTCAAGATGGCTTAGCCGTAATTGCCACTGCAGAGCCCAGGACCGGGTGGGTGGGGTGGCTCCTGAGAACAGGGCCCTGCAGTAAGAGCTGGAAGGGACCTTGGAGGTCTTCTAGTCCAGCCCCCCTACTCAGGCAGGAGACCCTATTCCATTTAGACCAGGGGTCTTCAAACTTGGCCCTTTTATGACTTGTGGACTTCAATTCCCAGAATTCCTCAGCCAGGCACACTGGCTGAGGAATTCTGGGAGTTGGAAGTCCACAGATCGCAAAGTTTACCAAGGTTGGACACCTTTGGTTTAAACCAGGGGTCTTCAAACTTGGCCCTTTTATGCCTGGCTGAGGAATTCTGGGAGTTGAAGTCCACAAGTCATAAAAGGGGCCAAATTTGAAGACCCCTGGGATAGACAAACGGCTGTCGAATGCCTTTGGTTCTTCTGGGAAATTGCAGTTCGGGGTGCCCATCGCCCCAAAGCCTGCAGTTAGTTCCCTGATCTCAGCCAGGCAGTGAAGTCCAAGTTCCCCACCCCCTTAAATGTGGGGGTGGGGGTACCCCAGTCCTAGCTGCCCACCTGCCACGTTAGCTAAGACCGCCCAGGGTTTCTCCACCTTGGACGCTTTTCAGATGGCTGGACTTCAACTCCCAGAATTCCTCTGCCCGCTCTGCTCTCTCTCTCCTGCTGGTTCTGATCTCTGCTCTGCCCGCTGGGGAATTCTGGGAGTTGAAGTCACCCCTCTCCAAGCGCCCACGGAGGTCGCCTGTTCAGTGTTTGCAGACGGCCCGGAATCAATTGAAACACACAGTCTAGATTTGACTTTTCCGGGTTTGGGGGGGATTCAGCCCACCGGCATCCAGCTTCCCAATCCCACCACTTTCCACCCTCCAGCCTTGCAAGCGGGGCTGGGGGCAACCTGATCCTTTTTGAGGGTCCAGCCAGGGCAGTCTAGCAAGCCCAAAACCACAACCTCGAGGGTGTGTATGTGGGTCCAAGAGGCTGTTTTGTAAACCTCGCTTATTTTTCTTCGCAAGGCCCCAAGAGGGAGGGAGGGAGGGAGTTTGGGAAAGGGGGGGGAGTCACTCTGTGCAGTCCAGCGCCTCCTGTCTCCAGCCCCCCCCCTTTTCTTTTGCTGTGTGTTTTACCTTCCTTCCTGCCCCCCCCCCAACCCACCCTGTCCTTCTGTGGGTCCTTTTCCGGGCAGCCTCCAGCCAGAGGGGGCTATGGGGCGGGAGAGAGGAGGGGGTGATCCCAGCAACCCTGGGTTCCCCCACTCCCTCTCACCTTCCAAGAGGTGGTCAGGGCTTTTGGGGAGCCCCCCACCCACCCAGCCCCAGACAGTCCGAGTTTTGGGGCAGAGAGAGGCTGTTCATCTTCCTGCTTTGGACGGAAGGGACGGAAAAAGGGGGGGGCAGCTTCCCTTTCCCCAAATTCACCCCCCTCCCCCTCCAGTCTGGGGAGGGGAAGATGGGGACGCCGGCCTATTCCGGGACCCACGGCTTGTTCATTTCACACTTTCACGCTTGCTCATCCACCCACCACCGTGTTTTTTTCCTCCCCCCTCCCCTGTTTATCCCCTCCCCTTCTAGAAATCTGTCTTTCAGGTTTGCCAGAAGGTAGGCGTTCATCACTCTGGAATTTGTTCTCTTTCTTCCTCCTCCTCTTCTCCTTCTTCCTCTTGTGCAACACTCACCTCCCTCCTTGCCAGCTTCTCGCTCTCTCTCTTTCTCTCTCTCCCTCCCCCCTCCCAACCTGTGGTGGCCAAGGGCGGCTGTGTGTGAACGCAGAGGGCACCCTTAAAGAGACGGTTGGGGTCTCATTAGCTCTCGGCCTGCAGGAAGGGAAGCCCACCGGGATGTGAGGAGGGGGCTGTTTCCACTCCGTCCCATCTGGGTCGCCAAAATGTTGGTCGGCCTAGGATTGAGAGAACGACGCTGTCTCTTTAAAGGTGACCTCCATCTTTGTGGTTTGCCTTGGCTGGGCCTCTGCTCTTTCTAACCAGAATCTCCCCCCCAATCCTTCCCCACTCCAGTCCTCTTCCCCCCCCCCCCCGCATGGTGGTTGTTAGGAGGAGCTGGGTTCTCCCTCTGCTCTCGGGCTGGACGCTGCCTGGAAGGTGCAGGCGCAGCTTGAGGGAGGTGGCAAAGGGGGAACTGCATGGCCCTCCTCGGGGATAAAAATCGAGACCCGGGGGTGGGTGGGTTGCACCCACATGGGAAGATGCTAGCCGTGAGGTAGGTTTGCAGTGAAAGGGGGGGGAAAGAACGAGATCACAAAAGATAAATTTATGAGAGCCAGTTTAGCTTAGTGGTTAAGGAATCAAGCAATTGTGAGTTCTAGTTCATGCTTTAGACATGAAGAACCAGCCGGGTGACTTTGAGCCAGTCTCTCTCTCTCTCCCTCTCTCCCTCTCTTTCTCTCCCTCTCTCTCCTCTCTCTCCCTCCCTCCCTCTCTCTCTCCCTCTCTCTCCCCCTCCGTCTCCCTCCCTCTCTCCCTCCCTCTCCCTTTCTCTCTCTCTCTCTCTCTGCCCTACCCACCTCACAGGGTTGTTGTTGTGAGGAAGATAGGAGGAGAAAGGATTAGGTATGTTCACTATCTCGAGTAAACACTCATAAAGCTGGGATAAAAATAGAGAAATCTAGGGAAAACTTGTTTTGGGCTGTATAGGGTTAGGGTTAGGGTTACGGCCACAATTGAGCCCGAAATTTCTGTTGCTAAGTGAGACCTTTGTTAAGTGAGCCCCATTTTACGGCCTCACTTGCCACTGTCATTAAGTGAATAAATTGCAATTGCTAAATTAGTAACCCGGTCGTTAAGTGAATCCGGCTTCCCCCCCCCCTTGACTTTGCTTGTCCGAAGGTCACAACAGGGGATCACGTGACACACACACCCCCGGGACGCTGTGACCGCCATAAATATGAGTCAGTTGCCAAGCGTCTGAATTTTGATCACCTGCCCATGGGGGATGCTGCAACGGTCGTAAGTGTGAAAAACGGTCCTAAGTCACTTTTTTCAGTGCCGTTGTAACTTTGAACGGTCACTAAATGAACGGTTGTAAGTCGAGGACTGCCTGTATAGTGTGCCGTACATCAACTAGGGTCTCCTGCTGTAGTTTCCATAACTTTCCTTTCTCAGATACGGAGGAAATTACGCTGTCAGTTTTTCAGCCGTCAGCGCTACAAAGTCGTGTCTGATAAATGGAATCAGGCCAGCTTCATCCACTCCCGTGAACTCCTGTTTAAAGGGAAAATAACGGCAAAAAGGGAGTAGTTGTTTTTTTTTTCAAACCCCCAGTCTTTGCTTGAGCAATATCTGCTTACTGACAAAAAAATAATAATAATGAAATTGCCTGGTTTATTCAACCTTCAGCATCCCAACCTGGTACAGCAACAGGGTTGACCTATAAAATTGACGCAGAGACATTCTCTTGGGGCAGAACAGAGAGTGTGTAATGTGCGAATGCATGTATGTATTCAAAAAAAAAGGGGGGTTTACAAGATAGCCCTCCTGCCCTCCTCAACCTGCATCTCTCTGTTGAGAGAAACTGGCTGGCTGTGACAGGACCTAAGTCATTTAATTGTCCTGGCAGGTAGAGTCCCATGCGATGAGCAACTGCCAAAGCACTCTTGCGTTGTCTCGCTTTACCTTTTGCACAGGGTGTGTAATGCTTGCACAGGAGAGTGCCTCGTGAAAGTAATATGTAGGGCCGGGGTCTTCAAACTCGGCCCTTTTATGACTTGTGGACTTCAACTCCCAGAATTCCTCTGGCTGGCTGAGGAATTCTGGGAGTTGAAGTCCACAAGTCATAAAAGGGGCCAAGTTTGAAGACCCCTGATGGAGGGGAAAAGGCCACAGTTTCAAGGCGGATGGGGAGAAGAGTTAGGCGCAGACCAGAACTGGATCATGGTTGTCCCAAAAAGGTTGCTTTTTCCAAAAGGCAACTGGATTTTCTTGATATTTTTTTTTTCCCCTCAGAAGATGTTTCGCTTCTCATCCAAGAAGCTTCTTCGGTTCTTGGATGAGAAGCGGAATATTTTCAAGGAAAAGAGAAGGAAGGAAAGGAAGGAAGGAAGGAAGGAAAGAAAGAAAGAAAGAAAGAAAGAAAGAAAGAAAGAAAGAAAGAAAGAGAAAGGAAGGAAGGAAGGAAGGAAGGAAGGAAGGAAAGAAGGAAAAGAAAAAGGAAGGAAGAGAAAGGAAGGAAGGAAGGTAAATGGAAAGAAGGAAGAGGAAGGAAGGAAAGGAAAAGAAAAAAAAGAAGGAAACGAGAAAAAGGAAAGGAAAGAAAGAGAGAAAGAGAAAAGAGGAAAGGATGGATGAAAGGAAGGAAGGAAAAGAAAAAGGAAGGAAGAGAAAGGAAGGAAAATGAAAAGAAGGAAGAGAGAAGAAGGAAAAGAAAAAAAAGAAAAGGGAAGGAAAGAAAGAAAGAAAAAGAAAGGAAGACAGATGGATGGATGGGGTCCTCAAACTTTCCCCAACACACACCTGGCCTCCGAGTCACGCTGGGTCCCAGGGGAGCGTTCCCCAAAACTGGCCGGATTAGAACCAAAAACGAAAGGAGATGAAAGATGCTTGACGTGGTAGCTTCCCACTTCTGCCATGCCCAGAAGAGAGACAATTCAGCAGCCCCCTTCGCAGCCCGGCCAGATCTTCTCGAAGGAGGGGCTGGGGGTTATGATCTGGGCTCTTTTGAAGCCCACCCAGTGGGGTTCGTGGCAGACCTAGGAGTCCCCTCCTTCCATGGCTCAGCCTGTTCCCCTGCTCCACGTAGCTCCATCTCCTCCTCTTCCTCCTTTCTTGCTTGCTTGTCCGTGGCTTCTGTTCTCGGGGAGGGATTAGAGAAACGGTGCTTGTGCCCAGCCAAACGAAGAACGCAAGGCTGATTGTGTAGCTTCCCCCTTGGCTGATCCCAGCATGCCGAACCGGAACTGAGAGGGGTTGCCTGCTCTGCCTGGGGCCCCGCCACACCTTAGCCTCCCCCTCTTCCACCTTCGAATGCCCCCCTCCCCATGGCTTGGGGGGGGAAGGAAACACAAACCAGGGGCAGGAAGGGCTAACTGGAGGGTGCTGATGGCTTGTCTCCTGCTCTGTTTTTTGAGGAACCTGCATGAGCCCGAAAGCAAAGACCGCGTGGAGACGCTCAGGTGAGACTCAGCCAGGGTGGGGAGGGGCTTCCCACCTGTGGTCCCCTCGGTCTGTTTCTCCAGCAGGGCCAGGCTGCTTCTTGGCACCTTCCTCCATCCTCTTCGTTTCCCTGATCTCTTTCTTTCTCTCTTCCTCCTCCTCTTCGCAAACCCCACTCCCTTCTAGCCCTGATGATGTTACCTAGTTGGGTAATGAGATGTCTGCAAGAAAACCACCAAGCTCAGAGAGCTCCAAGGACCCCACAGTCCTCCTCCTCCTCCTCCTCCTCTTCACAGACCCCACTCCCTTCTAGCACTGATGATGTTACCTAGTTGGGTAATGAGATGTCTGCAAGAAAACCACCAAGCTCAGAGAGCACCAAGGACCCCACATTTCCTCCTCCTCCTCCTCCTCCTCCTCCTCTCCACAGACCCCACTCCCTTCTAGCACTGATGATGATACCTAGTTGGTCCATGAAATGTCTGCAAGAAAACAACCAGGCTCAGACAGTACCAAGAACCCCACATTTCCTCCTCCTCCTCCTCCTCCTCCATTTCTTTCTCTTTCCGTCCTCCCCCGCCCTCCAGCTCTTCTGGGTCACGGATCAGGCTGAGCAGCAGGGCGGTGCCAGCCAGCCGGGTGGGGGGGGGCTCCTCCTCCCTCCTCACCCTTTCCCTTTCTCCTCCTCCCCCCCCGGCAGGCCTCACATGATGGGTGGCAGCAGCAGCGGGGAGAAAGACCGGGACGAGAACCGGGAGGCCAAACCGCGGTCGCTGCGCTTCACCTGGAGCATGAAGACCACCAGCTCCATGGAGCCCAACGAGATGATGAAGGAGATCCGGAAGGTGCTGGATGCGAACAGTTGCCAGTGCGAATTGCAGGAGAAGTACATGCTGCTCTGCATGCACGGGGCGCCCGGCCACGAGGCCTTCGTGCAGTGGGAGATGGAAGTTTGCAAACTGCCCCGCCTCTCGCTCAACGGCGTCCGCTTCAAGCGGATATCGGGCACTTCCATGGCCTTCAAGAACATTGCCTCCAAAATCGCCAACGAACTCAAGCTTTAACGGCCACCCCGGGAGAGGAGGGGCGCGCCTGGCCTGCACACGCAACGGAGGAGGAGGGGGGGGTGTTCAGGAGGAAGAGAGCTGCAACTTCACTTGGAGAGGGGCCCCGGGTGCCAGGCCACGCAGGCGGGGGGGTGGGGGTGGGCAGGGCAAGGGGGGAGGTGGGGGGTATCCCCACCACCTCTCCATCTCTCCCCCCCCCCGCTGATGGATCTCCATGGAGACAGGGTGCCTGGAATTGTGGTTGGCAGCCACCTAGCTGGTCTCCGTGGCAACAGTAATGGGAGGGTACCAAGGGCTGTTGGATGAGGAAGCATCCCTTTTGGTCTCCGTGGCGACCGTGGTACTTTTTCTTCTTCTTTTTTTTCCTTCCTCCCCCTTCCCTTTCTCTCTCCCCCCCCCCTTGTAAATGAGACAGGGTTTGCCATTTTACCAAACAGAAAAGCAGGGACTCTTCCCCCTCGGGAGCAGGTGGGGGGTATCCCTTCCCACAAGGCCGGGGGGGCGGGGGAGCAGCCCAGGTCGGGGGAGGAGACCACAGCTGGCAGGAGGCTGTTGGGATGGAGTGGGGGGGGGCAGCAGCTGGCCCTTCCGCCGGGGAAATGGGGAGCCGAGGGTCTGGCTGGGCACTGACGCAGCACGGGACCCTGTGCCCGCCTGCCAGCGCTGGAAGCCACGTGCCTCCTTGCTTTCCTGCCAAGGGACGCCTCTGAGGTGCCCCCTCTGCCTGGTCCCTGCGGACGACCCCCCCCCACACACACACACGCACACACACACTCCCCAAAGACCCCCAATTCTCCCAAGGTTTTTTTTTTTTTTGCTTTCCCCCATGCAACGTTCTTCCTTGCTAATTGGGGAGCTGCTGGTGGGGTTGAGCGGAGGGAGAGTTGGGGGCTGTCGAGGTTGCGCAGCAACCCGAACCATCACTCCTTGGTTTCCCCCCCCCCCTTTTATACAGACATGGCGTTAAGAGGCTGGTCAGCACCCTGTTTACACACACACAACGTATAATGGGACACACACACCCCTGGCCCAAAGGAATTTGTTTCCGGTCTTGAATATGCTGCACAACCCCACTCTGGGGTTTAACTTTCTCTTCCCCTTCCCAGCACGTATTTCCCTGGGCCCAAACATGGGGGGGGGGAAGAGGCTGGCTGCGGAACAGGCCTGCTGGGGGGGGGGGCAGGCCACAGCCAGGGTTTTTTTCACCCCTCCCTGCTTTATTCCGGTGATTCTCACAAAAGCCTTTGGACGTTCAGGATGGGTTGAAGAGTTTTGGGCCTGCCGTTTTTATCCCCGGTCACAGGTACGCTGCCCCTGGCTTTTCTGGAGAGCTCGGGTTGATTTCTGCTGAGAAAAAAAGTGTGTGCGTGGGGGGGGGGACCCATGGCTCCTGTTTCCCCCCCACCCCCCCATTCTTTTATTTCCCTTTCCAAAGCACAAGAGCAAAAAAAAAAAAAAAAAAAACCACCCTCAAGTCTTGGGCCTGGTTGCAGTCCCTTGCCTTCTCTTCGGCCTCGCTCTCTTTCGTTGTCACATTGCCCCCCCCTCCCCCTCTTGAGAATGTATTTTTGGTCCTGGGGAGGGGGCTGCGCAGTCCCTTCCCCTTCTCTGACACACACACACACACACACACACACACACAAGTACACGCCTGGTTTGTATATAACTGTACTGATACCTCGGTTTTTGTGAGTGGTTATAATTTTTTTTTTTTTTTTTTTGGGTTTAATTTCTCATCACAACATTGCCTTTTTTTAAAAAAAAAGAAAGAAAGAAAATCATGTCCTTTTGGGGAGGGGGGGTCATCTCCCCTCTCCCCTCCCTCCCCTCTCTTTTTCTCTCTCTCTCTCTCTCTCTAAGGATGCTGCCGTTTGATGTAGTTTTACAGGTTCTAGATTAAAACTTTCCAGAAAGCACCTACCTAGCGTCGGATTCCTGTTTTTGGTTCCACATTTGTTCCCATTCCAGACATAAGGGACGGAAGCTGGGCAACACCCCCCCCCCTCCCCATGCCCCCCCCCAGGACTCGGGACCAGCAGCCTTTCATGTGGGGGGGGGAGCACCACTCCTTTCAGCTCCGGCCCGGTTCCAAAGCCGAGATAAAACTTGTGGCATCTCTGGGACACTCTGGCTGGTTTCTTATTAAAGCCAAAGAAATAAAAAGCACGCGCTCCAAGCCTGTTTTTCCAAAATGATGGGGAGCGGGCTGGGGGTTGGGGGGCTCTTCTTTGGAAAATGTCCCGAGCTGTGGATTGGGGTGGGGTGGGGGTCTGGAGGGTCCCTTGGTCCCTCTTTCATTCAAGCACTCATCCCGAAGCTTGTACCAAAATATCTTTATTGAAAATGCTGCATGAACTCTTAAAAAGACGCTAACGCTTTAGCTGCCGGCAAGGGGAAGGGGAGGGGCAGGTCCTCAGAAAATGGGGGGGGGGGGGTAAATGGTCCTGTTCTTCCCCTTAAGGTGACCCACAGCTGGCCTCGGATGTCCGCGCACTGCTTCAAGGAGAACGATGAGTAAGTACAAAGCAGACCCGGCTTCGATCCTCTTCTTCATCGTCCTTGTAGAAATTCCAAGTCCAAGGTTCGTCGGAATAGGGACTTCTGGGTCCTGGAGCAGTCGAGTCTCTTCCCCCTCCCCCAAATTGGACAGACACCCCCCCCCTGCCTTTCTCCCTCCCCCCTCAATTCATCATCCTCGTCCCCCTTCTTTTCACCCAAGCCGTGGAAACGTACTCAAGTCCAGTCCTATTCCAAGCTACATCATCTACTATTTTCTCATCAACCCACGAAGCCCCCCCGCCCCAATTCCAGCATCCCCCCCCCAATCAAGGGCTGTCAGCTTTCCAAATGAGCCATGGGGAGATGGAGGGGAGGGCAGGAGTGGGAAGGCACCCCCCCTTCTTCCTGCCCACCCCACCTCTTTCCCTCCCCGCTGCCTCCTGACCCACACCGCTGGGCTGGCGGTTGACGGGCTCGTACCGTTCCCAGCTGAACCCCACCAACCAGGGCCGGGGCAGAGGGGGTCCCCCTTCAAAGGGACCCCAAGGAGGGCAGAGGGGGCGGGTCTCCTGTCCCACTGAGCAGCGATGGGGGGTGCTGGCCCCCCCGCGGCAGGGCCTGCCGGGACCCCACCGGTCGGATGAGCGGGGGCGGCAGCTGGTTGACGGAAAGTCTGGGCTGCAGGAAGCGCCCTTGCTGCAAAGGGGGCGGCTGGCGGTGCAGCATGGGTGCTGTGGGCAGGGTGGGCCTCAGCAAGGGGGGAGGCTGGGAGAGCGCGACGGGGGGAGGACGGGGGGAGGCGGGCAGCGGGGGAAGCGCGGGGGGAGGCTGTGGCGGCTGGGCAGGGGGCGGGACCGGCTGCGCCGACCGCGATACAGCGGTGATCTGGACCTGCAAGGAACAAAGGGAGAAAATCAGTACCGCGCCGTGAGCCCCCATCGTGCCCGGCGCCCCAAAGCCTTCCCCTTCACCTCGTCCTCTTCCTCGCTGCCGCTCTTCTGCTCCTGGGGGGGCGAGCTGCCTCGTGGGGGGGCTGGAGCCAGCCCCTCCTGTTCGGCCTCCCACTCCTGCAGCACCTCCTCCAGGTTGAAGCGCCGACGGTAGCTGACGAAGAAAGTCTTCACCTGGGCCACCGTCTTGTTACTGATCACCTCGGCGATGGCTTGGAAGTCCTTGCCGTATTTCCGGATGGCTGCCTCGGGAGCGCGGGGGAGAAAAGCCACGGTCGGGAAACGGGGCATCCTGCCTGGCACCACGGGGACACCCGCCCCGCCCCGGCCAGCAGAGCGTGGCTTCCCGCCTCTGGCGTTGAAAGGGGCAGCGTCCGCCATCAAAACCCGGGACAAAGGCGCCCTGGTGCCCCCCAGGGAGCAAATAAGCGGTGCTTATTTCTCCTACTGGGGGGGTCCCCCCCGTTCCGCATGGTGGCTTGGAGCCCCCCCCCCACTTGCTCTTCTCCCGAGGCCAGTCGGAAAACTCACCCTGCACCGCCAGCAGCTGCTCGTCCGTCGTCCAGCGGGAATTAAACTTGATGTTAGTCTACAAAATTACAGGTTGGAGTTGAATCTTAAGGGCACCCCTTTTTGACCCTCTCTGCTCCCCCCCTCCCGAGCACTTTGGACCCCCCAAACCAGGACTGCCCCCCTCCCCGAAATCCTTCCGTGGGTCTCCCTGCGCCTCTCTCCAAAAGTTGCCAGGAATTCAGTTACACAAACGGTAGCGAACGAATGGAATTTCTGTAGGCACTAAATGTCTTTTTTTTTCTTTTCTTTAACCAACCTTTATTATTTTTATAAGTAACTGAAGATGGTGAACGGGTCTAATACTCCCTCCTCCTACATTTCACCACAACAACCTTGCAAAGTGGGCTGGGTTGAAAGAGAGAGAGAGAGATTGGCCCAAAGTCAGCCCAAAGCTGACTTTCATGCTTAAGGCGGGACTAGAACTCATTGTCTCCTGGGGATTGCCCCAAAGTCACCCAGATAGCTTTCAGGCCTAAGGCGGGACTAAAACTCACCGTCTCCTGGTGATTGGGCCAAAATCACTCAGCCAGCTTTCATGCTTAAGGCGGGACTAGAACTCATTGTCTCCTGGGGATTGGCCCAAAGTCACCCAGACAGCTTTCATGCTTAAGGCAGGACTAAAACTCATTGTCTCCTCTTGATTGGGCCAAAAGCACTCAGCAGCTTTCATGCTTAAGGCGGGACTAGAACTCATTGTCTCCTGTTGATTGGCCCAAAGACACCCAGCCAACTTTCATGCTTAAGGCGGGACTAAAACTCACTGTCTCCTGGTGATTGGCCCAAAGTCACCCAGACAGCTTTCAGGCCTAAGGCGGGACTAAAACTCACCGTCTCCTGGTGATTGGCTCAAAGTCACCCAGACAGCTTTCAGGCCTAAGGCAGGACTAAAACTCATTGTCTCCTGGTGATTGGGCCAAAAGCACTCAGCCAGCTTTCATGCTTAAGGCGGGACTAGAACTCATTGTCTCCTGTTGATTGGCCCAAAGCCACCTAGACAGCTTTCAGGCCTAAGGCGGGACTAAAACTCACCGTCTCCTGGTGATTGGGCCAAAAGCACTCAGCCAGCTTTCATGCTTAAGGCGGGACTAGAACTCATTGTCTCCTGTTGATTGGCCCAAAGTCACCCAGTCAGCTTTCATGCTTAAGGCTGGACTAGAACTCACCATCTCCTAGCTTCTAGCCTGGAGCCTTAACCAGGCCAGACCAAAATGGCTCTCTTAAATACATTAAACTAACCTTTCGCCTGTCCCCCTACTCCTATTTTGGGGAGCACAAAGGGGGGCCTCCCTCCTCTCATCCTTGCCCTGAATGACTGGGGGCCGTCCTCTTCTTCCCTTCCTGGGGTCCAAGCGTGGGCGCACAAGGTGAGCACTCACCTCAGGGGGCCGCAGTTTGTGTATCCCTTCGCCTAGCGCCTGCTTCATGCTGCTGTTGATCTGTTTGATGCTCTGCACCTAGCATGGAAGAGATGGGGAGTCTCAGTACGGGGTTTCCAAGTTTGGGGGGGAGGCAAAAGGGGTCCGCAGCAGCACCCCACAAGCTTAAAAGGATGGAGGAGGAGGAGGAGACAAAAGAGGAGCTGGCAACCAAACTACAGACCTGAAAATTAAAGATGAGTCCTCAACTTACAGCAACAAACCTTGGAAAATTGGTCATTAAGCCCTGCGCGATCCGATTTGGCGGCCCTTTTTGGCCACAGTTCTTAAGCAAATCACTATTGTCATTAAGTGGGACACGTTGACATGCAACTTTCCCCATTGTCCTGAAGGCAGGACAAGAAGCAAGGGATGGAAACTAATCAAGGAGAGAAACCGGATGAAACTTCCATCACAGAAGTGTAGACCCAGATGCTGGAATCAGACTAAGAAGAATCTTAATAACAGAGTAACAGAACCTCCCATCGACCAACTGTAGATATGGAGGAGCAACTTAAATTCCAGTTTTTCGATAATTTGCACATTAAAAGAGTGATTTCCATCAGTAACTCCAGGTCTGGTTGACTACACTCAAGAGGCAACCCTAAGGGAAGGTGAGATGCCAGAAGCCTTGAAGGGTTCCTTCTCCTGAAGAGGCCACCACTTCATCCAGCTGTACTGGGCAATTTTTGCTCACTCTGCCAATTTCACTTTTTGAGTGAAGGAAGAGTAACAGAATTAAGGAGGAATTTCCTGACAGTGAGAACAATTAACCAGTGGAATGACTTGCCACCAGAAGTTGTGGGTGCTCCATCACTTGGAGGTTTTCAAAAAGAAATTGGGACATCCATTTATCTGGAATAGTATAGGGTCTCCTGCCTGAGCAGGGGGGGGGGGTTGCACTAGATGACCTCCAAGGTCCCTTCCGACTCTTGATTCCATTCCAATCCCCACTTCTTAAACAAATGGAAGAAAGTCAAGCATTAAAACGCGGCTTTTCTGCTCGGCCACTGTGACTTTAGCCCTCCTCGGCTGCCGAAAATACCTTTAAAATCAGGGCCAAAATAAAGAAAATGAAAGGATTTTTGGACTGGACTTTTTCACCTGGCGTTTTAGCGAAACCAGCTGGGAGTCCAGATGGCGCAACGTGAGCACAGCCATGTCGGGACTGGCGGAGAGGCCCGTGATGCCTTCCTGGTTCAGGTACATGCCCTTCGGAGGGCGCCGGCGAGCGCGGAGAGGGTGGTGCCGATACTGGGGCAGCTGGACCTCCTTTTTCATTGGCCCAGGTTTGCTGCTGAGGGGCTTCGGATAACTAGGCTGGGGGGGGGAGAGAGAGAGAGAGGGGCGAGGGATGAAATCTGGGGGGGTGGGGAAACCCCCCTCAAGGCACTCCTGCCTCAAGGTACCGTATTTCTGGAGGTTTTCAAGAAGAGATTGGACAACCATTTTGTCGGAAATGAAATAGGGCTTCTTGCTTGCTTGCTCGAGCAGGGGGTTGGACTGGATGACCTCGAAGGTCCCTTCCGACTCTTTTGTTATTCCTTACCTCCTTCTTGGGATCCATGGCATCGAATTCGCCTTCGCTGACCTGGCGGGCCTCTTCCAGTTCATCGCTGCTGTGGGTAAAATAGGGCAACTTGTGAGTGAGGTCTTCTCCAGCCACCCCAGACCTGCCTGTCCTACAAATGATTTTAGATGTTTCCATCTGCTCCAGAGGTCTTCAAGCGTGGCCCTTGGATGACTTGTGGACTTCAACTCCCAGAATTCCTCAGCCAGGCACGAGGAATTCTGGGAGTTGAAGTCCTCTCAAGTCATCAAAGGGCCAAGCTTGAAGACTCCTGATCTTACTCGGTGGTTTATCCTCGTTTCTTCCCCAGTTCCCAGAAACGACTTCCCACAACAACCATCTGTGTGGTTTGCCTCTATTTCTACATCTGAGTGTGTGTACACACACACACACATATACACAAACACATAGACAAAGAGCTGCATTTGGCCTCAAAACATGTTCAGGAGGCCTTTGGGGAGGTAGCAGAACCTGCTGCAAAGTTGTCTCCCCAAAACCAACGCCTTCCTTTGCCTCCTGGCAGACTGGATCCGTTTACTGGATCACCTGTCATCTTTCTCCTTCCTGGTGAGCAACTTGCGGGCTTGCCGGTCCATCACACTTGTCCGACTTCTTGTCTTTTTCCACGCGTAGTAATATTTCACCAAGCTGGGGATTAACTTGTCAGGAAGCTACATTTGAGTTGGAGGGAGGGAGAGGAAGAGAGAGAAACGCTGGTGGTCAAGAAATCCAGCATCTACTACGCTTTTGTGTAATGATCAACCCTCCAGTGTAAGGCTGACCGGATCAACACTTCGTGCCGGCCTTGTGGCGCCACACGACACAATTAAAACTGGGCCTGTGAAAGACCCAGCACACTTTTTACACAGGGGTCAAACTCACTCGAGGGGAGCTTGACATGAATTGTGGGGTCCTTGGTGCTCTCTGAGCTGGGTTGTTCTCCTGCAGGCATTTTCATTACTCAACCAGGTAATATTTTCCGGTGCTAAGAGATCATGAGAGTCAACTCTCGTTTTAGCTCTCCACGATGTTACACCGTTGGGTCATGAAATGTCGACAAAGAAAACACAATCTAGGTTCAGAGAGCACCAAGGACCCCACAGCTACGAATATTCCCTTCCATGTGCAAGTCCAGCTTGATTCAAAAGCATGGAGGCGGGTTTTTTTGCGAGAAATTGGAAAACCGAATACTCTCTTGCTTAGAAATGGAGGCTAATAAGGTATACCAGAAGCCCTGCCCTACAAGACTCTTTCTTTCATTCGTTCGTTCTTTCTTTTTTTTCTTTCTTTCCCTTTTTTTCTCCATTTTCCCTCCCTCCCTTCTTTTTCTTTTTCTTTTTTCTGTCTTTTTTTCTTTCTCTTTTCCTTTTTTCTCCTTCCTTCCTTCTTCCTTTTCCCTCCCTCCCTTTCTTCCTTCCGTCTTCCATTTCCCTCCCTCCGTAATTAATTCCTTCCTTCCTTCCTTCCTTCCTTCCTTTCCTTCCTTCCTTTCCTTCCTTCCTTCTTCCTTCCTCTTTCTTTCTTTCTTTCTTTTTCTTTCTTTCTTTCTTTCTTTCTTTCTTTCTTTCTTTCTTTCTTTCTTTCTTTCTTTCTTTCTTTCTTTCTTTCTTTCTTTCTTTCTTTCTTTCTTTCTTTCTTTCTTTCTTTCTTTCTTTCTCTGTTGCATACAACAATGTATGACCCAGGATTGTGACACCACTATTGACCCGAGCTTGCATAGTGTGACATTGCTTCTCAATAGGACAAAAACATATTTTCTTTCTTGCTTACTAGCAAAGAACCGGCTAGCTGGTAGCTAACCTGCTTTTTGCTGGCAAGTTATAATTTAAACATCTCATTCATTCATTCATTCATTCATTCATTCATTCATTCATTCATTCATTACTTCCTTCCTTCCTTCCTTCCTTCCTCTTTTTTCTCTTTCTTTCTTTCTTTCTTTCTTTCTTTCTTTCTTTCTTTCTTTCTTTCTTTCTTTCTTTCTTTCTTTCTTTCTTTCTTTCTTTCTTTCTTTCTTTCTTTGTTGCATACAACAATGTATGACCCAGGATTGTGACACCATTTTATTGACCCGAGCTTGCATAGTATGACATTGCTTCTCAATAGGACAAAAACATATTTTCTTTCTTGCTTACTAGCAAAGAACCGGCTAGCTGGTAGCTAACCTGCTTTTTGCTGGCAAGTTATAATTTAAACATCTCATTCATTCATTCATTCATTCATTTTTGCCACTAATTTTTTTTTCTTTTTCTTCTTTTTTAAGACTTTAAGAAGATGTCAATCAACTTCATTGGCTATAGTGCGGGCGGATAAAAAAAAAAGAGCAGAGTAACCTGGTTTAAATCCAGTCCCCCCCCCCAGCAGCACCCTAACTACGGGGGCGAGGGAGAAGGGAGCGTTGAGTATGTACCATCTGCTGGATCCGAGCAAAGCTTTTTCCGTGGAAGCTGAAGGCCTGTTCGAACAGGACTTTGTCTTCCACCGTCCATTCATCGGGGAACGGTGTGAAGTTGGCTAAATCGGCCAGCGACTTCTCCACATCGTGTTTATGCCACAAGAGCATCCCCAAAGCCTGTTTTTGGGGGGGAAGAAAAAGAGATTTGAGACTGTGGACGGAGAAGCCTGTTTCTTCCAAACCTGGAAAGGTGAGAGTCCCTTTAAACATAAAGTTTCTAGTGCCTGTTGGGAAGCTGACCCTGAAAAAAGACGAGTGACCAGATTGAGATGGGAGGTTTGGCTGGGCTTTTAAAATGCTATTTTCTCCATTTACCTGTTCAATGTTGTAGCCGTGCTTCTCCTTGGCCATGGCGATATATTTGTCCACTAGGGGGAGAAAGAGAGAAAAGTCAGCCTCTGGAAAGGGGGCGGGGCAATAGCCAGAATGAATAGGGTTACACAGGTAGTCCTCGCTTTACAACAGTTCATTTAGCGACCGTTCGAAGTTACAACGGCACTGGGGGAAAAAAGTCACTTTTTTTCCCAGTGCCCTTGTAAAGCGACCCAGATTTTCTGGCAATGTGCTGATTCTGCCAACTAGATTAGAGCAGGGCTCTTCAAACTTGGCCCTTTTATGACTTGTGGACTTCAGCTCCCAGAATTCCTCAGCCTGGCTGGCTGAGGAATTCTGGGAGTTGAAGTCCACAAGTCATAAAAGGGGCCAAGAGTGAAGACCCCTGGCTTAGAGAGAGCAGTAAAGCCGTTTGAAGCAAAGTAGAAGTAGGTGTATTAGTATCAGAATAACAAAGAGTTGGAAGGGACCTTGTAGGTCATCTAGTCCAACCCCCCCACCCAATAAGTCTTATTGCTATTGGTCAGAAGGTTGCAAAAGGGAATCACGTGACACACACACACACACAGACACACACACACACGGGGCATTGCAACCGTCATAAACACGAGTCAGTTGCCCAGCGTCTGAATTTTGATGAGGGCGCTGCAAAAACGGTCATTTTTTTCCAGTGCTGTTGTAACTTCCAATTCGTCACTAAACGAGTGGTTGTAAGTCAAGGACTACCTGTTTTTGACACACACACACACACACACGCCCTTCATTTCCACCCGAAAAATCTTCACAACGATGCTGCAAAACTCTTCAGTTGCAGTCCTTGTGCTCCTTCACCTTGTTCCAGTCCAAGGCCATCGTGCTTTTAGCGGGTTCTCCTCAAAAGCACCCCAACACTGAGGACCACCGCCCGCCCCCCGGGCTTCAGCAAAGGCTGGGCTCCCTCTCCTGCTGCCCCCCCCGCCCCCCTCCCCGCCCCCAGCTTCCTATACCAGCCAGATTACAAACCTGGGAGCACATCAACCGCATAGTAATGGCTTCTAGAGGGAGGGGTGGGAGAGCTGCCAATCAAAGGCTCTGCTACCAGCTGAGGGTGGGATATATGCTTTTCTCTCCCCCCCCCCAACTAGAAAACCTCCTAGGGCAAGGTTTGCTTCTGGAGGTGGGGTGGGCTCCAAGTAGGTGGGAAGAGAGAGAGAGAGGGGGGAAAAAAACACCACTCAATGCATGCAAAGATCAAAATAGCTTGGAGGAATAAACTTGGGGGCGGGGCAGGGGGAGCGGTGGGGGGGGAGGCTGGGGAGGGGGTCCCGGAAGCCAAAGGCCATTGATCTGGTGCTGTCTTCCTGCTCTCTTCACCGTGGAGGGGTTCCACTCACGTTTGGCATCCGAAACGCAGTGGTTGGGTGACCAGACCAGCATCCCTTTCAACTCTTTATTGCTGTATCGAGCCGGGCTCTCTGGGTAGACAAAAGAGGAGAGGGGCCATCAGGACACACATAGGGCCAGCAGGCCAAGTCCCCCCCCTCCCCCAAAGGAGGGGGAGAGGTGAATGGAGGGGTGGGGGGGGGAATGAAGAAAGCAAGGAAGGGAGGCAAGGAAGGCACAGCCCCCCTCATCCCCACCCCAGTTGCCTTTGCCTGCCCACCCTTCTTCCTGCACCATAAACCTACTGCTTCGGCCTTTTTTTTTTTTTAAATTAGACAATGGGCACTCCTCCCAACACACACACACAGACAAACACAACACACACTTGGCCAGCATGCAAGAAAGGTCTTGACCTCCACCACAGCCCCCTAACTAACTAAGAGCAAGGCAGGCGTTTTTTTGAGCTTTCAAACTGGGGAGGGGGGAGTGGAGAGGAAAGAAGGGGGGAGAAATGGCCAGGAAGGGGCCAAGGGGCAGGGCTAGAGAGGTCAAGCCCCCCTACCCTACCCCACCCCACCCCCCCAATCCCCTTTCTGGCTGGCTTCTTCCAGAAGGATTTTATATTTTTATTTAGCCTTGCGGGGCTTCTACTACGGAGGTCCGGCAATCACCGATATACGAATTGGGTTTAAAGAAAGAGGGAGAAAACAGCCTAGAGATGCAGCTTTCCCATTTGCCTGCGGACTGGCAAAGGGAGAGGGGGGGGGTTGTTCCTCCACTCCGCCCCCCCTTTCCCCCTCCCCCTGTTTTTGTTTTTTTTTTACCTGGTTTGCACTCTGGAATGATTGCCTGGTAATCTGCTCCCACACGGATCATGCTATCTGCAAAGGAACAACAGAGGCCAAAGGCTCGGACCAGCTTCTCAAGTTAACACGGGCAACTGGGGGGGGGGGAGTTTGGCGGGGGGGCTTCTCAAGGGTGCTGAGTTGCCAGGCTGGGGCCAAGGACCCCGCTTCAGAGGCCCAGCACACTTCCCAACACTTTGGGGTTCACCCTCTGCAAGCATCTTCAGGCACCCCAAGGAGAAAAAAAAAGCTTTGGCTGAAATTGGATTTGCCGATCTGTTAAAACAATGGCAGCGCACGCGCACACACTCACACGCGCACACACACACACACACACACCACTTCCCCCCCCCAGCACGTCAAGCCCTCACATCGCTGGCTTTCACCTGAAGGGCCCCCACCGCAGGGTCAGCCCCCCACCCACCCCACCCATGGAAAGTAGTGGGGAGATGGCAGGAGGGCACAGCTGCCCTGGGCAGGGCTGAGCAGGGGCAACTTTTGGGCCCAAGGGAGATTTCTCTCTTCCTCCCCCCCCCAGCCTCCCCCCCCCAGCTAACCACCGCTCTGATCCTCTCCAGAGTGAAGCCAGAGAGTTGGGGAAAAGCCCCTGAGGCTGGAGACCCCTCCTTGCTGGCTGCCTTAGCATTCCAGACACATCATCCCTGAAGCACAGACCTTGGGGTACTGGAGAACCAAGGCCCCTTGGGAACACACACACACACCCCCAGAAAACAACAAGCAGGAAGATAGCTGAGAAACTGGCCAAGGCGCCTTCTGCAATTAAAGTTTGAGTCCCTCTGTCCAGCCCTGCCTTCCCCCATCAGCTGCTGTCCCTTTGATTTCTTTGTTTTTCCTTCCTTCCTTCCTTCCTTCCTTCCTTCCTTCCTTCCTTCCTTCCCTTTACCTCCCCTTTGTTACTACTTCCTTCCTTCCTTTCCTTCCCTTTCGCTCCCCTTCATTACTCCGTCTCCCTCTCCTTCCTTCCTCTCTTTTTCCTTCCTTCCTTCCCTTTCCCTCCCCTTCGTTACTCCTTCCTTCCTTCTCTTCCTTTCCTTCCTACCTTCCTTCCCTTTCCCTCCATTACTCTCCCTCTCCCCTTCCTTCCTTCCCTTCCCCTCCCCTTCATTACTCCGTCTCCCTCTCCTTCCTTCCTTCCCTTTACCTCCCCTTTGTTACTCCTTCCTTCCTTCCTCTTCCTGTCCTTCCCTTTCGTCTTTTTTTCCTTCCTTCCTTCCTTCCTCTTCCCTTCCTTCCTTCCCTCCCTTTCCCTCCCCTTCATTACTCTCTCCCTCTCCCTTCCTTCCTTCCCTTCCTCTCCCCTTCATTCCTCCCTCTCCTTCCTTCCTTCCTTCCCCCCTCTCTCCCTCCCTCCCTCTTTTGATATTCTTAAACAGCTGCTAAGCAGCAGCCAGATCTGGAAACATTTAGCCAATGACATGCCAAGGAACGACCAAGCTTTCCCTTCCTGGCAGAAGATCTCAGGAACACACGTGTGTGTGTGTGTGTGGGGGGGGGGGAGCTGAGACCGTTCTTGGGAGTCCTGCTATTCAGGACTTGGGGTAACATCCACCGCCAGCCTGTTTCCAGGATGGGGGGGGGGAGTGGGCCCTTTCGATTTCCAAACAGGTAGAGCTAGCTCCCTTGTGACTTCTAGGGGGCATCATGTGACCTGTGCCCCCCCTCCTCTCAAACACCTCCTGCATTTCATGGGGGGGGGGACAAATCAAGGTAGCTTTGGGCTCCGTGTGCTGGTGGGCTATTTCAGTGGCGTGGGGATGACTTGGCAGAGACAGATGGCTTTGAAACAGCTTGAGCTGTGCTTCCCCGCCCCTCCACCACACGGAAGTAGTAATGGGGGGGGGGGCTGTTGTGAAATTAGCAAAGCTTGTCCAGAAGCCCCCCCCCCCGAAGCGGGCAGAGAACCGTGGCCTGCTGGCTTGACCAGCCCTGGGAGGGATGCTCCATCCAGCCAACAAATTCACGCTGCAAAGGAACAAGTCGAAGGGAGCCTGTTGGGGGTCTTTCTCTGGCCAGTGGGCTTCCTGCCCCCCCCTTCCCCCAGTGGTAGCCTTGTAAGCAGCCCCCCCCTCAACCAAGAAGCTTGGCTGCGGGGAGGAAAAGACCCTCCCCCCTCCCCGGGCATGGGGAGGCTCCTTCCACATCCCATCCCCTAGAGAGGCTAAACAAAGCCGGCGGAGGGGGGGGCGGTGCAGGAAGACACCCCCACACGCCATGCCTAAAGGGGAGCAGGAGCCGAGACGGGGGTACCAAATGGGAGTGCTCTCAAAGCGAACTTCCCAATTTTAGGCTGGCGGGGGAGGGGGAGGGGGGGAGGAGAGGATGAAGTGGCCAGCGAAGCATCCTTTCTCCTCCTCCTCCTCCTCCTCCTCCTCCTCGCCCAACTGGCGGAGCGGATGGGGGCAAAGAGATCGCCCAAAGGGCACCCCGGGGGGGGGGAGAGGCGGTGCATTGTCTCACCCTGGCAGCCCCAACCCTGGGACGCTGGGGGGAGGGGGAGCGAGGTGGAGAGGGTGGGGGCTGCTCCAAGGCTACCCCCGCGACCCAGACCTCTGGCCTCCCCTTCTCCCCCCACCCACCTAAACTCCGGGCCCCTCTGCCTTCCTTCCCCAAGTCCCGCGCTGCCCATCCCCTTCGCCCACCCGCCTTATTGTTATTGTTGTGCTGGCAAGTTGCGGGCCCATCTGCACGCTTCCAGCCGGCCAAAAGGGGACCCTTCCCCAGCGACGGGGGGGGGGTCCCAGATCAGACCCCTGGTGTGTCCCCCCCCCGATCACCTGGCGGGGGAAGAGCGCAGAACAGGGCGGCGAGGGTCTTAAGCTCCCTTCACCCCCCATTTCGTTCCCCGCCCGGGGAGACTCTTTTGGGGAGGGGGGACGGCTGGGCCCCGGGCCCGATCCTGCTTGTCTTCCCTCCTTCCCTCCCTCCGACGACCCCCAAGCCCACCCACCCACCCCCCTTCTCCGTCTCACCGTGCGAGTGTTCCTCCTCGCTGCTCTCGTCCTCGGAATTGGGGTGGGGGCCGTAGGTGGCCGACTTGGCCCGGCTCCTGGAGAGGATCCCCGATTTTTCCATGACGGAAGGCATAGTCGCTCCGGCTGCCTCTGGGGGAGACGGAGCTGGGCGCCCGCCACTCCCACCGACCCCGACTCCCCAATTCAAAGCCGCGAGAGCCGCCGAAGCATCGCTCGGAGGAGGAGGGGGGGGGAGAGGCCAAGTCGGACGACTCCCGGACCCAGAAGCCCCGGCCGGGCCGGGGTTGCGACGCGCTTCGGCTTCTCCTGGCCCCCGAGCGCCGCTTCCCCTCCCTTCTCGCGTGGGGTCCCCCCCGCACCGCCGCCTTGCAAAGTTACGGTAAACTTCCCCGGACGGGGCGCAGGCGGAGCGAGGGGGGGGGAAGTCTCCCGGGGGGGGAGGGCGCTGAGCCCCTGGGGGAGGGGAGATCAAGGGAGGAGCGGGACCCCCAGGGGAAGAGAAGGACCCCCGGATGCTCCCCCTCAAAGCCCTGGCCAGACAGAAGAGGGGGGGCTGGGGAAAAAAAAGAGCTTCAAAAAACTGGGGAAGGGGCTTTCCTTTGCTCCCTGGAAGCGAACCCCCCCCAGCCCTAAATCAGCCTGGGGCCCCCCTCTTTTTTTTCAAGTGATGCAGTAACTTGGGCAAGGGGGGGGGAGGTTGCAACTCCGAGTTGCAAGGGGAGAAAGCCGGGTTTTGACCCCCACCCCACCCCACCCCGTTTCCAGGCGGGCGGGGCCCCTGAAGTGCAAAAAAAAAAAAAAAAAGTTGCGGGCGAGGGCTACTTGGCGAGCGCTTGCCCCCTCCTCTCTCGTCCTCCTCTCTCCTCTTCCTCCTCCTTCTCCTCTTCCTCCCCCCCCGCCGCGGCCACCAGCTCCTTTCCCCTCCCGCTCGCACAATGAGTCGCAGCCCGCGCGCTCCCCCGCTTTCCTCCTCTCCTCCTTCTCCTTCCTCCTCCTCCTCGCTCCCCCCACAGCCCCCCCAGCCCCCCCCGCTCTGCCTCTCCGGCTGCTGGTTGGGAGAAAGTAGATCCAGCCCCCCGCCTGCCTTCGCACCTCCTCCTCCTCCCCCAGACCCTTCCGCCGGCTCCTGCCTGCACATCTGGCCAGAGGCGCGCGGAGGCGCCGGCGCGGGAGGGAGAGAAAGGCAGGGAGGGGGGGAGCGCGCGCTCCAGATGTGCGCGGCTCGGGAGCGAGCCAGCCAGAGGGGGGGGAGGCGCGCCCCAAGGCAAGGTCAAGCCGAGGGACCCCCCCCCAGCTCTGGCAGATCGCCCCCTCCCGTGTGTGTCTGTGTGTGTGCGCGGGGGGGGCAGCCCCTTTGCAGCGAGGCTGGGGTCCCCTTCCCGGCCAGAGGCACGTGGGAGTCGCGCTCCGGTCCTTCCCAGCCGCCGCCCCCCCTCCTCCTGCCTTTATGGGGGGGGGGGAGTGTGGACAAAAGCTGGCCCGTCCTTTCCTTTCTTCCCCATTGCGGACCCCTCGCGCTGTAGACCAGGGGCAGGGGTCCTCCCTCCTCCTCTCCTCCTCCTCTCCTCCCTTGCTTCCCCCTCCCCAAGAATCCAAGCCTCCCTCCCTGCAGCCCCATGGGATGCCCTTTCGCCCCCCCCCCAACCTGCCTGGGCATCATCACCCCCCATTGTAAGAAAGACCCCTCCCATCTGGCTGTGGGGCCAGGGGTTGTTTTTCTCCTGCCCAACGGTTGAATTGGGGGGGGGCAAGTTGTAGAGGGACTGGTCAGCACCGCATCCCCTCCCTCCCATCAAAAGCATCTCTGGGCAACAGCTAAACCAGCTTCTCCCTTTTATGCTGTGTGTGTGTGTGGGGGGGGGTGTCTCAGAGGCTAAAATGCCCTCTGGCAAAGTTTCCCAAAATTATGGGGCGAAGGCAATTTTTTTTCTCTCTCTTTTAGAGGACTTTGCAGAGGGAAAGAAAAGGACTAGGGGGAAATTCCGGGTCCGGCACTTTTATCTGGGATCAGCAACACGGCAAGGATTTGTTGGGGGACAATATTCCCAGAGTACATTACATTGGGTGTGTAAATTTGGGGGAAGGAATTGTTTAGGAACAGTTCACATGTGTTTGCAGAGTTCGCCCAATACGTTTAACCGGGTTAGCAGAAGATGGGGCAGAAGCGTTCACACGTTACCCTACGTTTGGGTGCTTTAAACTTGGGTTTGAGTTTTGAGCTCGCGAGAATGGCGTGAAGCTAGAAAACAGATCAGTTCTTCAACTGAATTCTCTTGTGCGTCTTTAGCCCGTCACGACCCAGTCCAGTCTGATAAAATTACTTCTCCATCCCTCTGGTATTAAATTTGGGATATTCTTAGGCAGCAATCTCTTCCCTTTGATTCCCCAAGAAAGTAAACAGAGATCCTAGCTCGGAATAATATCTAGGACAGTGGCTGATTTACTGGTCTATTGGCAGTGTTTTTCGACTTTGGCAACTTTTAAATTGGGTGGACTTGAACTCCCACAATTGAAGTGGCTGGGGAATTCTGGGAGTTGAAGTCCACCCATCTTAAAGCATGCTGGCTGGGGAATTCTGGGAGTTGAAGTCCAGACATCTTAAAGCATGCTGGCTGGGGAATTTCTGGGAGATGGAAGTCCAGACACCTTAAAGCATGCTGGCAGGGGGATTCTGGGAGTTGAAGTCCAGACATCTTAAAAGCATGCTGGCTGGGGAATTCTGGGAGTTAGAAGTCCACCCATCTTAAGGCATGCCGGCTGGGGAATTCTGGGAGTTGAAGTCCACCCATCTTAAAAGCATGCTGGCTGGGGAATTCTGGGAGTTGAAGTCCAGACATCTTAAAGCATGCTGGCTGGGGAATTCTGGGAGTTGAAATCCACCCATCTTAAAGCATGCTGGCTGGGGAATTTCTGGGAGATGGAAGTCCAGACATCTTAAAGCATGCTGGCTAGGGAATTCTGGGAGATGAAGTCCAGACATCGTAAAGCATGCTGGCTGGGGAATTCTGGGAGTTGAAGTCCACCCATCTTAAGGCATGCCGGCTGGGGAATTCTGGGAGTTGAAGTCCACCCATCTTAAAAGCATGCTGGCTGGGGAATTCTGGGAGTTGAAGTTCAATCATCTCGGAGCGCTGTGCCTTCTCCTCCACTCCAAACTCCCCCCCCCACCTCCCTACACGCCCCTGCCCTCAACTGGAGGGAGAAGGGCCCACATACCAGAGAGAAGAAAGGAAACAATAGCTGCAGAAGAGAAGCAGAGAAGAAGATTGAAAGAGAGAAGGAGGGAGGGAGGAAAAAAAAAACCCTGTCCCTTCCCTAATGTTTTGGAAAAACACTTTGATGTCAAAGGATCCCTGCTGTGAAAGTGGGGAAGGGGCTGCATCCAGGAGCTCTAGCCAATCACCCGGTCTTGGATGAGAATTCTGTTTTGTTTCCAAGGTCAATTAGGCAGGCAGAGGTGGGGTTTTTGTTATCTTGGAGAAGAGAAGAAGAGAAAAGCTTAGTGGGGGTTTGACCCCCAAACGGGTCTCCCCATCTGCAAATCCGCCCCGGTGCTCAGCTTTCATTTTTCCACGGAGGGGGCAACCATGTGCCCTGGGGGGGGGAAGAGGACAAATCTCCCCCGATTTGTCCAATGTAACACGGAGTATCCGTACTCCTTTACTTACGACCCCGATTGAGCCCCAATTGGAAGGAGAGCAAGAAGAAGCAAGATCTGGGCTGGAAAGAACTGGAGAACGCATGTTACCGGAGGGATACAGAACGACAAGAGTTGGAAGGGACCGTGTAGGTCATCTAGTCCACCCCCCTGCTCAAGCAGGAGACCCTCTCCCATTTCTGACAAGTGTGCTGTCCAGTCTCTTCTTGAAAGCCTCCAGGGATGGAGCACCCACAACTTCCAGAGGCAGGTAGTTCCACTGATATATTATTCTAACTGTCAGGAAACTTCTCCTTATTTCTAGGCTGAATCTCTCCTTGATCAGTTTCCATCCCTTGTTCCTTGTCTGACCTTCCGGTGTGCTTTGGAGAATAGATTCTCTCCCTTTTTTTGTGTGGCAGCCCCTCAAATACCGGAATACTGCTTTTGTGTGTCCCCCCCTCCCCCCCGGTCCTTTTGTTCATTAAACTAGACTTGCCGAATTCCTGCAACCGTTCTTTATAGGGTTTATAGCCTGCAGCCCCTTAATCACCTTTGTTGCTCTTCTCTGCACTCTTTTCTAGAGTCTCAGCATCTTTTTTGTGGTGTGGGGACCAAAACTGGATGCAGTGTGTTCTAGTTGTGAGTGAGACCGGTCGGTTCTTGAAGTCCGCAATCGTCGGACTCTTCCCTTCACCGAAGGGAAAAACCCACCGATGGGGAACGAGCCTCTTGAATTACCCAGAGCGAATTCCAGATGAAGGAGACCGAAAGCCAAGCCAAACACATTTTATTTTTGCTTAATTTTTGTTAGCGAGGGCCCCCGCCCTTCTTTGCACGCTGTTCGAAAGTGCAAAGCCGGCTCGAGAAGCAAACAAAACAACCGGTCCTGGATTTAGACAATGTCAGGGAAAGAAGGAAGTGTGTTACACCAAACCCCAAATGAGGATTTACCTGCCCCACCCCCCCCAAAAAATGTGTGTGAGGGGGGAAAAAAAAATAGGGTGAGATTGGAGAAGCGAATCTCTGCGAGTCTTCTCCAGAGATGTGTGATCCGTGCCGTTCCCAAATCCAGGAGATTATTTCTTTTAATAATAATAAAAAAAAATTCTCTCCTCTGGGATTAGGAGAAGGACTTGGTAACTCAGCCCCGAACCAAAGCTGGGGAAAGGAAGTCTTCCGTGCATACCCCAGCCTCATTTCCCAGATCCACCCTCTTCTCTAAACCGGGACTATCTCCCTTCCAGTGTGTGAACTGGTTCCCTTTTTTCCGTTCCCCTTCAACCTTGATTTTTCCTTCCTTTTCCGCTTTTCCTACCCCCAATTCCAACCCCCCCACCCTTCCATTTGCCCTCCCACTGGAGCAGGCGAAAGCAACTGCATTGTCTAAGGAGACACCTGCTCACTTGCTGCTCTCCTTCTGTGCGTGCAATATTTCTCCCCCCCCCCTCTCTCTCTCTCTCACACACACAGACACACACACCATAGCAACAGGCCTGGGAGTGTAGCTGCTGTAGGAGAAAAGGCCTTCAAATAAGAATCCCTTGCTGGGTGCTCTTTGCAAGATGAAGCCGACCGAGTTAGGAGTGCGACTGAGCAAGGACGGCCGGATCCTGGCTGCCACAAAATCGGAAGCAAAGGCCGGTTTACCAGCCTGCTACTTAAGACAAATCCCACCCACCTACCCCTTTTTGATTTCTGATTTCTGCCCTCTTCTTTTTACCACCTTTTGATTTTCTCCAAGCACCAGCCTGGGGGGGGGGGTTGGGGTGGGGGGCGAGTTGAGTCCAAGAACCAGGCAAACTTCCTGGGGGAAAAGCAAGCAGCCACACCGGTCAAGATATATAGGGGTTTTCCTCCCACAAGAGAAGCAGTTTGGGACAGCCCAAAGGTGTTTTTGTTTTTTTTTCAAGAGGCAACTGGACTTTCTTGTTTTTCTTTGAAGGCGTTTCGCTTCTCCTCCAAGAAGCTTCTTCAGCTCTGGCTGGATGAATGGGAAGGGAAGGATTTATGCTCCTTGCAAACAGCTGGTCATTTGCATCCTTTGTGAGAGCCGTTGAGGCCACCTGGAGGTTTACCTGTGTCCTCAGGGTCACCTGAGTGGTGCAAATGGGTGGGGAGCCTTCTTGGAACTGCAGAAAGGACTGTGTTCCACACTCATTTGCACCACTCAGGTGACCCTGAGGACGCAGGTAAACCTCCAAGTGGCCTCAACGACTCTCTAAAAGATTCATTTAATAGCCGGCTTACTTAACCGCCGTGAATCACAAGCAAGGTCGTAAAATGGGGCAGAGCTCACTCGGCAAAGGTCCCCCTGAAGAGCAGAAATTTGGGGCAGTGATTCGCTTAACAATCGTTGCCAGAAAAAAATTTGGGGCTGTGACTCACTTAGCAACCGCCCTGCTTAGCAGTTGTGGCCGTAAGTCGAGGACTTGCCCTAACTCGCAACGGCCACCGTTACCGCGGCGATGTAGAGCTGCAGAGATGTAGTTCAGCACCGCTGACAAGTCTTCCAAGTTGCCAAGTTTGGAGACCCCCTCTTTAGGACGAGGTTTCTCAACTTGGCTGACTTGAAGACGGGTGGACTTCCGGAATTCTGAAAGACAGAATTCAGAAAGGGAATTCTGGGAGTTGAAGTCCACCCCTCTTTAAGCTGACGAGGGAAACGCTGCCTTGGGCACTAGAGGCCAAAACTCTTCTGAAATCTTGCCAAGAAACCTGTAGGAACTCCCAAACCGTCACTGGAAGTCAACAATGACTCCAAGGTGTGTGTGTGCGTGTGCAGACGCACAAACACAAAAGCCTGATTCGTGGGCGTTTAAGCTTTCCCAGCAAGATGGAAACTTTGAACCCGCTTCCTTCTCTCTGTGGCTTCTTAGGAGAGATTGAATTCATCAGCGTGACACACACACACACAGTCATCCTCAGGGTGAACTATAGTTGCAACCATTTCTTTAGCCTCCATTCCAAATTATGACAGCCCTGAAAAAAAGTGACTTATGACCCAGTCCTCACACTTACGACCATTGCAGCGTCCCCATGCTTTTTCGGATCAAGATTCGGGTGCTTGCCACCTGGCACGTATTTACGACGGTCGCAGCATCCCGGGGGGGTCACGCGATCGCCGCTTGCGACTTTCCCAGCCGGCTTCCGACCAGCAAATCCAATGGAGGAAGCCTGACTCGATTAACGACCGCCTGGTTGGCTTAACAAATGCAGCGATTCGCTGAACGATCGCGGCCAAAAAAAAAAAAAAACAGCCGGGCACGGCTCGTTTAATAACCGGCCTGGTTTTGCCAGGGAAATTCTGGATCCCGATTGTGCTCTGCATCTCTCCTGGTGGAGGGAAAGCTGGAAGTTGCCTCCTTCCAAAGACACACACACGAAAACACACACACACACCATCTTCTCCAAATGCAAGTTTACTTTTTGCAAAACATGTCAGCCCTCTCCTTCTCTCTCAGAGGTGCTTCCTTCCCTCCTTCCATCTTCCCATCCAGGCCTTATGGCTGCATTCTCCTGCACCCCACCCCACCCCAGCACAAAAGGCCTGTGCGGGGGGGGGGGGGAATAAATTCAGGAGAGACAGGCTCCCTCTTTTGTGCAGCCACACAAAGAACAAGGCTCTAGAGGCAGATGCCATCTGCTCCTTGCAACCTGACGGTCTTAAAGAGACAGGCCCCCCTTTTTCTTCCTCCCCCCCCCCTTCCCTCGCTGCTCCAAGCAAAAGGAAATTATAGCTATTATAATTATTATGGGGAGAGGTGCCGGGAAAAGCGGGGGGGGGGGAAGCGAAGATGGAGATGGAGACGAACAAGATTTTCCTGCTCCAAATTCAGAGGGGTGGTGTTTTTTTGGGGGGGGAGATCTCTTTGTCTTTATCTTTTAATCAGGGTGGGGGAAAGCACCCTGGAACAGCTGCTAAGATTAGCTTTCCTGGCACCACCACCTCCTGTCCCCCCCCCCGTAAGCTATGGGGAGCCTGCCAAATCGGGGGGGGGAAGGACCAGCCAGATCGCCCGCCGGGGCAAAGGGGCATGGGGAGGAGGGTGTCACCCAGCTGGCTGCAAGGGTGGGGGAAAGGACTTCCCACCTTGTGATTTCCAGGAGACACAAATATTGATTAGGGTCCCTTCCATCTCCTCCCTGGGGCCGTGAAGAAGCCGCCCCAGTGCTGGAGGGGTTAAGCATTTCCAAGTGGCAGCTGTGCCTCCGGTCAAATGGTGCCAAGCCATCTCCTGCCTTGGAGGGTTAGGGGGGGAGGAGGAGGAGGAGGAGGAGGAAGGCTTCATAGAGGCTCCTGGCCTGCCTGCCTGCCTGCCTGCCTGGCCAAGAAGGGAGGTTGCCTTCAATTCTCAGCCAGGAAATATCTGATGGAGGATGCATCCAGGATGTAAGATGAAAGCAGGGAGTGGAAAGGAAGGAGAACCAAGCACTGAAGCCAAAAGGCATCAGGAAAGAGAGAAGCTGGGCACAGTTTTGGGATCAGCCCCCCCCCCGGCCTCCTTTTTTCCCACCCTGGCCATTTCCCTCTTTTGCGGGAAGCCAGGAGGCAGGTCTGGCCCCTTCTCCGGAAGAAGGACACGGGAGTCGGCCTGGGAAGGCGGCCAAGCTGGTGAAGTGAGCTTTGCCGTCTCTTGCAGTCACCTTGGCCTTTCCCTGGAGACGGGTTACATGAGCTGGCTGTGCAAGGAGCCTCTGTTAGACATAAACACACAGAGAGGGAGAGGGAGAAGGAAAGAGAGAGAGAGAAAGGAAGAGAGAGAAAAGAAGAGAAAGGAAGAGAGAGAAATAGAGAGGAAAAGAGAAAGAAAGACAGTGAGTGAGAGGGGAGAGAGGAGAGAGTGGAGAGAGACAAATGGAGAAAGGAAGAAAGAGACAGACACAAAGAGTGAGAGAAGAGAGAGAGAGTGGAGAGAGGGGGAGAGAGAGAGAGAAATAGTGGGAAAAGGAGAAAGAGAAAGGGGGAAGAGAGTGTGAGAGAGAGAAAGAAAGAGAGCCAGAGAGAAAGAGAGAGAGAGTGGAGAGAGAGAAATAGAGAAAGGAAGAAAGAGACAGACACAAAGAGAGTGAGAGAAGAGAGAGAGAGTGGAGAGAGAGTGGGGAAAGGAGAAAGTTAAAGAAAGGGAGAAGAGAGAGTGAGAGAGAAAGAGAGCCAGAGAGTGGAGAGAGTGGAGAGAGAGAGAGAGAGAGAGGAAGAAAGACATAGAGACAAAGAGAGAAAGAGAGAGTGGAGAGAGAGAAAGTGGGAAAAGGAGAAAGAGAAAGGGGGAAGAGAGAGAGAAAGAAAGAGTGCAGAAAGAGAGAAAAATGGAAAGAGACAGACAAAGAGTGAGAGAGGAGAGAGAGAGAGTGGAGGGGGAGAGAGAGTGGGAAAAGGAGAAAGAGAAAGGGGGAAGAGAGAGATAGTGGAGAGAGGAAGAGAGACAGATCACCATCAACTGTGGATTCTACTGTTCCAGCTGTCACCAGTAACCAGGAAACCGATCCTTACCTTTCTTGAGCTGCCCAGGAAATATCATAAAATTATAAGGGCGGGAAGGGACCTTGGAGGTCATCCAGTCCAACCCACTTCCCAAGGCAGGAGATCTTCTACCATCCTGGACCGATGGTGGTCCAATTTTTTTTCTTGAAAACCTCCAGCGATGGAGCCCCCCCAACTCCAGCAGACAAGCTGTTCCACTGATTCATCGTTCTCCCCGTCTCCGTGTCTTCGCCAGGCTCAAGCTGTGAATTTGCAGCTCTGCACAGTGCAGCCAGGATCGGGACCACAAGGAGAAAGATGTCCTTCTAGACCAGCTTGAGGGACAGGAGGGAAGGGTTAGGGTCTTGCCCAGAGTCCAACCGAGTCCACAAACCAGGGAAGAAGGGGGTGGGTGGGTGGGTGGGTGTAACGGCCCCCTTTCACCTCCCCAGGGCTCAGTTCATGACGATTAGGGGCAACCTTGTCAAGGCCGCCACCAGCCATTGCTCTATGAATCGGGGGCGAGATTGAAATACAAAGAGCCCCCCCCTCCCCCAAAAGCAGCAGGTTTCATCCTTGGAGAAGAAGGAATGAAAGAAAAGCTAATAAAGGAGAAAGGACGAAAAAGCTGCCAGGCGGTGGTTAAGTAAGTCACGCCCAAATTCTCTGACCTTTTTTTTTGTTTGTTTGTCACGGTTGCTAAACGAATCGCTGCAGCCGTTTAAGTGAATCGTGTGGTCGTTAAGCAAATCCAGCTTCTCCCATTGAACTTTGCTTGTCGGAAGCTGGCCGGGAAGGTCGCAAATGGTGATCACGTGACAGAGTTGGAAGGGACCTTGGAGGTCATCCAGTCCAACCCCCTGCTCAAGCAGGAGACCCTACACCATTTCAGACAAATGGCTGTCTAGACTCTTCTTAAAAACTTCCAGAGATGAGGGAGGGAGGGAGGGAGGAAGGAAGGAAGGAAAAAAGAATAGCAGAATAACAGAGTTGGAAGGGGCCTTGGAGGTCATCCAGTCCAACCCCTGCTCAAGCAGGAGACCCTGCACCATTTCAGGCAAATGGCTGTCCAATCTCTTCTTGAAATCTTCCAGTGATGAGGGAGGGAGGGAGGGAGGGAGGGAGGGAGGAAGGAAGGAAGGAAGGAAGGAAGGAAGGAAGGAAGGAAGGAAGGAAAAAAGAATAGCAGAATAACAGAGTTGGAAGGGACCTTGGAGGTCTTCTAGTCCAACCCCTTGCTCAGGCAGGAAACCCTAGACCATTTCAGACGAATGGTTGTCCAATCTTCCACTGTTGGAGCATCTACAACTTCTGGAGGCCAGGCGTTCCACTGATTAATTGTTCTCACGGTCGGCTGGTTGTTCTCATGGTCTCGCCCTGAGATGCTACAATCCGTTGTAAATCCTCATCGGTTGCCAAGTGCACAAATTTTGATCCACACGATCATGAGGACGTTGCAATGGTGGTAAGTGTGACTTGTGAGGACCGATCACAAGTCACTTTTTCCGGTGTCGTCCGTAAGGTCACGAAACAAACAGTTGCAAGTCCAGGACTACCCTGTCTTGTTTTTTTTCTGGGACTTACCCAGAAAAGAGTCAGAAAAATCTTAATCAAAGAACGTGAGGCCAGCCTGAACGTTTGAATCCTTCCGAGGAGACCAAAATGAGAATTAGAACCGGAGTTAAAGGGGGGGGGGGAAACAAAAAACCACCCAAATGGCACAAGTACACTTCTCTCTCGTGCAAACGTCTGTTTTATTCACAAGTCAAAGCCTTTGATCATCTCCATTTGTGCAGAAACACCGGAGAGATAAAACAAGGGAGGGTGACATTCTTTTCATGTTTAGAAGGAGGAAGGAATAAAGCAGAGAAGATACCATTTCACTTGAGCAAACACTGCGCGATTTGGATTTTTTAAAAATATTTTTTTTGGGGGGGGGGAACCTTTCAAGGTGACGGGAAAATCAGAAAAAGGTGCAAAATATACATTGGATGCCTGAGCAGACCTGAGCCTCCTGAGTTGTTGTTTTTTTAATGGTGGGAAGAAAGATTGGATATTTCCACACACACCCCCTGTATTTTTGGAGGGGTTAGTTAGACAGCTTAGTGGAGTGCTTACAAGTAGAAAAAAAAAGGTGTTTTTTTTTAATTGCTTGCTTGAGATGGGCTCTCTGCATAAGCTAAATTCCTTTAGCTTTGATCTCTTGCTGCTTCCCCCCCCCTTCCTCTCTTCCTCAGTTTCCCTTTTTGAGCAGCTTTGATTGGGCGACTGCCTCCTAATATGGATGCACTGGGCTGTGTAGCTCTTTTTTTTTATTATCTGCTATCAAGGTGTTCTTAACTCCAAGTGACCACCTAGGGCAGGGGTAGGCAACCTTGGCTCTTTTATGACTCGCGGACTTCAACTCCCAGAATTCCTGAGCCAGCATGGGGGAACTATGGCCCCTTCATGACTTGTGGACTTCAACTCCCAGAATTCCTGAGCCAGCATGGGGGAACCATGGCTCCCTTTATGACTGGTGGACTTCAACTCCCAGAATTCCTGAGCCAGCATGGCTCAGCTTGGAAACCTCTCCCTTTCCCCTCAGCATGGTTGGCTCAGGAATTCTGGGAGTTGAAGTCCACGAGTCATAAAAGAGCCGAGGTTGCCTATCCCTGGTCTAGGCCGCTTTATGACTCGTGGACTTCAACTCCCAGAATTCCTGAGCCGGCATGGCTCAGCTTGGAAACCTCTCCCTTTCCCCTCAGCATGGCTGGCTCAGGAATTCTGGGAGTTGAAGTCCACGAGTCATAAAAGAGCCAAGGTTGCCTACCCCTGATCTAGGGCTAGGCAGATTTTTAAAAAATCCATGAAGATTTGTTCCCAGCTTGGTCTTTTAGCTTTTCCAAGGTTATCCCCATCGCTCTGTAATTTGTTCCTATTTTTTTTCCCTTTTCTTTCCATCTTTCTCAATATTAGTAGGTGGCTCTAGAACAGAGATAAACTGAGATTTCTCCATCCATCTCGGCTACCTAGATTGGTTAGAAATTTCAGAGTCTCCTTGCTTTGCTATCAATAGAAAGGCGTCGGTTGGGCTGGGCTAAGCAGTGGTGGGATTCAAATATGTGAATAACCGGTTTTTCTGTTTGGATGCCGCTTCCGGAAGCCCATTCTGGGCCTGGGCAACAAAAAATTAGCTACTGCTTCTGCCAAAGTGGTGTGAACTGGCTGAATCCCACCACTGAGGCATTAGCTTGGTTGGTTAAAACTAGCCACGCTTAGCTATTTGTGCAAAGTGGGGAGGGAAGGAGGAAGAAAAGAAGAAAAGACGAGAGGGATGGAGGGAGAAAGCGGGAGTGGGAAGGAAGGAAGGAAGGAAGGAAGGAAGGAAAAAAGGAAGGAAGAGAGGGAGGGAGGGAGGAAGGTAGGAAGAAGGGAAGGAAGGAAGGAAGGTAAGAAGACAGGGAGGGAGGAAGGGAGGAAGAAGGGAAGGAAGGAAGGAAGGATGACCGTGGGGATAAGTTACATTTTTCAATTTTGAACGGTCACTAAATAAACTGTTGTAAGTCGAGGACTACCTTTATTTGAGTCTTTAGCAGAGGCATAGCACCCTGTAAAAAATACCCGGGGGTGGGCAAACTGCCATTTCTGGGAGGCACCTGGCACCCTAACCCAGAGCCCAGCCTGTGCCATCTGCCATTTTAATTCAGGGTCTGCCATCCCAGCCTCCCACCCCCCCTCCTGGCTGGGAGGAATAGCAGGAAGGAGTCAACGGTCAACCCTTAAAGTTGGTTTTTATTTGGGGGGGGGAGATTATCTTTAACACGAGCTCCCTCTGGTGCCTGCTTTAGATTCGTCTTTTATCTTCTGATCATTTATCTTATTCCAGAAGGCATTGGAAGGAAATTGAGCAGTCTTATTCTTCCATTTAAAAAAAATTAAAATTAGATTTTTTTTGGAAGGGGGAGGGATTGCAAAGGGAAGGATTTTGAAGAAGCTTTCTGTCTTGGAGAAAAAGGAAGTTTCCTCGATTAACATCCCTTTCAGAAGCTTTATAAGGGCGCAAAGGATAACGGTAGTACATTCTTAAAAATTTGCCTTAATTAAGTTTATCCAGATTTTTTGGGGGGCAGCGCTGATTTAATTTGGGAATTTAAAAACAGAGATTTAAAGGTTTAAAGGGAGCGGAAGGAAGGAATTACCCATTTGAGAGCGGGCAACTAAATTTCATTTTTTATGTGTGCCATTGTGCCCACAATATAAAAATGACAATAAAGGTTATTTATCTTTATCTTTAGAGAAGGGCAAGGGGGGGAAAAAATGAAGGAAGGAAGACACAGGTGTGGTTAAATAAGAAAGATGCCTTCACTGGCCACAGCAAAGTAGTATTTTATTTTATTTTATTTTATTTTATTTATTTTTTTATTTTATTTTATATATTTTTTATTTTTTTATATTTTTATTTATTTATAGTAGTATTTATTTTATTTTTTTATTTTTATTTATTTATTTAATTATAGAGGAAATCTTTCATTCATATTATTAATCGATATTGAATTAATAATCAAGGTTAAAAATGTCATCTTTTTTCTTTCTTCGCTCTAGCCAATCAGCGGCTAAGAAATTCAATTTCCCCCCCGCCCCCCTCGCCGGCGGAACTAGAGTGAAAGGGCGGGGTTTAGGGAAAGGGGCGGAACGAGGCCAAGAACACGAGTGCGCACGCGCGCCTCCGCTGCCTCTACCTGTTTTGTGTTCGGGCTAACCCTCCGCGCTTTCCCGCTCTTTTCGCCTTTCCCTTTCCCCGCCCCCCCGTTCTCCTCCCGCCTATTATCTCCTCCCCGCACGCGTCCAAAGGAGAGGCGCCACCTGCTCTTCCGCCCTCTCCTTTGCCCTTACGCCGCGCTGCGCAGGCGCGGGCGTCCACGCCGTCGCGTCCGGGGTTCTTGGGCCGCGCTTTGCCTTCCCCGCCCTTGGGTGGGGGGGTCTTTGCGCAGGCGCAGTAGCTTCGTAGCCCTCTCGGGTCACGCATCATTGGGGAGGCTGTGGGGGGCTCGCGGTCGCCATCACCATGGGGGTAAGGGGCGGGGGGTGAGAGAGGGAGAGGGCAGGGTTGGAGCCGGAGAGGGGGGAGGAATGGCGAGGGGGACAAAATTTGGGGAGGGGGCCACCAAGGGGGGGGAGCTCAGTGTAACGGTGAGGGGCTTGAGAGGGGTCAATATTGACGGGGGGGGGATTTCAGGTGATGGGGTTGAGAAGCCTGGCCTGGGGGGCGAGAAAGGATGGAGGCCCAGGCTATAAATTGGGGAGGGGGCTGGGGGAAGAAAATGAAAAACTGGGGAGGGGGGAGGGTTTCAGTGTATCCATTCAGAAAAAAGATGGGGGGGGGAACTAACGTGTAAACAGCAGCAGAAGAAACGCGTGTCTGCATTTATTATTCTGATTTACGGGGCTGCCCACCTCGTCCATAGGAGCCCGTATCCGTTAGGGGTGGAAATGGGGGTGGGGGCGGTGGGTCTTACGTTTTAAATATCCAGCAGAGTTTGAGAGGGGAAAAAAAAAACGTTTAAAAGTCTTTGGAGTGACTTCTCCCACTTCCTGGCTTCCAGGTGGTGCTAGACTACAGTTCCCATCCTCCAGAGCCAAAGGGGGCATCTCACAAAGTCAAGGGATTGGTATGGGGTGGGCTTGGAAGGGATGGTCATGAAAAGAGGATGTTGGAGATTTTAATTATACACACACACACACATATACACATATAAATATACATGTATATATATATATATAGTTTTGGTAGTTTAAGGTCAGTGGAGGTCAGGGAGAAAATAATTATGATATGAAAAAAATGTAATAATTGCAATAACTATTACAGGAAGGAAATTTTTTTTGTTGGAAGAAAATGAATTGGTAACTTGGATCAGAAAGTTACAGCAAAGATTTATCTGGATTTTAACTCAAAAGTTTAACTCAATTCAGGTGTTAACGTTAAAATGTAACAGAATAGTTATTGAACATTTTTTTTCATTGCTAGTTTATATTTCATCCTTGTAGAGACAGAAAGATCTTTGCAAATGGGCCAGGTGGTCTTTTTGAATTAGGGCACTGTCGGAAGTCGGCTGGAAAGTTACTTTTTTCAGGGCTGGTTGTAACTTCAAACGGTCACTAAAACAAAACAGCCATAAATTGAGGACTACCTGTACAATATAGTGCGTACAGGTAGTTCTAAACTTACAACAATTCATTTAGTGACCGTTCACAGTTACAATGGCTCTGAAAAAGGTGACTTACGACCGTTTTTCACAGTTATAACAACATTTGCAGTGTCCCCCGTGGTCACATGATCAAATTTCAGATGCTTGGCAACTGATTCATATTTATGACCGTTGCTGTGTCCCCTTTTGCGACCTTCAGACCAGCAAAGTCGATGGGGAAGCCAGATTCACTTAACAACCGTGTTACTAACTGAATAGAGTTGGAAGGGACCTTGGAGGTCTTCCTAGTCCAACCCCCTGCAATGATTCACTTAGCAACTTTGGGCAAGAACAGTCATAAAATGGACCCAAAGTCATTTAACGAAGGTCTCACTTCACAGAAAATTTGGGCTCAATTGTGGTCGTAAGTCGAGGACTCCCTGTATAGAAGTGTATATAGACCCTCTACCAGATCTGCTCTCACTTTCTCAAGGGACTTACCAACCAAGCACACACAGTGAATTGGAAAAAGTGTCCTTGCTTGAACCTTTGAGGGGTGTAAGGGTTATAGGGAGGTTAAACACATGCTTCTGCCTTGAAATCACCATAGCTGCTGACTCATCAGCCTGGCAGAAGGTTTTTTATTTTCATTTAAAAAAAAGAAATAGCATTTCCAATGCACATTTGTATGGGCTTGTAGTGGTAGAAGCCAGGGAAAAAAGTTGGGAGAACGAAGCTGTGGGAGGCCCAGATTCCTCATCGGATTGGCTTCCTTCTTCTCAAAAGCTGCACCACGCACATTTCGAATTTCCGAGGAACTGTCTCTGGATAAAAAAAAACCAGAACGGTTTAAAAATGTTTCAGATAACCATGAGCTGGAAGAGCACAGGGCCTAATCCTTTAGCAGTGCTGTGCCAAAACGATGCTGCATTAGGAAGTACATTTTGAAGCATTCGCTTGTTTATTCACAATTTTTAAGAAGAAGAAAAAAACCTACACATTTTCATTGGCTTAATCCGCAGAAAGTTTTAACTTATAAAACGGGGCAGTTGTTAAATCGGGGATGTTTTATTCTTGGTTTCTTCAATAGAGATAAGCTTTTGATTGACAATTTACTTTAGTGTAGCAGAATCCATAGGATGGTCAAGGTACTCTTATTTTTATTTTATATTTATATTTATTTTATTTTAACCATACGACTGTGACGGTCATAAGTGGAAGCACTGGACAGAAGTCTCTTTTTCAGCAGTGTAACACCAAGCGGTCGTTAAACAAATGGTTGTAATTTGAGGACCACTTCTATTCCAGGCCTTGTAGAAAGTGTAGTCTACAGGTAGTGGTCAAGTTACAGCAGTTCATTTAGTGACCGAAGTTACAACGGCACTGAAAAAAAGTGACTCGGGACCGTTTTTCAAACTAACGTCACGTCCCTGTGATCACATGATCAAAATTCAGACGCTTGGCAACTGGCATGTACTTATAGTGGCTGCAGTGTCCTGAGTTTGTGACCAGAAGCCAGATTCACTTAACAACCATGTTACTAACTTAACAACTGCAGGGATTCACTTAAAAACTGTGGCAAGCAAGATCTTAAAATGGGCAATATTCACTTAACTGTCTCAATTCTCTCAGTTGGACTCAATTGTGGCCGTAAGTCGAGGACTGCCTGTACTGTGGAAGAAGTCTTAATAGATGGGGAACTGTTCAGTTCTGTTTGTGTGTTGTGTCTTAGCATTTCAACCCTCCTGGTTGCAGAGGAAGTCCAGTAAAGGGAAGGAGAAGAAGCAGAAACGGTTGGAGGAACGGGCAGCCATGGATGCTGTCTGTGCCAAGGTTGAAGCAGCAAATAAAGTGAGTTTTTTCCCCCCCTCTTTATTATTTTATGATACCAATTATGTCTTATCTTTCAGCTTCTCCCAACACCCTTGGCGGCTGTAAAAAAAAATACCATGTGTAAAACTAAATTAATAAAAGTTAAAATCTGCAGAACGATGTAGTGCAGAGGTGTCCAACTTGGGCAGCGTTAAGCCTTGTGGACTTCAGTTCCCTAGCTGGGGAATTCTGGGAGTTGGAAGTCCACAAGTCTGAAAGTTGCCCAAGTTGGACACCCTTGATGTAGTGATTAGAAAGGAAACTCAACTTCCGATTCCTGAAACTTACCACCTCTATCCTGAAACTCACTGAACGGCTTTACTCCAAGAATTGCATAATTTAGAAACGCACAAAGTGGGGGGGGGGGGGAAAGAAAACTTTCCCTTATAGGCTTCCACAACTTCTGCAGACAAGCCATTCCACAGATTAATTGTTCTTAATTGTTCATTTCAGACAAATGGCTGTCCAGTCTCCTCTTAAAAACTTCCAGTGTTGGAGCATTCACCGCTTCTGGAGGCAGGATGTTCCACTGGTTAATTGTTCTCACTGTCAGGAAGTTTCTCCTTATTTCTAGGCTGGATCTCTCCTTGATCAGTTTTCCATCCGTTGTTTCTTGTTTTGCCTTCAGATGGTTTGGAGAATAAGTTTGACTCCCTCTTCCTTGTCGCAGCCCCTCAGATATAGGACAACTGCCTGATTGGTCTTCCGACATCAACATGTTAGTTTGTCTAATGACTTTTATTTCTTTTTACAGCTGGGAGACCCCTTAGAAGCTTTTCCCGTGTTCAAGAAATACGACAGAAACGGGTCAGTAAAAAAGTCCAAGGTCCTTTTTTTTTTTTTTTTTTTTTTTGAGGCGAGAGATTCGAACTCGGGCCTCTCCCTGGGCGATAAATAATTGCCAAGCGTTGCTCTTGTCCTCCTGGCTGGTGGCTGCTTGGCCTTTCCTGTCAACGCAGTCCCCATATTTACTCGCAGTGCTTCATTTCTCACAAATTATTTATTTTTATATTTATTTACTTTAGAAAATGTATACCGCCGCCGACTCGCTCACAGTGGCTCTAGGGGGGGCATGCAAACCATAAAAAACAGTATATTAAAAAAAATTAGAATTGAAAAAAGCCAATATAAATAAAAAAAATGATAAGCCCACCCACCCCCTCTAATTAATAAATAATCCTGATTATGTCTTGTTCTTTCTTTCTTCCTTTCGTTCTTTCGTTACAGGCTGAATGTTTCCATCGAGTGCAAACGGGTCTCCAGCTTGCAGCCGGCTACTCTTGACTGGGCCTTTGAGCTGACTAAAACAAACATGCAGACCTTGTAAGGGCCCTAAAGATACCTAGGGATAATAATGGGAGGCCGGTGGGCAACTATGACCAACAATTGTGGTATGAGCAAAAAAAGCTGGTTCAATCTCACCCTCTCTGCTTCAGGAGCCAAAATATTCGGTTCGCAAGAGGGGGAAAAAAAAAAAATTGCTCAAAAAAGTACAGGCGGTCCTTCACTTACAACGCTTTGCTTAGTGACCGTTCTAAGTTACAACGGCGCTGAAAAAGTGACTTTTGACTCTTTTTCACACTTAACGACCGTCGCAGCATCCCCCGGGGTCACGTGATCAAAATTCAGACGCTTTGGCCACTGACTCGTATTTATGACGGTCGCGGCGTCCCCTCTGGGTCACGCGATCCCCTTTTTGCGGCCTTCAACCCCGGGGACAGCCCGATTCGCTTGGCAACCGTGTTCCTAACTTAACAGTTATATTGGTTCATTTAACCGCTCTGGCAAGAAAAGTTATAAACGGGGGCAAAGCTCGCTTAACAGCTGTCTCGCTTAGCGACAGAAACTTTGGGCTCAGTTGGGGTTGTAAGTCGAGGACTACCTGTACAAGGATCAGTTGTAAGTCGTTTTTCATCGTTGCAACTTGGAACGGTCAGTAAACGAATGATTGTTGGTCAAGGATTACCTGTAGTGACTCTACGGAGAACCTGGGTGCAGAGATCCTTCTGAAAAAGATCATTACAGAAGGATTCCCAACTTCCCAACTTGTTGATCCTACCCTGAAGGACGTTATCATTTCTCTCTTTTTTTTTTCTGTCCTTCTTTAAAGGTATGAGCAGAGCGAGTGGGGGTGGAAAGACCGGGAAAAACGGGACGAAATGACCGATGACCGGGCTTGGTACTTAATCGCTTTGGAAAACGGCTCCCTTCCGGTGGCGTTCTCGCACTTCCGCTTTGATGTCGAATACGGAGAGGAAGTTCTCTATTGGTAGGGCTTCCCACTTGGAATTTCGGCGACTGGATTGCCGGCTTCCTCAGGCAGGAAGTCCCGATAGACAAGAGCAGAATAGCAATAGCATTTAGATTCATATACTGCCCCATAAGACTTTACAACACTCTCTGGGCGGTTTCCAGTGTGAGCATTATTTGCATCTTGGCCCCAACAATCTGGGTCCTCATTTTACCAACCTGGGAAGGATGGAAGACTGAGTCAACCTTGAGCCAGTGAGAATCGAACTGCTGGCAGTCGGCAGAGTTAGCCTGCAGTACTGCATTCTAATCACTGCGCCACCACAGCAGAAGAATAGAATAAGAATAAAAATTAGAATAGAATAATAGAATAGAATAGAATGGAATGGAATGGAATGGAATGGAGAATGGATGAGAATAGAATAGAATAAAAAGAATAAGAATAGAATAATATAGAATAATAGAATAGAATAGAATAAATAGAATGGAATGGAATGGAGAATGGATGAGAATAGAATAGAATAAAAATAGAATAATAGAGTAGAATAGAGTAGAATAATAGAATGGAATGGAATGGAGAATGGATGAGAATAGAATAGAATAAAAATAGAATAGAAATAGAATAGAATAGAATAATAGAATGGAATGGAATGGAGAACGGATGAGAATAGAATAGAATAGAAATAGAATAGAGTAAATAGAATAGAATAGAAGAATGGAATGGAATGGAATGGAGAATAGAATAGGAATAGAATAGAATAGAATAATAGAATAGAATAGAATAGAATAATAGAATAGAATAGAATAGAATAGAATAGAATAGTCAGTTTTCTGATTTCAAGCTTCTCAGACACTGATCCCCCAAGCAAGCTTTCAGTATTTTATTTGTTGGCTAAATGGTTGCAAGCACTGATGTCAAATTAAAACAAAAATGTTTTTTGTTTTAAAACAAAAGATTGTTGATGACTCTGCTGGGATGTTGGTATTTGCCTGCTTATTTCTCTCTCTTCTTCTTCTAGCTATGAAATACAGCTGGAGAGCAAAGCAAGAAGGAAAGGTCTTGGCAAGTTTCTCATTCAGATCCTGCAGCTTGTGGCAAATAGGTAGGGCTGTGCTGCCCCATAATTTCTGAGCTAGAAATCGCCCTGATCTCACTGGAGGGGTCCCTGCGGATTTTACTCCGCTGGTCGTGGCCCGACTCTTAACGAGCCGGCGCTGTCCGAAGACATTTTCCGCGGTCATGTATGTGGCCAGCAGGATGTCAGGGAGCGCTCTTGACCTTCCCACTGAAGTGGTATCTATCTACTCGTGTTTGCATGCTTTCAAGCTGGTAGGTTGGCAGGAGCTGAAGCAAGGACAGGAGCTTACCCCGTCGCATGGCGCGGGGTCTTGAACCTGGGCTGCGCTGGCAAGCCCAGCGTCTTAATTGCTGAGTCACTGCGCCGCCAATCCCACTGGGGCAACCTTTATTGATGTTTAACAAAACTCTCAACATTAAAAACTGATATTCCAGCCTGAATGTTACAGTTATTAACGTAGCCAGGGGCGGGCTCAATATATTTCTCATTTATTCTTTACTAAAGAAACATCTCCACGATTGATGTACTGATGAGGAAATACAGTACTGCGGTTTTTTTACAGTCCTGCAGTCATAAGGACTAGAGCCACGACGATCCACAAGCAAAACCAAGCACACTTAACACAGGGCAGACGTATCGCAACACAAGATAATCACTCCCAAGCACGGATGCAGCCTTGTAACACAAAAGCTTTGTTACTGGTTTCTTATGGGAGCCTTCGAAATGCTTGGGTTTTAAAACAGGCTTTTGACTTCTGCTTAAGCAATTAGTACCGGATTAGATTTGTTCAGATTTACTGTGCTGTGGGAATTAAAATTCAGTGGCAGTAAGGCTTTCACGTGCCAGGTGGAAAGAGAATAGGATCATTCTTGGCTAAATACACTGGAGCGCGTTTAATTTCCCCTTTCGTGTAGAACTAGACATTTAATTCAAAACACGGAGCTCCTTAGGAACCGTGCTGAATTTTTTTTCCTTGTTTTCCCTTCCTGTTTTTCTCTCAACCCATTCTGAGTTTGTCTCTCCCTGACTTTTCTTAGCACACAGATGAAGAAAGTCATGTTAACGGTCTTCAAACATAACCACGGAGCCAACCAGTTCTTCAGAGATGCTTTACAGTAAGTAAAAGATTTAATTCTTCTCTCTTGGCGAGGCAGAAAGGAAGAAGAGGATGGCTGGATAATAGGGGTTTTAAGCAAAATACCCTTCTAGGGCATCGCCTCTTTGCTTAGATTAATTAGTTAAAATTACTTTGGCCAACAACTAGACCAGGGGTAGGCAGCCTCGGCTCTTTTACGACTCACGGACTTCAGCTCCCAGAATTCCTGAGTCAGCCATGCTATGCTGACTCAGGAATTCTGGGAGCTGAAGTCCGTGAGTCGTAAAAGAGCCGAGGTTGCCTACTCCTGAACTAGACCATTTCCCCAGATACGATCCAACTCCTGTCGATAAAACACCAGCTGGAAGGTCCTGCTTTTTTAAAAAAATTGTCCTGACTCTAGATTTGAAATAGACGATACTTCACCGAGCATCTCTGGCTGTTGTGGGGAAGACTGCTCCTACGAAATTCTCAGCCGAAGAACAAAATTTGGGGAGGGCCAGCAGGCCCACTTGGGCACTCAGTGCGGGGGCTGCTGCCACTGAGGGGCTCCGTGGCTGCACGAAAGACTCCGCCGGTCTCCAGGTAGGCCTGCCTTCCTTCCTCGTGGCTTCTCTTGACCTGTCTCAGTTCTGGCTGCGCTCCTGAGTCAAGAGGGACAGAACTCCTGTGTTACTACATCCCGGGTGCCGGGATGCGAGATTTTCCTCCCGATCGGAGGTCCTTCCTATAAATCGAAGCCGAGTCGTACCTTTAGGCCTGATCTTGCTTACCTGCAGCCTCGAACTGAAGTGGGAATTTGCCAGATTTTTTCTCTCTCTCTCTCTCTTTTTTTTTCCATGGAAAATTTATGGGCTTCCTGCCTAAGGCCGTGGATGAAGGATAGACTTTGGGGATGGCAGATCAAAGGCCACTGGTGACGGTTCTGTATTACTTTTGTGCCGGCTTCCCACTTTTGTTTTTGAATAATTGCAAGATGGGCGTTTATAATTTTGTCAGATGATTCCAGCGACGTTTGCTTCCTCTAAATCAGTCCCTGGCTGTGTGTTTCAAAGCAACTCTGGCTGTGTGGGCTGATAGGAGGAGAAAGAGGAGGGATCCACACAGATTTTTAGAACGGGATCCTAAGTAACCTGGTGCATCTGGTTATACCTCCCTCCTTGTTCATTGGGGACAATATCGGCGTGAATGGATTACTCCATGCATCCTGTTCAGTCAAGTCCCCAAATCTGGACCTTCAGCCTAACTAAGATTGCTTGATTTCCTCGCGGCCAACTGCACCGGAAACAACTCAAGAGTGGCTTTGTTGTCCGAAAGTCCCAGTAGAAGCAATTGTGCAAGCGCAAAAAAAAAAAAAAAAATCAAATTTCACCATGAGTTGTGTGTTCTTATTATTGTTCAGGAGACCCTGTAGTCATTGGTTTTGGAACTAAAAACTGCAAGCATTACTTTGCCCCATCAGAGATAACATTATTTTATCCACATCTTGATTTTCCTTAGATTTTCCATTGATGGATTTCTCCCTCAAAAAAGGGGAAAGGGGGTTGAGCACGTTGAGTGTGGCATGCAAAATACTTTACAATTTGAAGCTGAAATAATACTGTTGTGTTTCTTTGTATATCTAGTGGGTGTTTCTTTCCTCTTTTTTTTTTTTTTTTTTAATTTTGGGGACGTTTTGTTCCATGGAGCAAATTTTGAGATAACTAACTCTTTTTAGCCAGTAACTTTTGCTGGAATCAAAGGGAACAACTCGGTTTATTTTTAAATGAAAAGATTCCCTTTTTTTGTCTGTTTTCAAAATAAAGGTTCTGTTTGATCTCCAGCAGGTTGCAAGTGTTATCTGTGTTCTCAAGGATAGCTTCTTTGCGATGTATTTTGGACCTCTTTTAGAGTCCTGGAATGCTCTGCTTTTTCTAAACATAATAGAACATAATTGGAGATGCTTTTTTCTCTCCCGTCTGAGTACTTATGTATGCACCACTTTATAAAAAGTCACAGTTCCAAATGAAGAACCGCAAATTCTGTTCTTTGTCATCCTCCCAAGATGGTCAGGCCTGTTAAAAATGGGTATTTTGAGTCTGCAAACGAGATGCAAGTAAAACATTTGTTTTGAAAAGATCCCTTTGTATGTTGAAAATAAGCTTTCTGTTGTGACTAAAACGTTTTCTTTTCAGAATATTTTTTTTAAAAGTGCCTCCTGTAGTCACTGGTCACGCTTTTGTATTTTAAAATATTTTCCTGTCTCGTTAATGGGGAGCCTCATTTTGTGTTGATTTCTGGCCGACTGAGGATTATAATAGTTTAAAATAGAGTTTATGAGGAAAATAGGGTTTTGGCCTGGAAATTGCATCTCTCTTTTCTACCTGTGGCCATTCCATTAGCTGTGGAAAGGAACTGTTAAGTCCATGCTGGCTAGAGGATTCTGGGAATTGAAGTCCACCCATCTTAAAGCCTGCAGGATGAGGAATTCTGGGAGTCGAAGTCCACCCCTCTTAAAGCCTGCAGGATGAGGAATTCTGGGAGTTGAAGTCCACCCCTCTTAAAGCATGATGGCTAGGAAATTCTGGGAGTTGAAGTCCAGCCATCTTAAAGTTTGCAGGATGAGGAATTCTGGGAGTCAAAGTCCAGCCCTCTTAAAGCAGGCTGGCTGGGGAATTCTGGGAGTCGAAGTCCACCCCTCTTAAAGCATGCTGGCTGGGGAATTCTGGGAGTTGAAGTCCACCCCTCTTAAAGCCTGCAGGCTGGGGAATTCTGGGAGTTGAAGTCCACCCCTCTTAAAGCCTGCAGGCTGGGGAATTCTGGGAATTGAAGTCCACCCCTCTTAAAGCATGATGGCTAGGGACTTCTGAGAGTTGAATTCCACACATACGCTCATTGGGGAATTCTGGGAGTTGAAGTCCAGCCATCTTAAAGTTTGCAGGATGAGGAATTCTGGGAGTCGAAGTCCACCCCTCTTAAAGCATGATGGCTAGGGACTTCTGAGCGTTGAATTCCACACATACGCTCATTGGGGAATTCTGGGAGTTGAAGTCCGCACCTCTTCAAATGGGCCACGGTTGAGAGACGTTGGCTTAGGTGATGCGGTTGTGGAGAGCAGGGGCCTATATCCAAAGACAGCTTAATTTCTGGTAGAGTTGCTCAGAAAAGCATGGCTAGCTCTTGCTACCTGAGTTATTGGAGAGACCTTCCGGAAGAAGCTAAAAATAGAAATGTTGAGCTAAGCGGAGAGGTTGACAAGTAGCCAGCCCGATGTTTGCCTGGTGATTGGGTAAGCCAGCCCTATGATTAGGTAATGACTCACTGTGTGGTCGGAGGAAATTGGGTTAATTGCATAAACAATGATTAGTTTCGCTAAGGGCAGATGTATCAGGCAAACACAGCTGTGGCCTTATCTTCTGCACTGGCAGCTTCCTTGGTCTGGAAGCTGAAATATATCTGCCAGGGGTCCCACTTTGCTGCTTAGCTGACAAAAAGGCTCTCGGTACCTCTAAGGCTTGGCTTGTCTTGTTCCCTGCCAATAACGGGACTTAACATTTCACCATCTTGCTCCCTGCCCCGGCTGTCTTTTTTTTCTTTTCTTTTTTAACGCAGCCTCTGAATACTTTTATTGATTACATTGTCTCCTCCCAGCAAGGCATAAACAGCCTTCATAAAGATGATACTTGAAAACTGATGTCAGCAATAAAAGCCAAAGATAGGGATCAGTTAACAGAAATAAATGTCAGTTATCTGATTATCAGAGTATTTTGCTGAGACTTCCATTGAAAGACACACAGACACACAAAGACTGGACACAGCCAGGGTATCGCTAAGAAGGCTTGGCAAAGGAGCATTTATGGGCCTGATAGCTTATTCCCGTCACCCACAAGTTAACGATGTTCAGTCTTTTTAATTGAATGACTGATGGATCACTGTAAACTTAGTGGGGTTCTTCCAACTTGTGGTCTAGTGGTTAAAGCACAAGGCTAGAAAGCTAGTCCCACCTTAGGCATGAAAGCCGGCTGGGTGACTTTGAGCCAATCACCAGGAGACAGTGAGTTCTAGTTCCTGCCTTAGGCATGAAAGCCGGCTGGGTGACTTTGGGCCCATCACCAGGAGACAGTGAGTTCTAGTTCCATCTTAGGCATGAAAGCCGGCTGGGTGACTTTGGGCCCATCACCAGGAGACAGTGAGTTCTAGTTCCCCCTTAGGCATGAAAGCCGGCTGGGTGACTTTGGGCCCATCACCAGGCGACAGTGAGTTCTAGTTCCCCCTTAGGCATGAAAGCCAGCTGGGTGACTTTGGGCCCATCACCAGGCGACAGTGAGTTCTAGTTCCCCCTTAGGCATGAAAGCCAGCTGGGTGACTTTGGGCCCATCCCTCTCTTTCAACCCTACTTGCCTCACAGGGTGGTGGTGGGGAAAACAGGAGGAGGAAAATGGTGAGGTTTGCTGCCGTTGAATTATTTGTAAAAAGAATAAAGGCAGGATATAAATAAATATATAAAATAATAAAAAAAAAAGACTCTTCCCACAGTCCCATCGGGCATGTCTGTCTCCACCAGGAAGGAGGGAAAAAAAATATGTGTATCATTTCATGCCCTGATGTTTTTGCATCTTCTCAAATTTTGGAGCGTGGTGTTGAACCACCTTTTTGCCCATTCTGTCTAAAAGGAAGGAGGTCTCGCAGCGAAGCATCCTTCCCCAAGGAGAGCAGGAAAGGGGGATTTGCTCAGGTTATGACAGCTGCCAAACAAGATCACACTTCCCCCTCCTTTGGGGAGAAGCCCCCCTTCCCCAGGCCTGGAATCCACAGCATTCTTGCCTATTTTGGGTAGAAAAAGACGGGCAAAGGACCTTCCATAAAAAGTGAGACCAGCTGTTGTCACGACCTCCTGTTGAAGTCATCAGTGTAATCTGCTAAGAGCAGGGGTCTTCAAACTTGGCCTGGCTGAGGAATTCTGGGAGTTGAAGTCCACAAGTCATCAAAGGGCCACGTTTGAAGACCCCTGTGCTAGAAAGTCAACCCGATCCTCTTCTGGCTAAAGCTGGCCTAATCGAGGCAGCCGCCACCCTGCCTGCCTTCCTCTCTCTTTCAAAAGTGCCGGTTTCTTTCGCAGTCAACACAACTTGTGATCTTTTTGGCAGTCTCCAAGGAGCAGGCTGACCTTTCTGCTACGGGCACGTCTTCGCTGATGTGTTTCTCATAATTGCGGCCCCAGCTGGCAAGCATCCCTCCCTTGTCGCTTGGATAAGTGACGGTTTCCTTTTGGAAGCAAAGCAAAACAGGGGTGTCATCTTTCATAGATTTGCCGCTTTGAAAGAGAGAGAAGCCGGCTGGACGGCGAGGGAAATTACAGTGAAGAAAGTGGATTGGAGAAGAAAAACCTGTAAACGGTAGTCCTCCACTTACGACGACAAATTGAGCCCAAAATTTCCATTGCTAAGCAAAAAGAGTTATTAAGCGAGTTTTACCCCCGTTTATGACTGTGCCAGAGTTGTTAAGCGAATCACTGCAGTTATTAAGTCAGTAACATGTTGTAAAGCGGATTTGGCTCCCCCGTTGACATTGCTTGTCGGAAGGTTGCCAACGTGACCCCCAGGGACACACTGCGACCGTCATAAATCTGAGTCAGTTGCCAAGAGTCCGAATTTTGATCACGTGACCACGGGGATGCTGTGCAACGGTTGTAAGTGTGAAAAGTGGTTGTGTCACTTTTCTCAGTGCCGGTGTACTTCAAGCGGTCGCTAAAAGAATGGTTGTAAGCAGTGGTGGGATTCAAATAGGTGAACCACCAGTTCTCTGTGTGGACGCCACATCCGGAAGTCCATTCTGGGAACTGGGCAACCAAAAATTAGCTACCGGTTCTGCCGAAGTGGTGCGAACTGGCTGAATCCCACCACTGGATAGATAGAAATAATAGATGATAGATGATAAACGATAGATGTTATAAAGATAAGAGATAGATAGATAGATAGATAGATAGATAGATAGATAGATAGATAGATAGATAGATAGATAGATAGATAGATAGATAGATAGATAGATAGATAGATAGATAGATAGATAGATAGATAGATAGATAGATAGATAGATAGATAGATATAGATAGATAGATAGATAGATGATGGATGGATAGATTAAATGATATAGATATAATAGATGATAAACAATAGATGATATAAACAAAGATAAAGATAAGATATAGATAGCATAGATAATAGATGATATAGAAAGATAAAGATAGATATAATAAATGATAGATGATATAAACAAAGATAAAGATGATAAGACAGACAGACAGACAACCGGTTCTCTGTGGATGCCACTTCCGGAAGTCCATTCTGGGCCTGGGAAACAAAGAATTAACTATCCGTTCTGCCGAAGTGGTGCGAACCGGCTGAATCCCACCACTGGTTGTAAGCCGAGGACTACCCATATCTGTCTTTTCCGGGAAAGCAAACAAGCTGTGTATTTGTGTGCATTGAAAGCTTGGGATTTGGATCCATCTTCAACGTTCATTGCTAGAAATTGTTTGGATGCCTGTTAGCAAATATATTATATATATATATAAGTCTGAAAAAGTGTCCTACGGACTCCCTTTTGACACGTTTTGGGAATCAAGGCGCGCTGCGTTCTATAAAGAAGAGGGAGGTTTGCTAAGGGCTAGAGCGGTCGCGCTCTATGGTTGTTTGGTCCACGGGTAGCCGGGCCCGCCTTCCCTGCCTCGCCGGAAATACGCGCTACACCTGCCCCGCTTTCTCTATGGAATCTGCATTGGCCAATGGAGGAGCCGCAGCTCCTTGTGGCGGAAGTGGCGGCTTTCTTTAGCTTGCCGGCTGGAGCCGCTTCCGGTTTAATCTTCTTCCGGCTTTGGCCGTGGAGGGAAGGAGGGGCCGCTTCTCGCTTCGGCGGCGGTTCAAGGAGAGACCGGAGGCTTCGGGACCAGCCGCCCCCGGCCTTGAGCCCCCGGCCAAGGGGCGTAGACGTGTCGCAAGTAGCTCTGCTGGCAGAGGGTGATGGGGTTTGTAGTCCTACACGGCTGGAGGGGAGCCTGAGCAGCTGCCCTTATGCAGGCCGAGGCAGGTGGAGCACTCCCCCATTATTAATATATTATTACGCTTATTTAAGAGCAATTCACTCTTGTTAAACCTCTAGGCCAGGGGTCTTCAAACTTGGCCCTTTTATGACTTGTGGACTTCAACTCCCAGAATTCCTCAGCTAGCCGTGCCTGGCTGAGGAATTCTGGGAGTTGAAGTCCACGAGTCATGAAAGGGCCAGGTTTGAAGACCCCTGGCCTAGGCAGAGATAATAGATTAAAGGTAAACATCTGATAAAAAGGTATAAAGCATATAGAGCTGACCTCCAAGATAATCTGAATGCAGATTAGCAATAAACATCTAGATAATATGGAAGAATCCCATACATTTTGCCGTGCTTCCAATTGTGTATAAGCAATGTTGTAAAATTGGGCTCATAGTTTGCTTTTAGTGATCCCTGGATATCTATCTATCTTATCTATCTATATCTATCTATCTATCTATCTATCTATCTATCTATCTATCTATCTATGAACTGTCTTTTTTATTAATTTTTTTTTTGAGGAAGTGATCAAGCTTTGGTAATTGGGTCTACAGTAAAATCTCTGGATTGGCCAAGCATTAATTAATAAGTTAATATAGTTTGCTTAGATTTGTTAACAAATTGAAGCAAACTATATCATGGCTTCTTATAGGCTGAATCAGTGCAGTACTGATCAGGTTTATTTTTCAGGCCAGTTTTGTGGCTAAAGCATACTTGGTTTGTTATCACACAAGGTAGCATCAGCCATGTTTTCAAACCTTTATAGCTAAAGGGACATATGAGATTGCTCCAAAAATAAACTCCAACCTGGTTTTAGCATGTTTTTATAGATACAGATCGCATCATTTTCTGCTTTTTTACAAGTTGCAAAAAGGCTATAGAATGATGGTCGTGAATTTTGTTGTGAAATATGTTGTCTTGGAACTGCTTAAGGAAGAATCCCGCTTTAATTTTCTTTCCTGAATGTTTTAATAAATAATAACTTTTGAATAATTATAAGAACATTGAATAATTCCTTTGATATTAATAAAAGCCCTTAAATGTTATTTCCATGTTTCTTTTAATTTTTGCTTGTTTTCACCAAAGTGTTGCTTGAAATGGATAGTAAACAATTTTATGTGCAAAATTTGCAAAAGGAGGGAAGAGATACCAGTTGACAATCCGAATAAATGTTTGCTAATTATAAATAAGCCTGCGTTTTGTCTAACTCTTTGTGTAATAGGATAGGAAAAACTCACACATTCTGCAGTGTTTCCAGTTAGTTGTGAATAAGCAAATTTAATGAGTGTTAATGATAGTGCTGATCTGCTGTAGAACAAATTAACACAGATCTCAATGTTGCTGAAAATATATTTGTTTTGAAATAAACACCTTTAACAGTCCAGTGCAGCAAAAGCAGCTTTCACCCGTTATACAAAATGCTTTTTTGCACCTTTGATGTAAGCCATTCATTGTGGCCTGCAAATTGCAGTGGTAGGAATGATGTGCTGTCATTAGAACCAATTTGGTCTGGTGGTGAAGACACCAGACTACCGTAGAAGCCAGGAGTCTTGCCTTAGGCACAAAAGCCATCTGGGTTACTTTGGGTCAGTCCTTCCATCTTGCTGTGCAGGTTCTGAGGTTTTGCTTACAGGAAACCAGACGTTGCCTTGAAGCTTTACGTTTTTATTCAGCTGAACAAAAACGGGCTCCTCTAAAAGAGAGAAGCCCCAAATGACAAGAAATCCTTGTATTTATTCTTATTACATAAGCAATCCACCCGGCAAAGCTGACATACATAAGATCAAGATTTCACCCAGTAAGTCTGGCACACTGTAGATAAGAAGGGAGAAAGCAGAAGCAGCTAAAAATGTTCCCTTTTGGGTGTTTCCCTAAAGACATCGTACGTTCCCGGGTGGGTTAGGACATGGGGTGTTTTCCTTGCTGTTCTTTCATGACCCTGCATCCAGGACTCTGCAAGTGCCCAAAGACAGCAGGGCCATCTGCACATACTCACAATTGACACTTCCTATGCTGTCTCCTAATTCCGGGTCAACAATCTGAGCCCATCCCAGCCCACTATAAAAATAAGGCAGGATTAAAAAAAAAAATCCTAAAACCTACATTGTAATGCAATAAGCTATGCCAAAAGTCCATATTATATATAGTTTAGGCTGGGCAATGTGTCTCAATAACTTGAAGGTGTGTGGTATTTGAAATGTCAGTAACGGAGGAATGCAATTTGGAAAACAGCATTTTACACACATACACACAGAGTTTCTATCCCACGTGGCTTGATGAACTCATGGAACATTGAATACCAGGGTTGGAAGGGATCTTGAAGATCTTCTAGTCCAACCCCCTGCTCAAGGCCTACAGACACTCAGACGTTTATATACTTACTAAACCTGCTTGCCGCCCATCTCACCACAAGGTGACTCTAGGCGAACAATGATAAAAAGAAAACAATACAAAAAAAGCCTATGTAATAAAAACAAAAACGCTATGAAAATACCAATTATCAACTACAACTAAAAGGTGGGAAGGGTTAGGGTTATTCAGGGGTCTTCAAACTCGGCCCTTGTGGACTTCAACTCCCAGAATCCTTCAGCCAGGCGTGCCTGCCTGAGGAATTCTGGGAGTTGAAGTCCACAAGTCATTGAGTTTAAAGACCCCTGAGGTTATTTACTCAATTGTTTGCAGCTATTTTGAGGGTTGGTCTTAAATCAAAAGCAACTTTATTAAGGGGTTCCTGGGAGGGTTGGTGCAGGGGGGGGAACGCTTTAAAAAAAAAACCAACCCCCCTCTTCTTCCCCCCCCCAAAAAAGGACCCCCAGCACCTTTGCAAAATCATTCTTGGCGCACGTGGTGGAAGGGGGCGTGGCCGGGAAGTGACGTCAGCGCCTGAGCGCACGTGCGGCCCGTGTTGTGATGGCCTCACAACCGCCGGCATGGCGACCTCCCCCCCCCCCCCGATTGTGGAGCCTCCTTCCCTTTCCTCCTTCCCCCCCCTCCCCTCAGCGCTTAATTATCATCCGGGATGTTGTCGAGGGGGCGGCGGTTGCCATGGAAAGAGAAGGCGGCATAAGCGCTTCCGGGGCGCCCGCCTCCGACCCGGAAGCGCCTCCTCCCTGCAGGGTTGCCAGCGCGAAGATGGCGGCGGAGGAGCCTCAACAACAGCCGGAGCCCGTCGGAGGGGACACGGACGGTGAGGAGGGGGGGGGCTCCGCCGGTCTTCGGGGGGGGGGGCGCGGCCGGCGTCGTAAACTCGGGCGAAGCCCCCTCCCGGCTGGGGGGGGCATTAGTCTGGGGGGGGGAAGGAGTCTTCTTCCGGAGCCCCCCCCAGCAGAAGCGCCGTCGCTGCCCCCTCCTCTTCCTTCCCCCCCCCGCCGCCCGTTCAGCTCGGTCTCCTTGGCAACGGGGGGAGGGTCTCCGGCCCCCTCGGTCTCCTTGGAAACGCCCCCCCAAAGGCCTTCCTCTTTCTCCCCCCCTCCCGTCCCCGCGCGCCTCCGTCGCCATGGAAACCGGCGCACCTGGCCAGGAGGGGCTCGCGCCCAGGCCGCCCCGCCGGGGTAAAACTGCAGCTCCCATCCGCCCCGGCGGGCCCCCTGTGGACGATGGGCGCTGGAGGAGGCCGGCCTGCCTCCCTCCCTCCCTCCCTTTCCCCGGAAGCCCCGCGGGGCGCGATGGCGGCGTCCCCTTCCCGGGCTGCACCGGGCGGGGTCGGGCTTCACCCCGGTGGCCCTGATGATGCTCCCTAGTTGGGCCACGAGACGCCCGCAAGGAAACGGCCCCCCAGCCCGGGGACCCCCCTCATTTCCACCCCCGGCTACAAAGAGCCTCTCCACTCTGCATGCATAAATGGAAACAGAGCAAACCACACACTACACACTACACTACACTACACATCACACACACCCAGCACGGATGATATTCCCTAGTCTGGTAATGAGATGCCTGCAAGGAAGGGCACCAAGAGCATCCCTCAGCTCAGCCCTGATTTACAAATATTCTCTTTTATCAGTACTCCTATTTACACATTTTAGAAAGGTGGGATGGAGTCATGCATATTCATAGGTAAACAAGCCCTCATTTCAACCCCAAGCTGCAAATATTCTCTTTTATAGGCTTAACCTTGGCTCAGGGGGCGCTTCTGGTTGAAGTGGGTTCTCCCAGCCTTTCCTTATGGGAATAACAGAGCTGGAAGGGACCTTGGAGGTCTTCTAGTCCAACCCCCTGCTCGAGCAGGAGACCCTATGCCACTTGGGGGACAAATGGCTGTCCAGGCTTTTCTTGAAAACCTCCAGTGATGGAGCACCCACAACTCCAGGAGTCTGGGGCTCATGCAACTTGCTTGAAAATCCCGCTGTCTGCATTTAGACTATTTCCTCAAGTTGGCTCCTTTTAACCTTGGCTTGTTCCTTTAGAGGCTTGGCATTATTCTCCCTTGCTCTTTACCCCCAAATATTAGGAGATAAAACAGCCCCTTTGTTTGATGTTGCTCCCTTGAAATAGCTTGCTTCTGTTCTTCTGATTCTAACCCCCCTAAAACTCTGGCACTCATTCACTGTCTGATATATTGCATGATTATGTGAGAACTGCGCTTGTCTTAACAGGGTCTCTGGGCCACCGCTTTATGCCATGATCCGCTTTTTTAACTTTGAATGTGTTAAATGAATGTGTGTGTTTCGTGGACCGTGTGTTTTGGGCTTAACTCGCAGTGTTGAAAAACATGGCTGTGGGTTAATAAGGTCAAATTTATTTCAGGTTTTAGGCAGTCTGATTAAATCAGGATTTATTTGCTCAGGTATATAGCATGTTACCTGAATACAGCCATGATTTCTAGCTAACTGAGGATTAGCTTGTTGTGTGAAAACACCCAGGGATAATCTTTCCTTTTTATCAAGTTTTCTCCTTATACTCTTCGCACGTCAATTTATGATTTTTTTTTCTATACTCTGGTTTTTGTTAAAAGTGTTTTTTAAAAATGTAATTTTCTATTCGAAGTGTGTATAAATAATCCCTTTTGTCTAATGTTGCCTTATAAGACAATCTCTGTATTATAGATGGAAGTTCATGCAGAATAATAGAAGTGGGCTTGGTGTGAAATTGAACTTTATTGCGTCTGTAACATCCTGGCCAAAATGTGACATGTGGTACATAGTCTGTTTCTATCTTTGTTATTAATGCATGATTAAACTGGTCACCTACTCCTCACGTTTTCAATATTTATAACATACTATAAATTATAAATATTTCAATATTTATATGTCAATATTTATAAAAAGCATTCTGTGAAAACCTTAAGTCAAGGGGTCACTGTGGACATGAATACGGTTCTAACTCTGCTAAGTAGAACATTGTGACTTGAAATATAAGAGGGATAAATGGTAAAAAGCATGAAATAATACAGACTAACAGAGTTGGAAAGGACCTTGGAGGTCTTCTAGTCCAACCCCCTTGCTCAAGCAGGAGAACCTATACTATAATATATAAAGAAATGGAAGAAATAAAAATAGGCAAAAATATAATAGATCTGAATGACTGATTTAAGTCTTGTGTGGAGTTGATGAATACATGTTAACGAAGCAGGCGATGTAATTACAAATGAAAGTGCTGGTAAAAAAAAAAGATGAATTGATGTCACTTATGCTCAGGAAAATTCTACAACCTTCTGAGTGATTGTGATCCAGGGAAAATTATTAAGCAAAATTAATGGGTGGATATGAAGAAATGAATAGGTGGGTAGACTGGCTCTTTAATACACTTATGGATAAACGTATAAGAAATTGTGGTCTGAATACCGCTGATTGGGATGTGAACACATGTCCTTTGGTGTGCAGACAATGTTGTGTTATTGGCTGAGAACCCAGATGATTTGCAGCAAATGTAAGATTGTGAAACGGAACAAGAAATGTGGAACTGCAAATTAATGTGACAAAGAACAAGGTAGTTATGTCTGAAGGGAAAAATGGAGTGAACAATTGCACATTCTTACATAACTGGTGAAAAGCTAGAAGAAATTAATTTGGACCTTTTATGAAAGAGAAATAGAGAAATGTTCAAGGATTGTTTATGATTGTTTGCTGTCCAGAGTTAGTGGTTAGATGGGCAGCTATACAAACTGAATGAATGAGTGAGTGAGTGAGAGAGTGAATGAATGAATGAATGAAAAACAGAGAGAAAGCTAGTGGTTATTACTGTTTATTAAGAGGATTAATGCAGAGTTTCCTAACCTTAGCAACTTTAAGATGCATGGACTTAAAGACATGCTGGCTGGGGAATTCTGGGAGTTGAAGTCCACACATCTTAAAGTCACCAGGTTGGGAAACCTTGACTTGGTCTTTGTTGAAGGATGCAAAGGTATCATCAATGTGTGTCTTTGCTGACTTTCTTTCCGGAAATCAGAGTTCAGATATGTCAGGAGAAACATCAAGAGCAGTTGAACACAAGGAAGGCACTTAGAAAACCTTGCGTTGAAACAAAAAGGGGTCAGGAATTAATGGATATAAAATATTTGTGGGCTGAATACAAGCAAGCGGCTAGTGGTTTGGCCGTATAGAGAGAACACGGATTGAATTGTGAAAAAGAAATATGTAGGTGGTTGTGTAAATGTGCTGCAGGGAGGGATGTTCAGCAAAGCATGTTCAGCTGGAGTGCATGAGATCCCCACAATCCCCAGAGACAATATAATTAAAGCACAAAAGACAAATTATGACCACAATATTTGGTAAGAACAGAAAAGTATGGAGCAGTACAGGAGATGCTACTGGTTTAAACTTGATCCGCTGTTTCCTTTTCTTTATCTCAAGACTTTCAATTCCTCTTCTTTTACTACTATGTGCAGGGGTTTTTTTGTGCTTTGCACAAAGTTACTTAGCCCCGGAGTGTGATGAGTGTGTATTCGATTAAAGTTTTATGTATCTGATAATTTGCCAGTCGGGTTGTTAAGTCTGCCGTGAGTCCGGATGACCTCATGTAGTTTTCTTGGCACTAGGATAGAAGTGGCCTGCCACTGGGGTTTTCTCTCTCTCTCTCTCTCTCTCTCTCTCATTTAAGGACTAATCTGAGCCCAGACAAGGTCAGACGGTCCCATCCGCACTGTGTTTTTAAGTGATCTAATCAATAGAAATTCAGTAATTTTCTGCAAATGTCCCTGTTAAAGGAAGCTCTCTGCCTGCTCTCCAACGGGAGTCCGAGGTTGCATGGCTGGCTGGCTGCCAGCTTTTGTTCCAGCTTGTCTGGAACAAACTTGGTTTCCTCCAGAATGATTTATAGAAAGGTGGAGCTAATCACCTGGAAAGCTCCTGTACTTTTGCTTCCTCAAGCCCTCCGATTCGGGTTTTGTGGATTAGCAGCCAGGCGCATTTTTTTCAGACAGATGAGAAGCGAGACGCCTTCAAGGGAAAACACAATCCAGCTGCCTTTTGGAAAAGCACCTTGGGGACATTTTTCAGACACTTTATATATTTTTTGTCTCTCTCTCTCTGTTGCTCCTCTCCCAGTTTGCTTCAGGAGTCGATAGTGCCTCCCCTTCTTAGCTGAGTCTTGCACGTTCCTCTTGTCCTTGGAGAATATATATATTAAAAAAAAGACTCTTAACTGAAGAATCTGGATTGAGCATCCTCTGGTCCACGGCTGTAATCTGGGGAGGGACCCAGGGTTGTTCTGCAGGTTGCAGTGGCAATCACAGGAGGAAAAGAGAGATGCAGTTGCCTGTTGTTGCCTCACTACTGCAGTAGCATCCCAGCAAGCTGGGCGCTCGCAACGCGGGATGGCCCCAGATCAGGTTTCATGCTTTTCTGCAGCCTTGGCAGCTGCTGCGCGTAAACGGTGCCAGGGGAAGAAAAACACTCTTGTCTGGCTGGGTTGCAAAGCAGATAATCTCCCAAGCGGGCTGCTCTTTGTGCGAGAGAGAGAGCAGCGTCGGAGCACGCTTGTTTTGGGGGGGCAGCTGAGTGCGGGGTTCAGATGGAGCCCACCCTGGGGGCTGCAAGGAGGTCTTTTTACCCAAGGCAGTTCCTCCTCTTTGCGATGGGATGGGCCCCTTGCGCGTCGCTCGGCGCTGAGTGTCGCAGAGGGGCTTGCGGCCTCAAGAGCTGTAGAAAAGGTGGGGGCTACAACCTGTTGGTGGATCGGTCCTCACAGGGGCTGGTTTAAATCTCGAGTTTGGGGGAGCCGAGCTCGGCCTCGGAAGCTGATCTTGTGTTCCTTGAAATAACGTTCTCTCAAACTTTTAATTGATGGAAGACACAATAGCAGACGTAACGATGGACGGAAATAAAAAGCGTGCTGTCTCTTCCGGCAGTTCTGTTTTACGAACTTCCATAGAGAGGTGAATTCTGTGAAGGAAATGCGTCGATTTCTTCTTTTGCAAAAAGAAAGAAGAAAAAATTGCCTTGCTTCTTGTCTTTTGACATTTTTTGCCGTGAGTTTCTGGATTTGGTTGACCGCTTGATTTTAGCTTAGGCCTTTCCAGACCTGTTCAGCCCCCCCGGCCTTCCTTGCCTCTTGAGAGGTTGGCCTTGCAAGCTGGCACATCTGGAAGGGCCAAGATTAGAGAGCTTCTGGAACAACATCTGTTTTTTTTTCCTCTTCCCCTTAACCTCAGTGCGGGGATGTTGATTGTAAATCATCCAAAGCGGGATTTTCCCCCCCCTCAATTGCTCTCTTCTCTTCCATTTCAGGAGTGAATTGTTTGGCCTACGATGAAGCCATAATGGCCCAACAGGACCGCATCCAGCAGGAGGTGAGCACTTGCGCACGTGGGGAGGGCCTGCTTGGGTCCACCCCCTTTATCTTCTGTTTCATGCCTCTGGCAGGGACCCACCCAAATTACACGTATTTGTAGACCTGCTCAAGCTCTGTTCTGCCTTGTGTTCTCCCCACTGCTGCTTCTTTGAACCTCTCTCAGGTCCTACATAATTTCCTATCCCACCCTCCTACCCCCACCCCCAAATCCCTCAAAGGAAAAGGCTGTGCACACACAGGCCGCCCTTGAATTATGACCAGCCACTTAGCAACAGTTCAAAGTTACGACAGTCCCCCCCCCAAAAAAAAATACTCATGACCTAGTTCCGAAGTTAAGAGCCCCCCCCCCAAATTTACAGTCATTTGCAGTACCCTTTGCTGAACGATGGCTTCATTTAACGAGCACGGCAATCACTTAGCCGTAGTGATTCGCTTAACAACCTCTGCCAAAAAAACAACAACAACCCCACAGTGGTAAGTTGAGAACTGCCTGGTGTGTATCTCGATGTTGATGATTGACAGCGAATTTAGACGAACTCTTGTTTGCGGCGAGCACGTCAACGAAGCGTCTGTGGCATTTGGGTGGAATTGCTTATCAGAGAGGGAGAGGCTGGATCCATTTCGGCTGCCGCATCGGGTGGCTGCGTTGATTCAGTCTGTTTCGATCGGATTCAATCTGCAGATTGCTGTCCAGAACCCTTTAGTGTCGGAGAGGATGGAGTTGAGTGTCCTGTACAAGGAGTATGCCGACGATGACCATATATACCAGCAGAAGATCAAGGTGAGAGAGTCACCTGTAGCCGATTCAGTGTGTGATCAAGTTTAAAGTAGCCAGCGCATCTTCCGTGGGAGACAAATACCAGTTTGGCTGTTTGTTTAATTAGAGGGAGTAGATTAGGGGCGTCCACCTGTGGCAACTTGAAGACTTGTGGACTTCAACTCCCAGAATTCCTCAGCCAGCATGTCAGCTGAAATACGTTGCATTTCCTGAAAAGGAGGGCGATTCTGAAATGAAGACAACCCTGATCCTCAATACAAGAAGGGGTGGGGAATCCTTTTGCATCCCTTACTGTGTTCTTGGCAATTTAAAACTCAAAGGTGAACGAATATTTCCTTTCTGAGAAACATGGGGAATTGCTTTCAGGCAGGGCACCTTTTATTGGGCCTCCAGACTTGGCGACTGTAAGACCTGTGGACTTCAACTCCCAGAATTCCGCAGCCAGCAAGTCCCCAAACTTGGCAACTATAATGTCATGGTTCCGACAGATGAAACTCTTCAAAGAACTTCGAGGCATTATTTACCTTAAAGAATCTTTATTCGAGTAGCATAGCATCGGCACGTACATAAGCGAAGCCAAAACCTGGATTCCCCTCCCCTGGGCACACAGCATCAAAGCCCAATTCCCTCCTCCAATTAGCAGTCTTAAATCACATTCTCCAATTAGCTTGAAATGCATCGGATGTTCTTGCTTTGACATATCCCTAGTTATGGCTGGCTGGGGAATTCTGGGAGTTGAAGTCCACAAGTCTTACACTTGCTAAGTTTGGAGAGCCCTGGGCTGTGTGTAGACCTAAGGCAGCTTAACTGGGCCTTAGACCAGAGTAGGCTAAGCTGAGTTCCCTCTCGGCTCTTCTCCCGGCCCAGGATCTGCTGAAGAAGTATTCGTTCATTCGGAAAACGAGGCCGGACGGGAACTGCTTCTACCGAGCGTTTGGCTTTTCCCACCTGGAGGCTCTACTGGAGGACGGCAAGGAGCTGCAGCGGTAGGCTTGGGAGTCTCGGGGCTGGGGAAGAGGGGAAGGGGAACCCCAATGCCCCCCCACCCCGAGGCCAGCGGAGTTGGAAGACGCCGGACGAACTGATAACGCAGGTTCTGAGGTTTTGCTTGATAACAAAAATTACAGGAAACCAGAAGTTGCCTTCAAGCTTTACGTTTTTATTCAGCTGAACAAAGACGGGCTTCTCTAAAAAGAGAGAAAAGCCCCAAATATCAGGAAAGCCTTTATTTTTATACCTTCTTTGATTACATAAGCAATCCACCCAGCAAAGCTGACACACGTAGGATAAAGACTTCGCCCTTTAAGGCTGGCACACTGTAGATAAGAAGGAAGAAAGCAGAAGTAGCTAAAAATGGTCCCTTTTGGGTGTTTCCCCAAGACACCATACGTTCCCCGGTGGGCTAGGCCAGGGCTTTTCAACCTTTTTACCGATTGTACCACTTTTAGGATATGGCAATATTCGAGTACCACCTAGCAAGGTGTCAAAAACTTGGTGACAAAAAAACCCTGTTCAAAGTTGCAATTGCACTGAAATGACTTATGACCATTTTTCACACTTATGGCCATTGCAGCAACAGGGTCATGTGATTTATATTTGGATGCTTGGCAACTGATTCATATTTATGATGGTCACAGTGTCCCAGGGTCATGTGATCCCCTTCTGCAACCTTTTGACAAGCAAAGTCAATGGCAGAGCTGCTGGTGGCCAAGTGCTAAGGCGGGACTTCCTTCCCTTCCCTTCCCTGCCTCCCTTTTTCTCATTCCCATCTCCTTCTGAAGGAAGAATTTGAAACCCCCCCCATATTTTCCCTCTTCCATATATTGATCAAACAAGGAAAGGCCTCCAGAGACAGAAAAGACAAGCTGCTGAGTGAACTAGCTTAAAAAGGCACTTCCCCTTTAAGAATTAGCTACTGGCTAGAAAGGAAAGTAAGGAGCCCAGCTGGCACTTAAGGAAGAAAAAAAAATGTAAGTACTGGCTGCCGGCTAAGGCAGCCTCCCCAAATGGCTCCATTCATAAGTAAAATCTGCAGCTCCAGAGGACTCTCTCACTGTAAGTCTTTGCCTGGCTCTTTCCCTCCCCCACTACACTTGGCTAGGCAGGGCTGCGTACCACCTGCCACTCATTAATGTACCACAAGTGGTACGCGTGCCACAGGTTGAAAAGCCCTGGGCTAGGATATTGGGTGTTTCCTTTGCTGTCCTGTTATGACCTTGCATTCATGGTTCTGCAAGTGGCCAGAGATAGCGGGGCCATCTGCACGTCTTCACAGTTGCTACTGTCCCCGGGGTCAACGGAACGCAGACATTCACGCCGGGGGTCTCCTTGCAGCTTCAAAGAAGTGGCGGCGAAAAGCAAAGACGTACTGGTGGCTCAGGGCTTCACGGAATTCACCATCGAGGACTTCCACAACACGGTAAGGCCTGGTCCTGCACCCCGGGCGCTCGAAGCCCCCCCCCCAGGGCCAGGCCGGCTGGGGGCGATGGGAGTTGTGGTCTAACCCAGGGCTTTCCAGACTTGGCAACTTTTTTTAAGACGTGCGGGCTTTTATCTCCTTACGTGATCAAAAGTCAGCAACCGACTCCTATTTGCGACGGTCGCAGCGTCCCAGGGGGGGTGTCGCTGGGTCCCCTTTCGCGACCTCCCGACAAGCAAAGTCAGCGGGGGAAGCGTGACTTGCGTAACCGCTGCCACGATTCGCTTCATAGGCGTGGCCAGAAAGGTCGTAAAATGGGGCACAACTCAACTTCACTATTAGCAGCAAATGAGCAAGCGGTCTTAAATGGAGGACTACCTGTTCAGAGGGAATTTTAACAATGCCAAGCGTTTTTTTTGGGGTGGGGTGGGGGAAACTGGGAACGGGTAGATGAGAGGCGGGAAGGAGAAAGTCTGGGAGTTGTGGGGTGTCCATTGGAAAAAACCCCCCCCCCAAAATTTCTCCTCCGACTCCCTGCAGTTCATGGACCTGATAGAACAAGTGGAGAAACAGACCACCCTGGGAGAGCTGTTGGCCTCCTTCAATGACCAGAGCATCTCAGATTACCTTGTCGTCTACCTACGGCTGCTGACGTCCGGCTACTTGCAACGAGAGAACAAGTTTTTTGAGCATTTCATCGAGGGAGGACGGAGCATAAAGGAGTTCTGCCAGCAGGTCAGGCTCGGCCCTGGGGGGGGAGAGGGGGGGCTCGAAAGGGAAATGAATAATTTGGGGCCGGAGGCGGAGAGCCGGGAAGGCCAAGCCCTTTCTCTGCGTTTGGAGATGTGCTGCTTTCTCCGATTTAATCTTATTAATCTTCGTTGGGGTGGCGTTTCTAGTCCTCATGATAGAGCCGTGTTTGCTCATGGGCTTTGAGCAGCCTGGGAGGGAGTAGCGGTTTCAAACAACGTCCGTGCAACTGACTGGCTATGTGTGTGTCTCAACCTTGGCAGGGCTTTTAAGATGGGTGGACTTCAAACTCCCAGAGTTCCCCAGACAACCATGGGAGTTGAAGTCCACGGATCTTAAAAGCCCTGCCAAGGTTGGGAAACGCCGGCCTTAGGGGGTAAGGATACGGCTGTGATGATGATGATCATCTGTGATTATTGGCAATAGATGGGCCGGAATTTCTAAGTCCCAATTGCAGCGATGCCATTTAGCAAGCATTCATGATGGGGGGGGGGAGCGTTGGATCCAACAGTAGGGTGCCCCTCCTCCTTTGGGGAAGGACTGCACCAACATGGAGGAGTGGGGAGAACGGTCCAGGTGTGGGGAGGGCCTGGAATGGGCCACCTAGCCGGGAGCCAAAGCCTCCCAAACCTTTGGGGCTTCCCTGCCATCAGCTCCCCAACTCAAAAGGCCCACGGGAAGGCATCGTGCGAGCGACACACACAGAAGCCCAGAGAGGGGGTGATGGGAGGTGGGGGGGCACCATATTATTTCATCATGGGTGGGTCCAAGGTCAGGACTCTCGGGGTCTTCGTCCACTTGGCTCCGGGGCCAAGCAAGATTATGGACAGCTGGTGTCCGAGGCCTCCACAGATCCAGCAAGCTTCCATCAAATTTAAAGGCCACCCATCTTACCTTAAGGCAACTCAGGCCTGTGTTTCTAGTCCTCCTGAAGGCAAAAGAGCTCGCTGGCAGGCCTGGGTGGGCATCCTTCTGCCAGCAGACTGGGGTGTGTGTGTCAACTTCTCAGTGCCTGGTGCCCCTCTGCTTGTTGACTCAAACCGCCTCTGTTCTCCCTCCCTCCCTCCCTCTTTTCCAGGAGGTGGAACCCATGTGTAAGGAGAGCGACCACATCCACATCATTGCCCTGGCCCAGGCCCTCAACGTCTCCATCCTGGTGGAGTACATGGATCGGGGCGAGGGCGGGACCACCAACCCCCACGTCTTCCCTGAAGGCTCGGAGCCCAAAGTGTATCTACTGTACAGACCGGGACACTATGACATCCTGTATAAATAGAGGGGGGTGGGAGCGAGGCAGGGGGCTGGCCAGCCAGCCCCCCTCTTCCCGCCTTCTTGCTCTCTCTCTCTCTCTCCCTCCCCCTCCCCTCCCTCCGCTGCCCCTCGCCCCCCCCGGCGTTCCCCATCTCGCCCGTGTTTTCCCACCACCCACTCGCCGAGCAGCCTCCTCCGTGCTTGTAAGTGGTGATCGTCCCTGCTGCCCGTCTCGCTCACTTGGTTTGTTTATTATTATATATTTTTCCCTGCTTTTGTTGTTACACTCACACTCTTCTGTGTTTTATTAAAGGGGATGCCGGTGAAACTAGACTTTTTCCCCACTTGTGGCTTCTCTCGAGTGTTACTAGGATAGGAAGCCGCCGGCCCCTGCCGATGAGGGAAGGCACAAGCAGGGGTCCCCAACCTTGGCTACTTTTAAGACCTGTGGACTTCAACTCCCAGAATTCCCCAGCCAGCACGGCTGGCTGGGGAATTCTGGGAGTTGAAGTCCACAGGTCTTAAAAGTGGCCAAGGTTGGGGACCCCTGCCTTAGAGCACACCGGCGATCTTTCTCGACAAACTCGTCCTCGGCAGGCTGCACACAGCAAGAGCCTAGTCCTCAGCGTGGCGAGGTGAAGGCAGCTGCTGTTGAACCATCCCCTGGACAGGCACCTGCAGCTGTTTTTTGGGGTTTTTTTGCATCACATCCCTGGGGCCATCCCTTGGCCACTGGCCAACGGCGTCTTAACAGGCTCCGGGGTGTTGTTGTTGTTGTTGTTTTTTTGCGATGCCAAAGTGAGCAGATCTTTTGTTCCGATTCTCTTAGGAGACGCCGAACAACAGCGCTCCGTTTTCTCCCCCCCCCCTTTTTTTTCTTTTTTTTTTCTCAGCCACCCTAAGCAGAAAATTGCTAGGCAGGGCAAATTGTCTGCCAGGAAGGAGGGGTTTCATTTTTAAGGGGGAGTAAACGCTCCGTAGTTTAAATATAGCCGGGCTAGCCCTACTTCCATTATCTGCAAAATGTGGGTCAAGTAGGTAGGCGGATGTAATTCTCTGTGTTTGTGTGCGTGTGTGTGTTTCACACACAATTCCAGCCCTGCTTCCACTCACTCGCCCCCCATCCCTCCACCAGGCTTTACGAGCGGGATTCGTCTTTGCATTTTTATTCCGGAATTGCGGCCGACCGCGCTTGGGGAAGGGTGGGTGTTTTCTTCCTAGTTTCTCCCCCCCCCCCTTGGAAAGGACCCGGCGGCGTCTCCTGCAGGGAAGCAGCGGGATCGTCGGGAAGCGGCTTCAGAGCTTGGAGGACGGCGTTTCCTCACGAGGATCTGCTGGGAAGAAGGAAAATAGGGTAAGATCCGGCCGCTGCAGTTGCCTCCCGTTTCCCAATAAAGCATCGCCTCAATTTGAGCCCCAGTTGCCCCCCCCCCAAAAAAAACCACCATGTTGCACCTTCTGGGGGAGGCAGGCAAGGTGTGAACACGTCCCGTCTTCGGTGGTGGAGAAAAACAACGTGTGAAGAGTTCATTTTGGGAGTGAAATGGGCAGCATATACAGAAGTGAATAAATTTAAGGCAGCGTTAAACTTGACCTGTGTTTGCATAGTGCAGAGGAGAAATATAACCAACTCTTGATCATTCCTCTCCTCCTCCTCCTCCTCCTCCTCCTCCTCCTCTTAAATTTGTTGTTTTCTGCCTGTTTTCTGCTAATTCTAGGCCTGTTACTTATTTCACCCAAACGTGGGAATGTTATGCCCTTTATAAGCCATATTCTGATTTATTCATTCTTCTTCTTTGCCCCTCCTCATTACTTGCCATTCTTTTAACCATTCCTGCCGGGGTGGGGCGGGGTGAGCCCTTCTGAATCTCCCCCCGGCTGAGGAACGGCAAGGCTTTGTGGCTGGTTGCATAATGGTGTGAAGTGTGAAAGCAGCACGGGACAAATTGTGCACCCTTCTGGGAGGTGGGGAGGAGGGTCCAAGGCAGAAATGCTAAAATACTGGGTGCTTTTCATAAAACGGGCGATGTCAGGGCGGTGACCCCCCCCCCCCCAAAGTGCTGGGAGCTTTACTCCGCTCCCGCAGAATGTGTCTGTTAACTGGTTATGTGTAAAAGGAAAAAAAGGAAGTACAGGCAATCCTCTACTTACGACTGGAATCGGGAGCCGAATTTCCATTCCGTTGTTAACGTGAGCCGCGCCCAATTTTACAGCCCCTTTTTTCTCACGTTAAGCAAGTCGGTTGTTAAGCGATTGACTTTGCTTGTCGGAAGGGGATCGGCTGACCCCGGGACACGGCAACCGTCATCAATACGAACCAGTTGCCAAAAGAGGCCCAGATTTTGATCGCGTGACCGTAGGGGGATGCTGCCCTGGTCATAAGTGCGAGGACCAATTGTAAGTCACTTTTTTTTTCAGGGTCGTAACTTCGGTCACTAAAGCGAACAGTGGTAAGTCAAGGATTATCTGTGCAAACCCTCCGTGGGTCAGTATCTCTCGGGCCAGAGGGAACGAGAGTTTTAGTGAGCGAAAAACAGGCTAAGAAATGGTTAGGGCGAGCATGCGTTTCCCATGATGCACTGCACACGATGCTGGGAAGTGCTTACCCCTTTCGGAGCATGGAAAGGCTGGGGTCAGGCTGGAAACGAGAGGAGGGAAAGGGAACTTTCCAGAAAGCCATTGATTGTCGTTTGATAACCCCTTCTTACCACCTAGATCTGCGTTTTTCAACCTGGGCGACTTTTAAGAGGCACGGACTTCAACTCCCAGAATTCCCTGGGAATTCTGGGAGTTGAAGTCCGCGCCTCTTAAAAGTCGCCCAGGTTGAAAAACGCTGATCTAGCTGGAGGACCCCAAGCAGGGACTCACCGATAGGAAAAAACCTGGGCAGCTTCTCCTTATAAATCTCATCATCCTTTTCCAGGAAAACACACAGGATCAGTCGCTCGACCTAAGATACAACCACAGTTAGCAGGAGAAGGAAGTTGTGTGTGTGTGTGTCAGGATGGCATGTTTGAATTTTGTGTGCCCCCCCTCCCACCTTCATGCATTGCTTGCAACCGGCCCCATGGAAGGTTGAAGATCCTGTCTCAAGTTAATAGTTCGGGTGGATTTCACAAATTTTCCTTTGGGGTCATGGATTGCTCTCCTTAAACGCCAAGCAATTTTATTTTATTTTTTAAAATTTCTCATGAGTTGTGTCTGGACATCCCTGGTTCCCGTCTTCGGAGTGATTTCTAACACAGGGAAGTTGTGTTTTTCACTGCCGCTTTGTCTTCAAACGGTCACTAAAAGGAACGGTAGTAAGCTGAGAACTATTTCTCTTTGTCTAAAGCAGGGCTCCAAACTCTGAGGGGGCTTTGCATGGGTTGATTAATCTCTTTAAAAAAAAAAAAAAATCCCACTCAGTTTTTCCCCTATCCTACAGTACCCAATGCCCTGCAAAGACCAGCTATTGATTGAATGGAGCTGGAAGGGACCTTGGAGGTCTTCTAGTCCAGCCCCCTCCTCAAGCAGGAGAACCTATATCATCTCAGACCGGTGATTGTCCAGTCTCTTCTTAAAAAACCTCCAGTGATGGAGCGCCCACGATTTCTGGTGGCAAGCTGTTCCACTGGTTGATTGTCCTCACTGTCAGGAAGTTTCTCCTTAATTCCAGGTTTGCTTCTCTCTTGAGAAGCTAATATTAGGTGTTTGGTCAGAAAGGAGACACCAGGGAGAGCCAAATTGCTGGTCTTTCAGATGCAACCAGACACCTCCCCCCCCCACACACACACACCTTGTCCTTGTGGTCTTCTAGCCAATTGTGCAACGTGTTCAGAACAACCTCCGCAGCAGCGTCATTGGGATAGCCTGGGGAGAACATTGGAAGTTGCTGAATACCCGGGCACTTATCCTGTCCCCCCCTCTCTTTCCTGCCTTAGGTACTTACCAAAGACCCCCGTGGAAATGCAGGGAAAGGCCTGTGGGCAGAGAGGAATATTAAGAAGGTGGGTTAAGGATGGCTTTGGGCCTTGAGTCGGATACGAAATGCTGCTAGGTTTTAGCTAAACCTTTTCTCTCTCGTACAAAGATGAGAAAAAGTAAAAAAAAGGTAACATTCCCCCCCCTATCTTGGGAAGCATCAGCTTCCAAAGGGGTGATGTGGGTTAAATGAGTCTTGTGTGTGCAGGAGGGACAATGAATGGATAAGTACCCAGAAATCCTTGGAGTCAAAATCGCAGCGAAGTTGAAATAATGTTGATCAGCTGAAAATGTAAGCTCTTTCGTCCTTCCCTCATCATCTCCCCCCCCCCACACACACACACACCACCCATGTTTTGGATGGTGTTTTCCTCAGGGTCTCCTGCTCGAGCAGGGGGGTTGGACTAGAAGACCTCCAAGGTCCCTTCCAACTCTGTTAGTTACTCTGCAGTATCCAGTATCCAAAGTCGGTGCCTCTGACGGGGGGCGAAGCAAGGCCTGCTCAAACCTTTGCTGGAAAGCCCTGGCCTTCCTCTCCGTGTCGGTGCCACATCGACTGAGGTTTAAGCTGATTATCTGAAAAGTCTTGGGAGGGTCTTCGGGTTGCATGCTGGGATCGATATTTCAGAAACTCTATGCAGAGCCCAATTGGACCTTTAGCTGTGGCTAGAGAGCCTACCTCCTTCCCTCTTGTAGGAATTTCTCTTTCCTCCCTTCCCCAACACCTCTGGAGTGGGAGGCTGTCATCGTTTGAGCCAGTGGCTTGGTGAGTTTCTGCCACAGGCCTGGATAGAGCAGGAGACCGAGATTGGGCAAAATAAAATGGGCAGCTTAACTGCCGAGGTAAGTTCCTTAGCAGTACTGAGAAATGGATGAATTAGGTCAGTGTTTTGCTACTTTAAGAGGTGGTGGACTTCAATTCCCAGAAGCCCCGACTGGCTGGGGAATTCTGGGAGTTGAAGTCCACCCCTCTTAATGCAGCCAAGATTGAGGGATGCTGATCTTATTCATCCATTTCTAAGTAGCATCCAACGCATGGCCTCCACGCCTTAGGGACTCCAGCTCCCATCCTCTCCAGCTTGAGGGACAAGCGGCCCGACATGTTGGCTTCTGCTGCTGAAGAGAGAAGGGGACCACCAGGTGATCCCCTTAGGCTTCCAGTCCCTGCTTGGCGTACTCACCACCGTTTGCAGCTTATTCTCCAGGGCGAGTTTCAAGCTGTTCTTGTAGCAGTCGCCCAGTTCGGTCTGCTGGGAGGAACTGGGCTCCCCCTGGGCGATGGGCCCCACCGTGTGAATAACAACTGGAAGGCAAACATGGGGTGTTGTTGGAAACAGCCCCCAAGCCCCCTCCCAAACTTCCTCAGAGATCTGGGTGAGAGAAGCAAGCTGGCTCTCTTTTGGCCCCCCCTCCTCACGGAGCAGAGCCAGGCCGACTTCGTGATATACTTGAGATACTTCTACAAATTAGCAAATGAGAGCTTTAAAATAATGTGCTCCATATCCTATGGGGGTCTTTCCCCCACCTCCCGGTATGGTGCCCCCCTCCCTAATCCACAACCATTTATCCTGCTTTAATGTAGCCGTCTTGGACCCATTCCACTTTGCTTTTATTCGGCGTGCACTTAGCCACCCACTTATCCAAGCAGCAATATATATTTTAATGTCCCCTTTTGTGAAAATGAAGTTTACACACTCGGGCAAATACAGCTTCGGAATGATTGTCATTCGCTTTTGGCTCGGCCAGATAGAATCCGAACGGGGAACCGATCATTACGGACTTGGCTCCTTTCCCCACGTTTGCTTTTTTCCAAGAGTTTCTGGAAACTCCCTTTTCGGATTCGAAGCTGCAGTCCTTTCTCTCTTTACTTTGGTCTTCCGAGGACCAAAAATAGCCCCCCAAAATGCTCTTTTGGATTAAATAGATTTTTTTAATATATTTTTTTAAAGCAAAGCTCTCTCGCAATCTGGCATGAATCATTTGAAACCTCTCCTGCCAGCTGCTGTGTCTTTGAGCATCGGTCATGCACGCATCCTGCTCGGCCTCCTGTGTACGTGGGAAGGCAGAGTTACTCGCCTTCCCTTCCAGAGACCTAAATTCTACGCAACTGCAAGGGAGGCTGTGTAATTAAAAGGAACATCTGCAATTAAAAAACAAAAACCTATTTTATTGGCATGTTCCTTTCCTACCTGGTGAAGAGCAGAGAGAGAAAGTGGCCTTAGAAATGGCGAAGGTGGTTAACAAGGGAATATTAAGGGGGAAGGGGGAGAAAGACACCAAGGTCCCCCCCCCCCAAAAGCTGGGTTGCCTTCCTGGATGATGCCTTGTCAGAAGTTGCTGATAAATGCTCGGGTGCGAAGGCCGGCTGGGGTCACCAGGGGGTGCTATTGAGCTAGCAATCCCGTAGAATACTGTACAGAATTGGAAGGAAACTGGGCACTGTTGTGGCTTTCTGCACATGTTCTGCTTGTGACGGGACTTGATTGCAGGCGCCCCCCTTTGCTGTGGGGAGCAGGGCAATCAAAAGGGGCCATCCAGGCCTGTTTCAAGCCTGACTGGGCAATCGGCCAGGGTTGCCCCCCTCCAGGTGTCTTGTGGGAGCTGCCTGACCACTGCTCAGTTGCTCCCCGGTGTTTGCCCACTGACCTGGTTGCCCATCTGCTCCTGAGCCAGGGGTGGCAGAAGGGGGGCGGGGGAGCCCTCGCCCAGGCTGGGCCAGGGAAGAAGGGGGGAGCCACAGCTAAAGGCAGTGCTGGCACCCTTGTCCCACCTGAGAGGGGGACGTTCTGGCCCTGGGTTTGGGAGAAAAAAAAAACGAGCTGTGCTGGAGAAGGCTCCTGCGTGCTCCTGGGACGGCAAAGGCAGCTAGCAAGCAAGTCCTGGAGGGCATAACACCAGACACATCGCGAAGGTGTGTCTCCCTTCGGCCGTGTCGCGTGGGGGAATTCACGGGAGAAGGCCACTATGTTGGGAAGAGTTAGCGGTGAAAGGAAAGCAGGCTGCCTCGAAGACGACACCGGCCAGAGCAGAGAACAACTCAAAGGAGCAGCGCAAGGTCGGAAAATGTGGAGAGCGCCGGCCCAGAGAACTGAATGGATAACATAAATCATTGAACATAAACATTGAACAGTTTCCTTTCTCCCCCCTTCTCACCGGCCATGGAGGGATCAGTGGCTATCCTCGGTGCCCCACTGCCCAGTCTCAGCCTTTCCCTCCCTAGAGGGGGGATCTAGTCATTCTCTCCCTTTCTCTGACATACACACACGCACAGGCAGCTGCAACAGTGCTGCCCTGCTGTCTGCAGGACCAGCCCAGCCTCATCCTTACTCAGTAGTTTCAGAAGCTGAGCCCAGACCTCAATGTGCTGCTGAGTGCCAGGCAGAGGGCTGGGAAGGGCAGAGTAACCCTCCTCCATCCTGCAGGGCCCTCTGGGATACTCGAGGCTGGTGACTCTGCCCCTTTGCAGAGTTGAGCTGCCAAAATGCTCCTTCGTTAAGAATCGACACCGCAGAGCGGTGCTTCTCAACCTTGGCCGCTTTAAGATGGGTGGCCTTCAACTCCCAGGATTCCCCTGGTGGCTGGGGAATTCTGGGAGTTGAAGGCCAGCCACCTTAAAGCGGCCAAGGTTGAGAAGCACTGCAGAATTACTTCTCCCTCTCTGATATAATAAATGTGTGTATATCACATACAAACATAATAGTGATAGTAATAATAAACTTGGAAGGGACCCTAGAGGTCATCTAGTCCAACCCCCTGCTCAGGCAGGAAACCCTACACCATTTCAGACAAATGGCTGTCCAGGCTCTTCTTTAAAAACCTCCAGTGTTGGAGCATTCACCGCTTCTGGAGGCAGGTTGTTAATAATAAAGTCGGAAGGGACCCTGGAGGTCATCTAGTCCAACCCCCTGCTCAGGCAGGAAACCCTACCTATACCATTTCAGCCAAATGGCTGTCCAATCTCTTCTTTAAAAACTTCCAGTTTTGGAGCATTAAGTTGCACTCAAAGCTACTGTAACTCCAGAAGGAGAGAGCAGAGTTCCCACCTGCAATCCAAAGGGGGGGGGGGCTTCTCTTCCACCTCCAGGAATTAATCCAGTTTCAGGCCTGCCCCAGGAGAACGGTGATCCCTCCTCCCTTGCCAAAGTCTGCCCATAGCTGCTGAGTTTTGCAGCAGCCACAGATGCTGGTCACAACTCTCTGGTGTGACTCGCTGACCCCAGGGAGAGCCAGCTCAGGCCGGTGAGGGGCAGGACCAGGATGGCTTTCCTCCCTCCATCTCGGCCCGCTGCCTTGTGGAATCCTTTCTTTTCTCCAGTCGGAGAAAAACTTGTGGATCTGATTGCTAACCATGGACGTTTGCCTGGTAGGGCTCTGCCTGGCTTTTCCTGAAGTCCCCAAGTAAGCATAGTCAGCCAGGTAAAACCACTGGAAATGCCACAGATCCTGCAGAATTGCCAAGAACCTTTGATCACCTTATCACAAATAAGATGTTGAGAGTTTGGAAAAAATTCAGAGAAGAGCAACTAAGATGATCCAAGGCCCGGAGGCCAAAACATACGAAGAACGGCTGCAGGACTTGGGTTTGGCTAGTCTAAAGAAAAGAAGAAATAGGGGAGACATGATACTATTCCAGTATCTGGGGGGCTGCCACAAGGCAGAAGGGGTCAGGTTCACCAGAGGGAAGGGCTGGAAACTGACCAAAGAGAGAAGCAACCTGGAATTAAGGAGAAACTTCCTGACAGTGAGGACAATCAACCAGTGGAACAACTTGCCTCCAGAAATTGTGGGCGCTCCATCACTGGAGGTTTTCAAGAAGAGGCTAGACAATCACCTGTCTGAGATGGTGTAGGTTCTCCTGCTTGAGCAGGGGGCTGGACTAGAAGACCCTCAGGGTCCCTTCCAGATTCTATTCTATTCTAATTATTATTCTATTTCTATTATTTCTAATTCTATTCTATATTCTATATTCCAAATCTATTCTATTCTATATTCCAAATCTATTCTATTCTATTCCATTCTGCATTCTATTCCATTCCATTCTTTCCAATATATATTCAGTTCTATTCTATTCATTCCAATATATATTCTATTCTATTCTATTCTATTCTATTCTATTCTATTCTATTCTAATTCTATTCTAATTCTATTCTATTCTATTCTATTCTATTCTATTCTATTCTATTCTATTCTATTCTATTCTATTCTATTCTAATTCTATTCTATTCTATTCTATTCTATTCTATTCTATTCTATTCTATTCTATTCTTGCCGGTTTGGTGGTTCAGTCTGTCGTAACCCTGATGCATAATAAACGCAGGGAATGTGTAACGCTCCAAGCCATAAAACCTAATTTATAAACTGAAGCCTCTGGCTTCCATTTGCGTATTGCGACAAGACGCAGGTTAAGTGTGTAAATCAAGCCACTGTGATTGATAAATAGATTTGAGCCCAACGGTTGAGTTCGCCTGAACCAACAATGTCCCACGTGGGCTGGATTCCCACAAAGCGCCAACTTGAAAAGAGCGTGGCCAAGCTCCGACTTCGGCATCCTTGCGAAAAGCCAACGCTCAAAAGTTGTGCCTGTAGCTCTTTCCTGATTTGGGGAGGGAGGGGAAACGGGGAAACGGGGGCTCTGAGCATTCAGTATGGGGAAAATTAGACCTTCGAGGCAGTGGACGGACAGACAAACCTTCAGAACGAGACTTACAGGCCGAGTCTGATGTTCTTTTCAAAGCAACGTATTTTTACAGAGAGCGGGGAGAAAAAATCCAAATTAAAAAAAATATATCGGTCTTGTTAGTCCGCTGTTTGCAAGCAAATCGATTTAATCTCATAGATGGCTGTTTGCAGATGCAAAGGAGGGTGTGGGGAGAAACCCCCTTCACTCTCTTGTCAAAAAGAGACAAGGGGAAAAAAAATTAGCAGCCCAAACTGTCATGGGGGGCGGGCAGGCAGCCTGGCGTGAAATTCAATTACAAGGCAGGGAGGTGGGCAAGGAAGCCGGGAGGCAGCACTTGAAAAAAAATAATAATAAAATCCAGCAAGGAGTTAAAATGAAGAGGCTTCTCAAAAAAAAAAACGGTTTTAAACCACAAAAGTTTTCATTGCCACAAGGGCTCTGTTCCCAGCACATTTTCACACTACCCCTCCCCTCCCAAAAAGCTGGCAACCTTTAAATTGGATGGCTGTGCTCCTGAGCAAGTGCAGAGTGCATTTTCTGCCCATCGGAGAAAAGGGGGCTGAAGTCCTCTCCCCCCCCCCTTAAAGCATCTGCATGTTTTTAATCAGTTGTGTGAACTGAGCTGCTGTGGTTTCCAAACAAAAGAGTTCGTGGCTCAGCGTGTTGGCTCTATCTAGAGAATTGTGGTTTATTTGATAAACCAAAGCACAGCTTAACGATATGTGGATATTAACAAGAGTCCAATTCTCCCTCCCCCCCCCGCTCCCGTGAGCTCTTTGGGGTGACTGGCAGCCCCATCATCGGATTTCTCCACTCTTTTTCTGGCTACAATCTCCCTCTTCCTTGAGGTCCCAAAATCCTGGCCTAAGATTAAAACTAACCAATTTTAACCTGGGGTCACATCTGCTAGCCTTCCTGGGGCCTGCTGAAGCCGGTTGGATAAAAGTGGGTGTTTCCTGCAAGCAGGTATAAAAAGAGGGGACAGGAAAACGGAAAGAAGGAAGGAAAGAAGGAAGGGAAAGATCAATAGGTGGGAAGGGAAGGAAGGAAGGAAGGAAAAGAGGGAGGAAGAGAAGGAAAATAAATGAAAGAGGAATTAAATAGAGAAAAAAGAGGAAGGATGGGAGGGAGGGAGGGAGGGAAGGATGGAGAGAAGCACGGCTTTCTTGAGCATTTAGGGAACACCCTAAGATTTCCCCCCCCCAAACACCTCCTGGCCTTGAGCTGTGCTTTTGTGGAGAGCAAGGAGTGGGGTGGGGGGCTTCTGGGGTTCCATAACCTCCCTCCCCCCCATCAACTAGCCCAAAGAGAGCCTCTTCTCGGATCATCATCATCATCAAAGGGGGGGGGCGCCTCTGCCACAGCCCCATACTTGACACGGGGGGGCGCTGCTTTGTCCTCCTTCCAGATTCCCACCAGGTTCCGCAGAGACACCCCCCCCCCGCTTAATTAACGCGCCTCGCCCTCCTGACCCCCGCCCCAAATTGCATTACCCAACTGAAGGGGGCCGCGGAGGGTCGCCGCCTTTGCAGCCCCCCCTCCCGCCCGCTTTTCGGCTCCCCCACGGGAGGAGGGGGGGGTCCGAGACCGGAGGGGCGGGCAGGGACCCCCCCCCCGAGCAGGCTCGGTCTTTCCAAGCGGGGAGGGGTCGTTTTGGCGTGCTTCCCCCGGGCGACCCTTGCAGATGGAGTGGGGAGCCGCGCCTGCCCCGCCTCCGAGCCCGGTTCCCACCTGGCGGCAAACCCTGGTTTGCCTAAGCCATGGTCTCCTGAATTAACCATGATTCTGGCCAAAAGGAAGGCGTGGGCCAACTTCGATGCTCTGTGGAGCTGGTCGGAGCAAAGGTGGGGTCGCCAGCCCTAGGAGGGGGGCTCCAGGCAAGCCACGAAGCCCCCTCCCCACTGGGCTCCGGCTCCTCCCACTAGGGGCGTGGCTTCCGACCGCTGCGGTGTAGCATCTCTGCCGCCGGCCGTCAATCTCGGGGCGTCTCACCTGTAAAGCAAAATCAGCCAAGCCAACCCAAAGGGCCTTGGGGGGGAGGGGGGAGAGCAGGCCAGCCCCCCCCCCGTCCACCTCCTAGGGGTCTCTCAGTTGCTCATTGATGCAAATCAAAGAGACGCAGCCTTGTCTTTGCACACATACACACACAAACACACACACCCTTTGATATGGGAAAAGCATTGCAGGAGGTGGGGGGGGAAGCGAGGGGCACCCGGAGAAGAGCCGGATCAGCAGAGCTTTTTTTAAGGTCAAAGGCAGGAAGACGCTTTTTAAAAAAAAACATGGCAACTTTGCAGCTTTATTCCTCTGCATCTCCTCCCCCGCCCCCCCAATTCTTTACTCTTCCTTTTGCCTGCCTGGTGCACGTGTGGATAATTATGCATTTCTCCCTGGAATAGATAAAAAGTCATAAAATGCACTGGACAAACAGCCTGTCTCCCTACAGTTCCCCCCTAATGGTGGGGAGGGGGAAGTTTATTGGATGAGAAGAGAAACGTTTTTAAGGGAAAAAACACCAAGAAAGTCCAATTGTCTTCTGGGGGGAAAAAATAAAACAAAAAACACCTTTAGGATCCTGAATTACTGCTGTCGCACCTAAGGCAGAACTAGAATTCACAGCCTCCAGGTTTTCTAGGCCAGCATCTTCGCCACTTGACCAACCTGAGTCTCAAGTAGCAATGCCACTAGCAATAGCACTTATATACCGCTTTGCAGTCTTCTCTAAGCGGTTTATAGAGTCGGCATATTGTCCCACCAACAATCTGGGTCCAAATTTTATCGACATCAAAAGGATGGAAGGCTGAGTCAACCTTGAGCCGGTCAGGATCGAACTCCTGTCTGTGGGCAGAATTAGCCTTCAATGTTGCATTCTAACCACAGGGAAGAAGAAGAAGAAGAAGGAGGAGGAGGAGGAGGAGGAGGAGGAGGAGGAGGAGGAGGAAGGAAGGAAGGAAGGAAGGAAGGAAGGAAGGAAGGAAGGAAGGAAGGAAGGAAGGAAGGAAGGAAGGAAGGAATAGCACTTAGACTTATATACTGCTTCATAGTGCTTTACAGCCCTCTCTAAGCAGTTTACAGAGTCAGCCTATTGCTCCCCCCAACAATCTGGGTCCTCATTTTACGAAGGAAGGAAGGAAGGAAGGAAGGAAGGAAGGAAGGAAGGAAGGAAGGAAGGAAGGAAGGAAGGAAGGAAGGAAGGAAGGAAGGAAGGAAGGAATAGCACTTAGACTTATATACCGCTTCACGGTGCTTTACAGCCCTCTCTAAGCGGTTTACAGAGTCTGCATATTTGCCCCCAACAATCTGGGTCCTCATTTTTACCGACCTCGGAAGGACGGAAGGCTGAGTCAACCTTGAGCCGGTCAGATCGAACTCCTGTCTGTGGGCAGAGCCAGCCTGCAATGCTGCATTCTAACCACTGCGCCACCAGGGCTCCTGGGACCCCCAACCTCTCAAGCACTCCCAACCTTAAAGAGCAAAGAGAGGGTCCCTCTTTGGAGCCTGGTCCTCTGCCTGTTCCTTCAAGCCCTTTCCGATTTCTCGGGGGTGCCCTTTGGCCTCTGCCCACCCCCTGCCAGAAGAGAAAGACAGATACCCAACCCCCAAGACGCCCCCCTCTCCTGCCTCCTCCTCCTCCAGCCTCCCCCCCGTCTCTCTCCCTGGCAAGGCGAGAGGGCAGGGTGACTCGAAGCCGCTGTCGGAGGAAATGGTTCCTGCCTCTGTTGCATGCTAAGCACCTTCGGCGACGTGCCTGGAATGCGGAGGCAGCCGGAGAGGCCGGCACGGAGCTCCCACTGAGGGGGCAGAGAAGGACCTTGGCTGGGGGGTGGGGGAGCAGGGGCCGGGCAGGTCCTTCCTTGCAAGATCAGGCCCATTTTAGGCTTGGCAGGGACCCTCCTTCCCGTCCAGACGGCATCCAGTTCCCCCTCTTTGGATGGAGGGCAGGAAAGATCCCCAATGTTGCGAAGGCAAAGGCAGGCAGGACCTGCCCCGTTGCATTTGGGGAGGGGAGGGGGCAGAACGGCCGTTTCTAGCCCCATCATTTTCCTTCTGTTCTTTTTTATTTTTAAATTTATTTCTGTACAAATTACCCCATCGAAAAGTGCAGCCCCGGACCGTTTTTAACACCCCAATTAAACCTTAGGACCGCCATCTTCGTGCGAAATCACCATCTTCACTGTTACGCATTTCCAAATACGTTGTGCGGCTCGGATGAAGGGTCTCCTAATCCAGCAAAACCCCTGGGCGAGCCTGCGCTGAGCAAGGGGGTGGCCTGCTAGAGGATCTCCGAAGCCCCCCCCCAACCCTCCCCATTTGACGGTCGCTGGGAGTCCGAAAAGGCCCACCCAGAGGCGCTTTGTGTCCGCTCTTGGCGCGAACCGCATCCAGTAGTCACTCGGCAAAGGCAACACAGGAAACCCGAAGCAAATCCAGCCTTTTCCTTCTTGCTCACCCGTCTACAAGGCGGCCCCAAATTCCTTGTTTCCCCAACAAACGGGCTCTCCTTTGCTCACTTAGCGGCTGATGAACTCCGCGCTGTATTTACAAGCCTCTGATTAATACGCAGCCACCTCATTTGCTTAATTCCTTTTTATTAAGAATTAAGCAAATGACTTTGAACACGGAGGAGGCCAAGTCTCCCCCCCCCCCCCGCTCTTCTGGAGGCGGAAATATTTCCTTTGCCTTTTAAAAAAAGATTCCTTTGGTCCCCAGGTGGGCTTGCAAGACACAATTCCACTTTGGGGAGGGGGCTTTGGTTTGATCCCGTTAACGATTCGCCCCCGGGCGCAAGAATATTTTAACTTGAGAAAGGATGGCACGGGGCCAGATCTGACTGCTAGTTTGTTTTAGAGTGGAGCCCCTTTCCGAGACGGTCCTCGAATTACGACCGTCAGGGAGCCTGCCCCGTCACGGTCGTAAAATGAGCCACCCAATTTCATGACCTTTTTTCGTAGCGGTTGTTAAGGGACCACAGCGTTTGCTAGGGGGCGTTTTTGCTGAAAACTGGAAATGCCCCACCCCTGCTGACAATGCTCCTCCCTCTGCAGCTGATGCCCCGCCCCATTGATGCCACCCCGCCACCCCAAGGCTACCGCTGCTGCTGTGGGCCAGACGGCAACACCCGAAGGCCTGGATGTGGCCCGCGGGGCCATATAATGCCCGGGTCTGGATTATATTTAAAACAATCTTCCCTTTTTTGCAGCTTCTTCTATGCTGCTTTAGAAGGAAGCTGGGAAACTGACATGAATCCTGATACAGCATACCAGCATATCTATCCAGTGAAACTGACAAGGCCACGCGCCTGCACGGTCAGTGGCATTGGAGAGCTGACAAAACAGAGGGAAAAAATGGACAGGGACACGAAGACATGTACGTCTCTCTGACCCTAACCTTGCCAATTTCATCGTTGGGCAGGCAGTGCAGGGCCAGGAAGCAAAGTGAGAAAAGAAGGAGGCAACAGAAACACTTTCCCGGCTCCGGTCAGTTTCACTGCAACTATTCTCAAGTCTGCCTGATTCAGCTAATTGGGTATGTGCTCTGCCTTGCTGCTTGGCTGTCAATCAAAGCATATTTGACATCTTTTTCTGAGCTTTAAGATCCAAATCCGATTCTAAGGGTCTCTTTGCAGTCAAACTATTCTAGGAGCTACAGGCGGTCCTCGGCTTACGACCGTAATGGACACGGCCCAGTAAGTCATGAACGGTGGTAAAGAGGGCCGTCTAGTGGCCAACCTGATTTCACGACCTCTTTTTGTGGCAGTCATTAAGCAAACACCGCAGGTCGTGAAGTGGATGCCACGGTCGTTCAGCAAATCCATTGTTCGTGATGGGGGCCCTTTTGCTGAAAACTGGAAATGTCTGGTTTTTTGGGGAAAATGTAAAATATGGTCACATGACCCTGGGAGGATCCTGGAAAAAGCTGTAAATGCCCCAGCCCTCAGCTGCAGAATGGGGTGGGGGAGGAAAAGGCTCTGAAGAGACCCTCCCCACTAGATGGGGAGAGATTTCTACTTTTAGACTTGAACGGTTCTGTTAAGGTAACTTTACCATAAAGTAGAATTAGACAGGAAGGCTGACATGGATAGGAACACTCGGTGGTGTTTTTGAATTAAAAGCTGCTTGGCAGATGACGGCCTGTCTTGGCTGCGAACACAGCCAGCCGAGAGAACCCTCCATGTTCCTAGTGTTTCTCAACCTGGGCCACGCTTTAAGACGAGTGGACTTCAACTCCCAGAATTCCCCAGCCGGCACCTGGAAGTTGAAGTCCGCCCGTCTTTAAAGTCGCCCAGGTTGGGAAACAGCGTCCTAGAGCATTGTTTATGCTGTCAAACAGCTTTCAGAGTTAGCAAGTTCTTAACTTTTAGCTAGCTAGATTTTCCCCTCCTCTGATGCGGAGCCATGATCCGGGGTCCTGTGTTCAAGAATAAAAAAATTGTAGCCACTGTTTTTCAGTTTCTTGATTCCCTCCTTGTGCGGATCTGCTTCAACACTCCTGGTTTTTTTTTTTTCCCATGCCCTTTCCTGAACCACTTTTTCTCCCTTGGGCAGAATTCAGGGAATCGACTACTTGTCCCGTCAGCTTGCAAGTTGCATTTACTTACATCTAGCTGGGAGACGGTACCCACAGGTGATCTTTGCTTTTCCTGTCTCGCAACCATTCAGGGTCCTGCACTCTTCTTTCAGCAAAGGTCCTGCAGCGCGATGGATACATCCGTCCACTGTGAAAGGAATTAAAAAAAGACACAAATGCATACATCGTCAAAATAATAATAATAATAATAATAATAATAATAATAATAATAATAATAATAATAATAATAATAATAATAATAATAATAATAATAATGAGAAGGAGGAGGAGGAGGAGGAGGAAGAAGAAGAAGAAGAAGAAGAAGAAGAAGAAGAAGAAGAAGAAGAAGAAGAAGAAGAAGAAGAAGAAGAAGAAGAAGAAGAAGAAGAAGAAGAAGAAGAAGAAGAGACCATTTGTTTATCTGTTGCAAGAAGATCGCACAGACTGACTACAAGCAACGATATGATAAAATAGCAACAATGGTGCATTGAAAGATCTGCAAGAAATAATACTTGCCTGCAAGCAAAAACTGGGGGGGACGGGACCATAAAATAGAGAAAATAATGGAAAACAAAGAAACTAAAGTGCTCTGGGCCTTTAGAATTCAAACAGACACCTGCCACAAAACACCCCAGACTTAACAATTGTCGATAAGAAAGATAAACAAAAATAATCTGGATGCTGGATGTGGCAGAATAGAAAGAACAGAAGAAGACGACAAAACGCAAAGTCCTGCAAATAGAAATGGAACAACTGGGGCAAAAGAAAGCACAGATAGTCCCAATAGTAAAAAGCATCTTAGTTGCGATCCCCAAACATCTGGAGCATCACTTGAACACTGTTGGCACTGACACAATGGGAGGGAGGGAAAGAAGGAAGGAAGGAAGGAAGGAAGGAAGGAAGGAAGGAAGGAAGGAAGGAAGGAAGGAAGGAAGGAAAGAGAATGGGAGGGACGGAGGGAGGAAGAAAGGAAGGAAGGAGGGAAGGAAAGAAGGAAGATGGGAGGGAAGAAAGAAAGAAAGAAAGAAAGAAAGAAAAAGAAAGGAAGGAAGGAAGGAAGGAAGGAAGGAAGGAAGGAAGGAAGGAAAGAGGGAGGGAGGGAAGACAAGCTGACATGGACCTGCTGCTCTGCTCTGCTCTCTGCTCTCCAGCCATTACAAAAAAGCCCCATTGATCAGGAAAGTCCATTATTAGCTCATTCGGAGTCCATCTGCTAATCCATAAAACACTATTTTACCCGTTGCCTTCCAAGGGGAGTCGATAAAGCCTAGAGAGGCAGGCAGAAGGTGGCAAACCCTCCGTGTTGGCTCAGCCCCGCCGTGGCCAAGAGGAAAGGAGAGGGGGTCCTGCCTGAATTCTGGGGGTCGATCGGAGGGGTTCAGCCTAGTAGAAAGCCAGGGGGAGCAGACTGGGGTTCAATCCTCACATCTGAACTCGGGGCTCTTGGACCGCCTAACCACGTATTGATGGCGGTTGCTGTATCCCGGGCTCATGTGAGTCTCATCGGTGACCTTCCCAGGTAGCTTCTGGCAAGCCAAGTCAACGAGAGAGGCCAGTTTCGCTTAACGACTGCCTGACTCGCTTATCAACTGGGACCCAAGTAGTCGTAAAATGGGCAAAGCTGACTTAAGAACTGCCTTGCTCGGCGATGGAAATTTTGGGCTCAACTGCGGGCTGTAAGTCCAGTGTCACCTGTACTTAAGTAAATATTTCCATTTAAAAAATTTAAACAATGTTTAAGTAAGGTTTACATCAGGAAACGTTTCCGTTTAAACATTTTAGACAGCGTTTAAGTACTATTTAAATCGGTCGATATGTCTATTTAAAGATCTAAAGAGTGTTAAGTAATGTTTAAATAACATTTAAATAATATTAAATAACGTTTTACGTTTAAGTGAAGGTTTATTTCGTTTTGACTCGCCTCCTATGATTGCAAAGCAAAAAAAAAAAACCCACCAAAAAGCATTTTTGTCTCCAGAGTATTTTTTTAATGCATCTGGTGCTATCCCAAGAAATCTTGTGGTTGTTTTTTTGTTGGTTGTCTGAATAATGCCACACATAAACAATTCTCGCAGAATATTTTTTTATGCACAACTGCATCAAAATTGCCCTCATTTGGAGAAGAGGGCTGTTTATCGGCTCCGGCGTGGCTCTGTGAATATTTTATTTTGCAAAGGCTGCCGGAAAATCCGTACGTGTTTTGTGTGCGCTTTGTCTACGTGGTAGCGTGTTTTCGCCCCTTGTTTTCCTAATACAGGCATTCCTGACAAGGCGGCGCATTTTATTTTCCAGTGACAACAAGCCTCGCAAAGCACAAATGCACGTCTGAGTAGCTCGGTTCAAGAGGAAATTCGGCGAGTTGGAAGGTCAGCCTCCAGACCGTAAAGGCCCGGCTCTCTTCCCCTGTGACAAAACTGGAAATATTCTTCGCAAATTCTTCGGGATGGGGGCCTCCCTCATCTGGCTGCGAGCAGAAAGGTGCCCTTGTCGCTAAAGACGCTAACACAGAGAGACACAAATGTGCCGTTACACTCATATTGTGCGTGGCTCGGCAACCGGAAGCCCTGGAGAGAGGGATGCATTTGGGTAGTTTAAACCAAATTTTTGTTGGTTTGTTTTGTTTCAGAAGGGAAGAGCAGCAGTTTTTTTTTTTAAAAAAGAGAGAAAACAGGGTGCTTTGCAATGGGCAACCGAGTTTGACGGCTCCCCTGGCTTCGAGCATGTCTGCCTTATGGCCGGGGATGGGCCAGGGCAAGGGGCGAAGGGGTGAGGCAAGGAGAGGAGGGCTGTGACCACTAGGGGCCGGTGCCTTGCTCTGAAATGCAATCCAGGGATTGACAGGGGGAGAAGCAAACTGGCCCCAAATTGGAACACGGGGGGGGGGGGTTGTCACTTTTTTGGCGTTCTGCAAAGCAATCGTTCCTTCAGTCTCCCCAATGTCCTGTTTCACCAAGGAGGTGGCACAGAACACCGGCAGCTTTTCCTGCTCCTCCTCCTCCCCTTTTCCCCTTTCTCCTCCTCTTTCTCCTCCTCCCTCTGCTCCTTCTTTCCTCCTCCCTTCCCCCTCCTCCCCCTCTCCTCCTCCCTCTCCTCCCCCTCCCCCTGCTCCTCTTTCACCCTAACCTTCTCCTCTTCCTCCTCCTCCTCCCATCCCACCATCCCTGCCGACTTGCTGAAGCTTCTCCTTCTCAGCTGACTCTGGGGGTTCAAGACCCTGAAAAACTTTCATCAGAGGGCAAGGAGCCAAGATCTGCAAGTCTGTCTTCATCCCCATCTATTTATGCAAGCATTTTACTTTCTTTTTTATTTTTATTTTATTTTACGAGGCCTATAAAAGTGAGGAGAAGAATACAAAACCTGGTGGTGCACTTGCTGCAAACGGTGGAAAAAATAATTTATAAGCTTGTTGCACGGAGCCCTGAAATTTATTGCTGTAGGATGCTGTAGCCCAAGCAGCAAAACGGCTTAGGAAAGCAGAGAGTTGTGCGGGGAAGAAAGAGGAAAGAAGGAAAAAGAAAAAGAAGACGAAGGAAGGAAGGAAGGAAGGAAGGAAGGAAGGAAGGAAGGAAGGGGAGGAGGAGGAGAAAAAGAAGAGGAAGAGAAGGAGAAGAGAAGAAGAAGAAGAAGAGGAGAAGGAGAAGGAGGAGGAGAATGAGAAGAAGGAGAAGAAGAGGAGAAGGAGGAGGAGAATGAAAAGAAGGAGAAGAAGGAGGAGGAGAAGAAGAAGGAGAAGAGGAGAAGAAAAGGAGAATGAGAAGAAGGAGGAGAAGGAGAAGAGAAGGAGGAGGAGGAGGAGAAGGAGGAGGAGAAGAAGAGGAGGAGAAGGAGGAGAATGAGAAGAAGGAGGAGGAGAAGGAGGAGGAGAAGAGGAGGAGGAGAAGGAGAAGAAGGAGAAGAGAGAAGGAGAAGAAGAAGGAGAAGGAGAAGAGGAGGAGGAGAAGGAGAAGAAGGAGAAGAGAGAAGGAGAAGAAGAAGGAGGAGGAGAAGAGAAAGGAGGAGAGCCGGAGCAGCAGGAGAAGGAGGAGGAGGAGGAGACGGAGGAGGAGAAGAGGAAGCGAGCGAGGACGGAGAAAGGAGAGATAGGAGCATAGGAGGAGGAGAGGAGAAGGAGGAGGAGAAGAGAGAAGGAGAAGAAGAAGGAGAAGGAGAAGAGGAGGAGGAGAAGGAGAAGAAGGAGAAGAGGAGGAGGAGGAGGAGAAGGAGGAGGAGAAGAGAGAAGGAGAAGAAGGAGAAGAAGGAGAAGAGGAGGAGGAGGAGGGAGCTGTTTCAGAGAGCCAGTGTGCTAAAGATGGGAAACTCCTTCCGGAGGAAAAGACCCACAAGTTCCAGGATTATTTACCCATCCATAACAGGACAAACCGACACTAAACCATGAAATGAGCGTCTGAAAAAGGAGATGCTGTCCGAGGGAATCCAGAGACCCCCGACTCGCTTTGATCACCTCCCCCCCAGGACCAAAGGGAGGCCTGCCCAGCGCTCCGCTTCCACAGCCAAGGGGGTCCCAGCCCACCCAAGAGGGAGGAAAGCAGCAAATTTGGGGGGGGGATCCCCTTGAGCAGCAGGCCTTCCAAGGAGACTCCGGAGGAGAAAGTGGGGGGGGGAGGAAGGGATATCCCGAGACACCCCCCCCCAGCGGGGAACGGAAACCCAGCAGGTAGCAACAACGCCTCTCCCCACCGCAATGTTTGTCACAGTTGCCTTCACACGTTTGGCTTTAGAAGCGGCACTGTTGTTGTTACACCTGAGATGTTTTTTCTTTTTCTTTTTCTGTTTTGACAGAAGTGTTTTTAACTTCAACAACCTTTCAGCTACAGCTCCAGGCTGCAGTCCCCCCCCCACTTTTTTTTCTGAAAAGCAGCAGATGGATAACACAAAAGATGAATATTAAGAATACTAAGATGATGGTGGTGGTGATGAAGATCTCAATGCAAGATAATCTGCCCGGGGTGGATTCCTGCTCCCCAGATCTGCACGGCTTCTCGAGGGCACAGTCCAGGGATCCTACTTTGATCGGGATCTCCTTACAGGGTTTCTTAAACTTGGCAACTTTAAGTCAGTGGACTTCGACTCCCAGAATTCCCCAGCCAGCCTGCTTTAAGAGGGGTGGGCTTCAACTCCCAGAATTCCCCAGCCAGCATGCTTTAAGAAAGATGGACTTCAACTTCCAGAATCCCCCAGCCAGCCTGCTTTAAGAGGGGTGGGCTTCAACTCCCAGAATTCCCCAGCCAGCATGCTTTAAGAAAGATGGACTTCAACTTCCAGAATCCCCCAGCCAGCCTGCTTTAAGAGGGGTGGGCTTCAACTCCCAGAATTCCCCAGCCAGCATGCTTTAAGAAAGATGGACTTCAACTTCCAGAATCCCCCAGCCAGCCTGCTTTAAGAGGGGTGGGCTTCAACTCCCAGAATTCCCCAGCCAGCATGCTTTAAGAAAGATGGACTTCAACTTCCAGAATCCCCCAGCCAGCCTGCTTTAAGAGGGGTGGGCTTCAACTCCCAGAATTCCCCAGCCAGCATGCTTTAAGAAAGATGGACTTCAACTTCCAGAATCCCCCAGCCAGCCTGCTTTAAGAGGGGTGGGCTTCAACTCCCAGAATTCCCCAGCCAGCATGCTTTAAGAAAGATGGACTTCAACTTCCAGAATCCCCCAGCCAGCCTGCTTTAAGAGGGGTGGGCTTCAACTCCCAGAATTCCCCAGCCAGCATGCTTTAAGAAAGATGGACTTCAACTTCCAGAATCCCCCAGCCAGCCTGCTTTAAGAGGGGTGGGCTTCAACTCCCAGAATTCCCCAGCCAGCATGCTTTAAGAAAGATGGACTTCAACTTCCAGAATCCCCCAGCCAGCCTGCTTTAAGAGGGGTGGACTTCAACTCCCAGAATCCCCCAGCCAGCCTGCTTTAAGATGGGTGGACTTCCATTCCAGAATTCACCAGCCAGCCTGTTTTAAGATGGGTGGACTTCAACTCCTAGAATCCCCCAGCCAGCCTGCTTTAAGATGGGTGGACTTCAACTCCTAGAATCCCCCAGCCAGCATGCCATCCACCTATCTAAAGGTTGCTGAAGTTGAGAAACGCTGTGTTAGGCAATACCATCTGGAGAGCAGTTATAGCTAGACCTCGTCTTACAACAGTTCATTTAGTGACCGTTCAAAGTTACAAGGGAACTGAAAAAAGTGACCTAAGACCGTTTTTCACACTTACGACCTTTGCAGCCTCCCCGTGGTCACCTGGTCAAAATCCAGACGCTTGGCAACTGACTGGTACTTGTGACGGTTGCAATGTCCCGGGATCGCGTGATCCCCTTTTGCGACTTCCTGACAAGCAAAGACAATGGGGAAGCCGGATTCATTTAACAACCGAATTACTCCTTGAACGACTGCAGTGATCCGCTTAACAATGGTGGCAAGAAAGGTGGTAAAACGAGGCAAACCTTTCTTGGTAACTGTCTCGCTTAGCAACAAAAAAAAAATCTGGGCTCAATTTGTGGTCGTAAGTCGAGGACTACCTGCAGTTGGCAAACGCTGGCCATCCTGATGGAAGCTGGCTTCCCTTTCTTTGGTGCCATTTTGTCCAGCTTTGTAAGGTCTAATCTGCAAATGATCTGCTCGCTAGCTGAACAGTTTTCCCCTGCGGTGAACAAAACACAGCCGTTTTCTGGATCTCTGTCCGAAAATAAGAATATTCCATTTGAAACCGCAGGAGTTGGAAAGCCCAGCCACCAATGCTGGCTTGGCAGGCTGGCTGGCTGGCTTGTTTGTGGCTGTGTGTCTTGCCTTTGCGTGAAAGGTTTCTGAAGAAAGCCGTGGCCTCTCTAAGGTGGGATTGGGAGACAAAGAGGAGGGGGGGGGTCTCGTCGCTTCAAAAGGCCTCGTGCGGTTCATTGACCTCATTGAGAAGTGGAAATGGCACCACGAGGAGATCTGTCGGGTGCTTTCGGCTACTCGCCAGAGAGAGAAAACCGTGGTTTCTGGCCGAGCCGATCTAGAAATGTTCTTTTTCGAACAGCTTTTCCCCACCTCTCAAAACCGCTAACGTGACATCAAACCCAAGAGCTCTTTATCAATTATTGAAATCTGTTGTTATTCTAAACATGAGAAATTAGCCCGGTTTTTAAGACTACATCGAAGGATTGAACTAGCTCGGCACTAATATCACATAGATCTTTTTTTTTTTTGGTCTTTTTACATTTTAGCTTATTTGAATCACCCGTAGGCGTTTTTTTTTTTTTTCCATGGTGCATTCCTCTCTTTTTTTTTTTTTTTGCTTTTTAATTTGCAACGTTTCTCCAATAATATTAAAATACACCCGCCCAGACACAAATCTCAAATTGTGCTGGCCGTTTCCTTCTGGATTGTGAGTCAGCAGAAGCAGGCCGTTCCAGAGGGCAAAGCTTGGGGAAAAGGAAATAAGGAAAGAAACCAATTGGAACGCAATTCACAGACAAAACTTTCTCCCCTTCGGCGGAAGGGGGAATTGTGGTGAAGTGTGTGGGGGGGGGGGGCTTTGTATGCAAACACACAGCACATCCTAATGCGGTTGTCTGGCCCCTGGCCCAAAATTTCCTGTTGCTGAGCGGGACATTCCTTACGTGAGTTTTGTTCTGTTTTACGACCTTCCTCTCGACACAGTTGCTAATGAATCACTGCGGTTGTTAAGTTAGTAACACGGTTGTTCAGTGAATCTGGCTTCCCTCTTGAGTTTGCTTGTCAGGAGCATGACCCCAGGACATGCGACCGTCATAAATACGAACAGGTTGCCAAGCGGCCGAATTTGGATCGCGTGACCACGGGGGGCGCTGCAACGGTCATAAGTGAGAAAAAGCGTCATAAGTCACCTTGTAACTTTGAACGGTCACTAAACCAACTGGTGTAAGTCGAGGACTACCTGTACAGAATCACACACACACACACACAAAAACACACAGAAAGGCATTGCACCCTGGAGGGTTGGGTTGTTGATTTTTTTGCCAAACCTGTGGCAGGTTAAATCAAATTGCAAATAAAAATTCAGGTTTTTGTCCCCCGTCCAGCCCCGGATGAGCTTTTATTTTTTATTTTTTTTAAAAAAAGAATCCATTTGGCACAGGTATAGGAGAAAGCGAAGTGATGGATGGAACAGACAGGAAGATTGGTAATCCAATCTTTTTTTTTATTTCTCGCTAAGCAGCGGGAAAGGTTTTTTAAAGACTTTGCGCCGACGTGGGAAGCCTAGCTCTGCATTTTTTTTTTCCTGCATTCAGACGTACCTTTTCCGTCCGAAGAACGACACGACACACTCGCCCTTCACAAAGGCAAACCAAGAGGCCAAAAGCCTTTTATTTTAGGGGCTTCTGTGATAGGAAAACAGACTCCCTGGACAGTTTTGTGGACCTTGAATTTCCCTGAAGTTTTCGCTTAAGACCTAAAGCAATTCCTCCCCCTCCCACCTTTGAGAGGAAGCCTTGATGCCAAACAAATCAGAATTATGGAAGGGAGACCTCAATTATGCCCCCCTGTCCTGCTTGGGTAAGAGATCTCAAGTACAGATCATAAATAACCGTCAATAAATAGATTAGGTGGAGGCTGACAGCATGTTCCGCATTGCACACAGAAGGAAACGGGCAGAGAGAAGAGGAGAAACAGGCTTCTTAGGAAAATTGGAGGGCGGGGGGAGAATATCATTGCAGGGATTTTTACACAATGGGGAGGGGGTTGGTGCATTCAACGGGGTGACCTAATGAGCAAATGCGGCACTGTCCCAAAGGTTTTATGAACATACACAGAGAGCTTTGTGCTCCAGTCGCAGGGAGAAAGCTGGATAAGGGAACAAAATGGTTGTCTGAATGCAGAATCAGAGGGGGATAGGATCCTGGGCCTTTCAAGACACACACACAGACACAGACACACACACACACCATTTACCTCCAAAAATCCCAATTTAAGAATTCCTGAACCCAGCCGGCAAAGGGGACGCTACGTTTCTCAAAGTTAGCCAACTACCTTGCTGAATCGCTTATTCTGGTGTTTTTGAGGTTTTTTTTTAAAAAAAATTGTATGGACAAAGTAAAGTGGGGACCGTTTTTATTTTTATTGATTGATTTGTCCAACTAATTCCTGTCACAATTGGCAGACTCTTAGCGGCTGACGATAATTAAGCACCGAAATAGCAGCATAAAGCATTCAAGGCGTTTTACACTTGGACCAAAAGCGTGTAAAATAGTAAAAACCTTGACACCGTAAATATGATCAGACAACCTTGGGCATCCTGTTGCCTTCTAATACGGCTCATTTTTTTCTTTCTTTCAGCCAGGTCCTAAAATTATCTAATGGCAGATCCGGACCAGAGAGAAAGAGAAGGGAGGGAGGGAGGGAGGGAGGGAGGGAGGGAGGGAGGGAGGGAGGGAAGGAAGGAAGGAAGGAAGGAGAGAGGGCAGGAGGGAGGGAGGAGGGGACGGAAGGAAGGAAGGAAGGAAGGAAGGAAGGAGGAAGAAGGAGGGAGGGAGGGAGGGAAGGGAGGGACGGGAGGAAGAAGGAAGGAAGGACGGAAGGAAGGAAGGAAGGAAGGAAGGAAGAAGAAGGAAGGAGGAAGGAAGGAAGAAGGAAGGAAGAAGGAGGAGGAGGGAGGGAGGGAGGGGGGAGGGAGGAAGGAAGGAAGGAAGGAAGGAACGGAAGGAAGGAGGAAGGAGGAAGGAAGGAAGGAAGGAAGGAAGGAAGGAAGGAAGGAGGGAGGGAGGGAGGGAGGGAGGAGAGGAGAGGAGAGGAGAGAAGTAGGAAGGAAGGAAAAAGAAGGAAAAAATGAAAGGAAGGAAGGGAGAGAGGGAAGGAGATATAAACAAACACACAAATAAATAAATAAAGGCTGGATCTTATGTGGGGACGAGAGATCCTGCAATGGGCACGGCCTGGTGGGAAAGTGCTTTTGTTGCAGACCGTAGGAGCTAACTTCCAGCATCTCTGCATAGGAAAATAATCTAAGTAATTAAACTCAAATCAAGCATTTAGGCTGCCCAAGAATGAACTGGTGGGACCAGCAGTCCAGCTTAATACAAAAGAGATTTTTTTTTTAGGTGCCTGAAAGGTCAGCTGCTGGAAAGCCAAAGTAGGAATTCGTCTCCTCTTGGGTGAATTCCCAGAAAAATCCCTCTTTCTCTGCTGTTGGCAAATAATCCAAACTGGATAGTACTTTTGGACTGATCCAATGCATCTCTCTCTCTCTCTCTCTCTCTCTCTCTCTCTTTCTCTGTCTCTCTCTCTCTTTCTCTGTCTCTCTCTGTCTCTCTCTCTCTTTCTCTCTCTGTCTCTCTCTCTCTCTCTCTTTCTCTCTCTCTCTCTCTCTCTCTCTGTGTCTTTCTCTGTCTCTCTCTGTCTCTCTCTGTTTCTTTCCCTCTCTCCCCCCCATCTCCAAAAGTAAGCTCCATAGTATAGGCAGTCCTCACATTAGGACCGCAATCCTCTCCCTCCCTCCCTCCCTCCCTCCCTCCCTCCCTCTTTCTTTTAGGACTAGAAATGAAGGATCTAATTTTTTTCGACAAGCAAACAGCTTTTACCCAGAAAGCTGAGATCAGTTTTGTTCCTTCAAGCTGGTTTTTGGCAGCCAAGAGGAGAAGCCGGGGGAAGGCGAGGCCGAGCTGAATCTGAATCAGTGAAATGATTTCACAAAAGCAGCCACACAAAACACATCCCGTCTTCTTACGCAGTCCCAACCTTTGCGACGGGCTGGGAGGGAGATACATTTCGCCCCTCCATGCCCACCCATAGAGCCGGACCGCAGGCTGCCAGCAAAAGAGCCGTGAAAATGAATGTCTAAAAACTGCGACGACAGAAAAAGCGCCTTTGCAAACGGAGAGACGCTTCCCTCAACCTGGGGAACCTGGACTGTGGGGGTCAGCGGTGCTATTACGCCCCATAACCCTGGGTAGCCTTCAAAGGCTGGGCCGTGCCCTGCTGGCTGGTGTTGAAGGTGCCACAAAGCCTTCCTTGCTTCAACAGTGCCAGGTTCCCGAGCATCCAGCCGGGATTTGCTTTGTAGCGATGGATAGGGGCATCTAAGCCGGTGGGAGCGTTGGAGGCACACATTTGCTGGGTGGGGAAAGCCTTGCCTGAGCCTATTCTCTGCTAACCATGGTTGGTTTGTTTTGATGGCAAACCCCGCCTGTTAGCTTATTCCTCTCCCCCCCACCACCCGATAGATTTAAGCCTGGGTTAGTAAGGTTCTACATTTAGGCAAGAAAAATCAAATGTACAGGTATAGTATAGGGGGTACCTTGCTCAATAGTAGTAACTGTGAGAGGGATCTCGGAATCCTAGTGGACAATCATTTAAATATGAGCCAGCCGTGTGCTGCAGCTGCCAAAAAAGCCAACACAGTGCTGGGCTGCATTAACAGAGGGATGGAATCAAGATCACGTGAAGTGTTAATACCACTTTACAAGGCCTTGGTAAGGCCACACTTGGAATACGGCATCCAGTTTTGGTCACCACGATGTAAAAAAGATGCTGAGACTCTAGAAAGAGTGCAGAGAAGAGCAACAGAGATGATCAGGGGACTGGAGGCTAAAACATATAAGGAACGGCTGCTGGAATTGGGTATGTCTAGTTTAATGAAGAGAAGGACGAGAGGGGACATGATAAGCAGTGTTCCCATATCTCAGGGGCTGCCCCAAAGAAGAGGGAGTCAAGCTATTCTCCAAAGCGCCTGAAGGCAAGACAAGAAGCAACAGATGGAAACTAATCAAGGAGAGAAGCAACCTAGAACTAAGGAGAAACTTCCTGACAGTTAGAACAATTAACCAGTGGAACAACCTGCCTCCAGAAGTGGTGAATGCTCCAACACTGGAAGTTTTTAAGAAGAGACTGGACAGCCATTTGTCCGAAATGGTATAGGGTTACCTGCCTGAGCAGGGGGTTGGACTTGATGACCTCCAAGGTCCCTTCCAACTTTTTTTATTATTATTATTGTAGTTCAGGATGAGCCACGCTGTCAGACCTGCCCCAACCCGATCCCTTAGGAAAGGAAGACCCTCGACTCCCTTAGACTGAAGCAAAAGGTTCTTTTACTAAGGGGAGTTGGTTGCAGTCAAGTCAGGCTAGATCTAAGCTTTCCCCCGCGAAAAAGAGACAGAACATAGTTCCCTTCTCCTCTCCCCACCCCGTAACCCGTCCGTATTTCGACAATCGGAGCTCGCCAAGAGGTTTGGAGAACGCTGAGATGTTTGGGGGCAATTCATATTCTTTCTCAAGGCCGCTGGTACCAACTGTCATTCCCCCCTCCCTCTTTCCCATCATTTACACATGCAGTTATTGCCCATTTGTCCACCCCCCCTCCCCTCCTCCAGCTCCTGATGGCAAGATGCCAAACCAAAACACGCCATGTCTGAATGGTAAACCTCGGTCCGTGCTAGGCAAGAAACCGAGGCCAAGGCCCTGGTCGTCTCCTGGGGAAGAGTCAATTTAGGGGTGGGGAGAAGAGAAAGGGGGCCAGGTTTCTGAATTGCAACATGCATCCCCCCCCCTTCGCCCGCCTCCTTCGCTCATTGCCGCTTAAGCCGGCTTCCTATTCACGCTTCTACTGGGGTCTCCACAAAATCAATTTCATAGTGCAAATTGATTCCAAGCTTCCATACAAATCTTGTGTCAGGGCCGGGGGAGGTGTGGGGGTGTGTGTGTGTGTGTGTGTGTGGAGGGGAGGAAGGGGAGGGGGGGTCAGAAGGAGCCAGGAGAAATATTGCAAGGGCTGCCCGGCTCGTGGCTAACCAAGAAATTGGAACCTTTGCAAAGATGCAAAGAGCAGGATTCAAACCACGACACGGGCACGGCGGGGAAAGAGATTGGATTGGGGGGGGGAATGGATAGAGGAGATGATGGTTTAATGTGCTCCCCCCACCCCTGAATGAGACCCTTTAAGCAGAGATGATTGAAATAGCACAGGGGGGGGAGATGTCCACCCAGGCTGCCGTCTTCGGCTTCTGGCATTGCAAATCCTCCATCCAGGTGGGGAGGGAGGGAGGGATGGATGACCTCCAAGGCCCCTCTGCAAATTAAGTTTCCCAGTGGGGGCGCAACCATTCCTCCAGGTAGTCCTCGGCTTAGGACTGCAACGGAGCCCACAATTTCCATGGTTAAGTCAGTTTTGCCCCCTTTGACGACTTTTCCTGCCGCATTTGTTAAGTGAATCACTGCCGTTGTTAAATGAGTAACCCGGTTGTTAAGCGAATCTGGCTTCCCCCCGTTGACTTTGCTGGTCAGAAGGCGGCAAAAGGGGATCAACGTGACCCCGGGACCGTCATAAATATGAGCCGGTGGCCAAGCGCCTGAATTTTGATCGCGGGAACGTGGCAATGATGGTGAAAGCGTGAAAAACAGTCGCAAGCTGATGTCGTCGTTTCCAACGGTCACTAAATGAAGTCGAGGACTGCCTGTATTCCGGTTGGTCTGACTCACTGCCCCGCTTTTTATCGTTTGCTGTCAAATCTGCGCCCTTGTCCTTCCTGCAGACACGGCCCCGCCAAGGCCCCCGCCAAGAGATGGTTCAGCCCTGCTGAGTTAGGGACTTGTTATCTCAGCTACGGTTTAATTAAAGCTTGTTTATCCCCAACCTCTGATCAGCCCGTTGGGAGGCCGGGAGACCAATCTGGGATGCTCTGGGGAACAGGAGAGCCTACAAAACAACTCTGCGGCTTCTCACTTTTAGTTTTCTCTTCTTTCTTTCTTTCTTCTTTCTTTCTTTCTTTCTTTCTTTCTTTCTTTCTCTCTTTCTTTCTTTCTTTCTCTCTTTCTTTCTTTCTTTCTTTCTCTTTCTTTCTTTCTCTCTTTCTTTCTCTCTCCTTTCTTTTTCTCTTTCTTTCTATCTCCTTTCTTTTTTCTTTTTCTTTCTTTTCTTTCTTTCTCTACTTTCTCTACTTTCTGTCTTTCTTTCTCTTCTTTTTCTTTCTTTCTTTCTTTCTTTCTCTCTTTCTTTCTCTCTCTATTTCTTTCTCTATTTCTTTCTTCTTTCTTTCTCTCTCTTTCTCTTTCTTTCTTTCTCTTTCTTCTTTCTTTCTCTTTCCTTCTTTCTTTCTCCATTTCTTTCTCTCTCATAGACTCAACCTGCTCACTGGGCAGGATTTGACACATTTGTGGGGTAGGGTGTCTGCAGAATCTGGGATTTGTACAACTCCAGAAGATTTGTATACTAACAGACAGACAGACAGACACACATACACACACACAAACACACACATACAGACACGGCTCCGCAAACTCAGAAGAGGATCAGAGATGATACAACAGTTTCGTAAACCCCGGCAATGTGAGGGAGGTTTCAACAGCTGGGTTTTCGTTTTATCTTTTCAGTGGGATAACTAAACATATGTTTCGCCACCCAGCTCTTTCTGCTAATGCTATTTTCTCTTGGGGGGAAAAAAGAAAAAAAAAAGTCTCTCTCCCTCCTTAAGACTGATTTTATCGCAGGGTTTTTCAAGCAAAGGCAGCTTAGAGGGACGCCCAGGGCAATCTGCTCCCAAATTGTCGTTTCAGCCTTCGCTTCTTATACAAAAGCAACATCAAACTGGCTAAGTAATTGCAAAGCGGGCCGTGCCAGATTATTTTGCTCCAAGATGGGAGTTGAATAACGTCTTTAAAAGTAACTGGATCAGGGTTTCTCCACCTTGGCTATTTTAAGAGGGGTGGGCTTCAACTCCCAGAATTCCCCAGCCAGCGTGCTTTAAGAGGGGTGGGCTTCAACTCCCAGAATTCCCCAGCCAGCGTGCTTTAAGAGGGGTGGGCTTCAACTCCCAGAATTCCCCAGCCAGCGTGCTTTAAGAGGGGTGGGCTTCAACACCCAGAATTCCCCAGCCAGCGTGCTTTAAGAGGGGTGGGCTTCAACTCCCAGAATTCCCCAGCCAGCGTGCTTTAAGAGGGGTGGGCTTCAACACCCAGAATTCCCCAGCCAGCGTGCTTTAAGAGGGGTGGGCTTCAACACCCAGAATTCCCCAGCCAGCGTGCTTTAAGAGGGGTGGGCTTCAACTCCCAGAATTCCCCAGCCAGCGTGCTTTAAGAGGGGTGGGCTTCAACTCCCAGAATTCCCCAGCCAATATGCTTGAAGATTGTTGGACTTCAACTCCCAGAATCCCCCAGCCAGCGTGCTTTAAGGGCTAGTTTACTATAGCTAACTTTTTCCAGTCCGCTGTGCATCCCTCTATTCACCGGACACAAGAGTTACCTTCTTGCAAAGGAGAGGGGTCTTCTCCAAAGAAAGACCTTCTCCACTAACCCCTCCAGCAGCCTAAATGGACACACACACACACACAAACACACAAAACACTCGTCTACCCACCCGGCAATCCGTTTCTCAGTCACTTCTAGGAAATCCGAGAATGCCCCCGTACTGCGGTAGGCTCCACTGGGAGCGATTTTCGTAAAACCCCTTCAACAAATCTGTTCCAGAGATGTTTAGGTGCCTTGTAATATTCATGAAGGGGAGATTAAATATTGAGATTTATGCCAATAATAATAATAAAAAATATATATTAAAGCAGCCGAGGGGTGGTGTGTGACGAGGGGGGTGTCACTTTTGTTAAACCAGCACAGGGATGTGCTCGGCTGTTACTAACAGGCAGGGAGAGCCGTACGGAGCGATGACAAATGGCTTCCGTCAACCAGAGGTCTCCTGTGCCACGTACAGAGAGCCGATCTCCGGGCTTCATCCCAATTTTACAGGCCGTCCTCAATTTACAATCTTTCATTTGTGACCGTTCAAAGTGACAACGGCACTTATGCTTGTTTTGCACAACTTAACGACCGTTTGCAGCATTCCCCAAGATCACGTGATCGAAATTCGGACATTTGACAACTGACTCCTATTTATGACGGTCGCAGTGTGTACCCGGCGGGGGGGGTGTCACGTGGATCCCCTTTTGTGACCTCCCGACGAGCAAAGTCAACGGGGGAGCTGGATTCACTTTGCAACCGTCTCCCTAACTTAACAATTACAGTGATTCGCAACGTGGTTGTTAAGTGAATCCGGCTTCCCCATTGATTTTGCTCGTCAGAAGGTCGCAAAAGGGGGTCACGTGACCCCCCCCGGGGACGCTGCGACCGTCGTAAATACGAGCCAGCTGCCCTGTGTCCGAATTTTGATCACGTGACCACGAGGATGCTCCAACGGCCGTAAGTGTGAAAAACGGTCCTCAGTCCCTTTTTTCAGTGCCGTTGTAACTTCGGTCACTAAATGAACCGTTGTAAGTCGAGGACTGTCTGTATTTCGGAGCAGTGGGCGCCTGACTTAAGTTTAGAAAGCCAGCCAGTCTTTTGCTTGCGGGGAAAAAAAAACCCACACATTTACGCAGCCCCGTGGTGTTGGGACGGGGGGCCCTGCGGTTTTATACGTTGCTGCAAGAAGGAGGATCGGGTGGTCCATCTCCCACCTCCTGCCATGCCCTCTGGGGCTGCTGGGACTTGTAGTTACAGCTGCATGCTTCTCAGGCAGAATTGGCAGGGCTACATTTAGCTCCCCGATGATCCCGCGGGGCTGGATTGCATCACCGTTGCCTCTTCGTCCCCCCCCCTCCGTGGCTTTGCTGCCTTCGGGCGAGGACACAGTCTGCCAGCCTTCCCACACACCCCCACCGCCCCAAGAGACCCCCAGGCCAGGAACAACCTGCCTGCCCCTCCCTGCCCCCCCCCCAGGCCTTGCAAAAACTTGGCATTTTGAATGGCTCTGAAAAGGGGACGACCCGGGGAGGTGTGGAGGGCGAAATTCATTGCCCTGGTTTTCCAGGGAAGGCATGCTTTTTTTTGCCAGCGGTCCTGCTCTCAGCATCCCCCTGGGGGCAGAGGGCAGCCTGGACACACACACACACACACACACACACAAACACACGGATCCCAATTGCACATCCTTCTCCTTATAATTTCTCTCAGGCTGCCTCTTGCATTGTGTCATGTCCCGGGGGGGGGGGAGAGACCTCTCTTGCGGCCTCCGAGGCAAATCTGAAAGCTGCAAGGTTTCATCATTAGGGCCCCCCCCCCTTCGCTCTTAGATGGCGCATTCCTTGTAACACCTTTCAGAAGGATGCAAGGATTCACCCCAGGCGGGGGGGGGGAGGTTTCTCCTCCCCCTCCCCCTTTTTCAACTACTCCCAGCAGGGCCTGGGGGGGCAGGGGGGTGAGGTGAGGAGGTGGAAAGCAATTTCCAACACTTCTGTCTGATCCAGCGGATCCGGATGCAGCTTTCTGGAATAAGGAAAGAGGAGCAGTGGGAAGGCTGAAACGCCAATTCACGGAAGGTCCAATTTTCGGACCGATCTGCTTTCAGCCTGGGATGCCCAGCTTCTCTCCCCTGCAGAGAGGAGGGAGGGAGGGAGGAAGAAAGGAAAGAAAGAAGGAAAAGAAAGAGAGAAAGAGGGATGGAAATAAAAGAGAAAGGGAAGAAGGGAGGGAGGAAGAGAAAGGGAGGGAGGAAGGAAGGAAGGAAGGAAAAGAAAGAGAGAAAGAGGGATGGAAAAAAAAGAGAAAGGGAAGGAGGGAGGGAGGAAGAGAAAGAGGGAGGGAAGGAGGAAAGGAGGAAGAAAGAGAGGAGAGAGGGAGGAAGGAAGGAAAAGAGAAAGAGGGATGGATGGAAATAAAAGAGAAAGGGAAGAAGGAAGGGAGGAAGAGAAAGAGAGGGAGGGAAGGAGGAAAGGAGGAAGAAAGAGAGGAGGGAGGGAGGAAGGAGGGAAGGAAAAGAAAGAGAAAGAGGAATGGAAATAAAAAAAGAAAGAGAAGAAAGAACAGGAAGTGAAAGAGAAGGAAGGAAGGAGAAAAGGAAGAAAGGAGGAAGAAAGAGAGGGAGGGAGGGAGGGAGAAAGAATGGAGAAAGGAAAAGAGAGGGAGGAAGGGAAGGAAGGAAAGAAAGAAAGAGAGAGAGAGGGAAGGAAAGGGAGAAGGAAAGAAGAGAAAAGAAGGGCAGGGAAGGGAAGGAAGGACTTCAACCTCAATGAAAAACAGATCAGGCAATTCCAGACTCCGGATCTGACCATCTCTTTGCCAAAATCCAGATGCCCTTCCTGAATTTTCCCTCCCCCCCCCCCAAATCTCATTTTCAGTCTCCTCTGATCCTCTTTTCCAGATCCAAAGCACCTTTCCTGGCTTTTAGCTTTTTTTAGCTTCCCACCACGGGACTGGCACTTCAGTTTCGCCCTGAATTTTCCCAAAGAGAGAGAGAAAGGTTTTCTCCGGAGAGGCTGGTGAGAGCCGCGGGGAGGGGGGGGCGCTCCCATGCCAAGGTGCGCGCATGAGCACGGAGGCCCTCCACGGCTCACACGCCTTTCCAAGCGCCGGTGCCGGTGCCAGGCCAGGCCTCGATCGATCGATAAGGCTTCTCCTCTGGACACGTTTCCAACGCAAGAACCAGCTGCCTTTCAATCAGAGGCAGAAACATTACAGAGAAAAAGAGCTAGGAGCCTTTGGCGCATTGTAGCCAGAGGTTAAAGCCAGCAAAAGGCTATTTATTGGCTGATTGATCTCGGCCTGGCTGACCAAATTAATGTTCAAGATGATGAAACACATTCCCCCCCCCCGGAAAAAAAAACCCCACACAAAATGAGGACCACAAAGTTCCCACAAAATGAAAAAAACCACATTCAATCTTGCAGGATGTGCCACGTTCTGTGACTCGGCCACAGCTAACTCAGCTCTGATATGTTTTATCTATTAAATACCTATATTGAACGTGTCCTTCCCAAGGGCTTGGGGTCCTATTTTGGTCATCAGTTGAGGACTACCTACATCAGGGGGTCTTCAAACGTGGCCCTTTGATGACTTGTGGACTTCAACTCCCAGAATGCGTGCCTGGCTGAGGGATTCTGGGAGTTGAAGTCCACAAGTCATCAAAGGGCCATGTTTGAAGACCCCCTGACCTAGACTGAATGCATCCTTCCCAATGGCTTGGAGTGTCCATTGCGGTCGTAAGTCAAGGAAGCAATTTGTCTTTCCCAATGGCTTGGGGTCCCTATTGTGATTGTAAGTCAAGGACTATCTATATGGAAGGCGTCCTGCTCAATGGCTTGGGGTCCCCCTCCTCTGTGGTCGTAAGTCGAGGACTCCCTCGTATTGAAGGCGTCCTTTTTTCTATTCCTCGCTTCCTCCCCGCCATCCATTTTTCCAAACCCGACTGGGGTTTTTTTTTTGCCCGAAGAAAAGTGCTCTAAATGGCAGCCTCCGCAATTAAAATCGGTTTTTATCCGTCGTTTATTTGAAGAAGTGACGTGAGAGTTTATTTGCTTTCCCAAGTTTCAGAATTCGCGAGTTTGGCCTCCGATTCCTGGTCCCTCTAAATCCAGAATTTAGACTCTCATCACTGGAAGCTTTGCAGGAGAGGCAGATGGACTGTCGTCTGTCAGAAATGGTGTAGGCAGGGTCTCCTGCTTGGGCGGAGGGGGGGTTGGTCTAGATGACCTACAAGGTCCCTTCCGACTCTGTGATTCTGTTAAAACTATTCTGAATCCCTTTCTTTCTTCCCTTCGACGGATTTGGCTTCGAACCAGCCGCTAATAAAAAGGCCCATCTAGTTTCATTAGTTAATTTTCCAATGTTCACTTCGGAATGGGGCTCGGAGGGTGATTTTCCGTATCTGACAAGATGGTTAAAAGGAAATCTATTCGGGAGCCTTGATTATTTATTTAGTTTTTTTTTTTTTCTTTTAAGCGGCGAAAATTCCCCGATGTTCTTCTTTGCTCAGGTAAATTTCCAGGTCTACATTTTAGAGTAAATTTCTGAGAGGTGACTTTTCTCTCTAATTTCTCTTTTTTTTTAAGGGGAAGAAAAAAAGAAAAGAAATAAAACTGGGCAAAGGATCATAATGATGTGGCCGAGGGTGTACAGGTAGTCCTCAGCTTACGACCACAATTGAGCCCATTTCTGGTCACTAAATGAACTGGTGTGAGGACTCTCTGTATTTTGTCTTTTCTAGTGACCCCAGTTCCAGTTTCCAGTTTCTGCTGATCTACTTGGAGTAATGACTGGTCCGGAACCCTTGGAAGTCATATCCCATGGGACAGTTGACGCTGATGTGAATGGATCGTTCTTATTTTTATTCTGTCCTTTTTATTTCTCTTTCTTTTAGCTAAAATACTTTTCCTATTTTAAGTATCTAAGAACGTATTGGAAATAGGGGTAGTCCTTGACTTACCGGCATTTTCCAGTGCCGTTGTAACTTTGAATGGCCACTAAACGAACTGTCGTAAGTTGAGGACTACCTGTATATTCCATTTTTTTTCCCTCTGGGTCACCCAGCCTTCTCTGCAGAACCAGGAGGAGTCAAGCTTCATTTTAATTTTAGCCACAATAACAAAACAAAAAAATGGTCGTATCTGGATGCGAATGGTACAAAACTGCACTTGGGAATTCGGGCTGAACCTGCCCAGATTTTAAGCCAAGTTTGGGAATTTGGACAAGGAAGGATACGAGTGTTGGAAAGTTGGGAGAACCTCTCTATACAAATGCGTGTGTACACACACACACCCACACTCACACCCACACACCAGTGCCCTAGTGTTCATAGAGGGAGACAGAGAAAGGCCACTGCTTTTCAGACGCGGTCTCCCAGCCCTTAAGTTCAATCAGATTTCTGCTGGGCTCTGGAAAAAAATCAAGCTTTCATAACGGGCTCAGACACAATGCAGCTCATTCATTGCGGCCACAGTCATTTCCTTTGTTAAAAAAGGGATGCGTTTCTGTCGCATCGCCACTCGTCACCCCCCGAACCCACCCCGATATGCAAGCCCAAGAAGACCGTCTCATTCAGGACAGAGAATAGACCGTGGGAAGGCCTGGGAACCTCCGGGGTTCGGCCTGTGGGCGGGATGGATCAGAGCTGGCCTGCCGGAAAAAAATCTCTTCCAGGAATCTGGCGGGTGCCAGCCAGCCAGCCGGCCAGGAAGGGTGGGTGGGTGGGTGATGCCTTGGCATTTGGGAAAGAGGAAAAAGCAAACTCCAGAGGAATCGGAGAGAATGTTTCCAACTCAGGGTTGATGTGAGGGGTCCTTAAGGCTCTCTGAGCTGGGTGGTTCTCTTGCAGACGTTTCATGACCCAACTAGGTAACATCATCAGTGCTAGAAGGGAGGGGTGTTTGTGGAGAGGAGGAGGAGGAGGATTGTGTGGTCGTTGGTGTTCTCCGAGCTTGGTTGTTCTCTTGCAAACATTTCATGACCCAACTAGAGAACTAGTGCTAGAAGGGTCATTTGCAGCAACCCCCCTCCCTTCTAGCACTGATGATGTTACCTAGTTGGGTCATGAAACGTCTGCAAGAAAACAGCCAAGCTCAGAGAGTACCAAGGATCTGACAGTCCTCCTCCTCCTCCTCCTCCTCTCCACAGCCCCCACCCTTCTAGTACTGATGAGGTTACCTAGTTGGGTCATGAAACGTCTGCAAGAGAACAACCCAGCTCAGGGAGCACCCAGGACCCCTCCAAAGCCCCTCAGCTTTGCTTCCAAAGCTCAGCCAGTAACCCTTCTCCATCGTGGTCGCAAAAAAACAGATCACAAGAGTTGGGAAAGGCGTGGGACGCACATTTGTGCTTTTCACGGACGACAATACAACAATACGGCTTTGCCCCGAGGGTCTTTTTTTTTCAATCGTCCCAGTCTAACCTCTGGTCCTGGGGGAGTGGGGCAGGGAGCTGGGAAATGGGGAGACAGGATCCGGGGCGGGTTTTTTTTGTCCCCCCCCCCCCTCCATTTTTGACAACGTCTACTGATTGTCCACTGCCGTGAACTTTAGCATACAATCCCTCTTTTCTTTTGGGGGGGTGACAAAGCTAAGGGGGGGACCCTGGCTGTCTGAAAGGCTCGGAGGAAGTGTCAACAGGATCCCCATTCATGTCTCCACAAACACACCCAATCAAAATAGGCGCCTTTCCCAGAGTGCATGGGAGGTTAGGATGAATCCTTCCCTTGTCCCCGCTGCTTCAAGCAGACTCAGTTGAGCGGACACAAAGGGGGTGTAAGGGGGGGCTATTCCTTTGCCAGACCAGAGTCCACTGCAGGGGTCACCTCGAGATGTTCCCAGATATTAAAGACACCCGGTTCTGGCCCGTGCTTCGCTCCTTGTAGGATCAAACCCAGATTCGTTCAGATGCCTTTAGCTCAGGTTTCTCAATCCCTGCCTCTTTAAAAAGTCTGGACTACAACTCCCAGAATTCCCCAGGCAGCGTGCTGGCTGTGGAATTCTGGGAGCGGACATCCAGATCTCTTAAAAGTGGCTGAGGTTGAAAAAAACTGCTCTGACTGGTAGCCTGGACTACAGTGACAAAAGTCTGGACTTACAAAACGCCCAGAATGCCCCAAGGGAATTGTAGCTAGGGAATTCTGGGAGTTGAAGTCCAGAGCTCTTAAAAGTTGCCGAGATTGTGGAACTCAGCTCCAACCGGTAAACAGCTTCCCGCCCCGCAACTGGAAGACAGCATGCCTGTTTTTTTTTATTAATGCCACTGCATTTTTTAATTAGACGTTTTGAGGGAACGTGATGAATTAGAACGATCAATTAGAAAGGGAAGGAAGTGGAACAAAAGAACGGGACGAATGAATACATGCAAATGAGTAAATAAGGGATTTAGCATGGAACTAGAGAGTACAGTTCGCCAGGATAGTGTGAATGGATTGGAATAATTGAATATATTATAACACTTCACCCTAGAGCTGTGTAAGCGAGGCATAAATATCAGGACCACGGTCAGCGCAGTATAAACCATCCTGTCAAATTGTGAAGGCTGACTTGCAACTGTTTTGTTTAGTGACCGTTCAAAGTTACAACGGGCCTGAAAAAAGTGACTTACGATCGGTCCACGCACTTGGGGGGGGGGGAAGGAAGAGAAATCTCAGGGGCTGCCCCAAAGAAGAGGGAGTCAAGCTATTCTCCAAAGCACCTAAAGGCAGGACAAGAAGCAACAGATGGAAACTCATCAACCTGGAACTAAGGAGCAACTTCCTGACAGTGAGAACAATTAACCAGCGGAACAGCTTGCCACCAGAAACTGTGAATGCTCCAAAACTGGAAGTTTTTAAGAAGAGACTGGACAGCCATTTGTCTGAAATGCTATAGGTTTCCTGCCTGGGCAGGGGGTTGGACTAGATGACCTCCAAGGTCCCTTCCAGCTTTTTATTATTTTTATTATTATTATTATTATTATTATTATTATTATTATTATTATTATTATTATTATTATTATTATTATTATTATTATTATTATTGTTGTTGTTGTTGTTGTTGTTGTTGTTGTTATTGTTGTTGTTGTTGTTGTTTTTTATTATTATTATTATTATCATCATCATCATCATCATCATTATTATTATTATCATTATCATTATTATTTGCAATTAAATTTTTAAAAGGCAGAGGGGCACCCCACCCGAAAAGAGATTCTTGAAAGAAGCCCTCAACTTGTGTCTGGGTAGCATCCGTGGCCCTGCGGTGGCCGTGGCCCATCCGTGATTTTAGATGAATAATTGAAACCCTCCGATACATTTATTATCCCTTTAGTGCCAAAGTGGCACAGAAAGACTGGTGGTAATTGAAAAATAGAACACAAATCTCTCGCTGAAAGGCCTGTTTCTTATCGCAGAGTAAACATGTCAGGCCTAATAAACAAGAGCGAGAGGCCTGGCCTGGCCGTTGATTTTACGGCGGATTTAGAACCCGGGTTCCAGTTCCGTCTCTAGGAGAAAAAAGTCCAGTATTGTGTTTTGTTTTGTTTTTTAAAAAAAGGTTTCAGGGGATGGGGAGCTATCATCATAATCGTATTAATTTTTTTTAAAAAAGAGGAAGGTTTCCCCCCCGCCCCCCGAGGCTTCTATCGACCCGATAAAACATCATTTTCTTTGTTTAGTGTTTTTTTTTCGTTTTTTTTCCCCCCAATTGGCTAGAAAACAGTTTGGTGCAAAGTGAGATTTTTGGCAGGGATTGCAAAACTGGCCCTTGTTGAAGCTTGGCACGGCTTCTCTCCCTCCTTGGGTGAGCCGGGAGCGCCGTAGGCGCACAAACCACTTTGCAGGATGAGTGGTGGATGGGGCAACGGACAGGGGGTGATGGGTGGGTGGGTGGGCGAGAAGACCCCCAAGAGAGGCGTTTGGAGTGACGGTCTCCAAATCTCCCCCAGCCCTTGAATGAACTTCCCCCCCCCCCCCAGCAGGGGTAGAATTGCTCCCCAGAGCTGGCAAAATGTCTCCCGAATCCAGGGAAAAGGGAAAGGTTTTTTTTTTTTTAATGTATGTTTAAGAGGGACAGTTTGGAAAAAGAAGACGGCAGCTGCCCCGGTGATCTGAAATTCAGATTATTTTGTCCATCTGCTCCCGTCCTGCTAAAAGAGGTGAGGCTTGATAAGCAGGGGGGAATGCCGCCATTTTGAGGGGCGGCATTCCCAGCTTTCCAAATTTCAAACCGAAAAAACCTGAGTCGAACGGGAAGAAAGCTACACTAAAGTCACACACACACGCACACATATATACATATATTGCATTCGTTGCTATAAAACGAATAAAAATAATAATAATAGATGGGAGGAACCATCTGTATAGCCACCGCAGATTATAATCATCGTTGGGGCAAATTGCAGCCATCTACAAGTAGTCCTTGAATTACGATGGTTCATTTAGTGACACACACACACACACACACCCGAACGGCACTGAAAAAACCGATCATTTTCCACACTTATGACCATTGTGGGATGCCCACGGTCATGTGTTCAAAATTCAGACCGTTGGCAACCAGCATCTATTTATGACCATTAGAGCATGCCAGCTCATTCAGAGTCAATGGGGGAAGCTGGATTTGCTTAACGACCGTGTGATTCACTTAATAACTAGAGTGATTTGCCTTTAGGGCAAAAACAGAGGTGAATCAGGCACCACTCGCTTGTCCACTGCCTTGTTTAGTGACGGAAACTCCGCTCCCAACTGTGGCCATTTAATGGCGAACTCTCTGTATAGATTGCTTTAAGCTTCCCCGATTCCAACTCACACCTTTTTTTTTTTCCCCGTGCAGGATTCAATCGTTCCGTCTGAAGTGTAATTCATGGGAGGGATGATCTGTAGAGCCACCCCAGGTAATAATCCCTGGGGCAAATTGGCACCATCTCAACTTACGACCGTTCGTTTAGTGACCGTTTGAAGTTACAACGGCACTGAAAAAAGCGACTTAGGACCGGTTTTCACCTTCATGACCGTTGCAGCCTCCCCGGGGTCACGTGATCAAAATTCAGAGGCTTGGCAACTGACTCGTGTTTACGACGGTCGCAGTGTCCCGGGTTCATGTGATCCCCTTTTGCGACCTTCTGACAAGGGGGAGCCGGATTCACTTAAGAATTGGGTTCACTAACTTAACGTCTGTCGTGATTCCCTTAACAACGGCGGCAAGCGTTGGGGGCAAAACTCAACCGCTGTCTCGCTTAGCGATAGAAATTTTGGTCTCATTGTGGTCATAAGTTGAGGACCACCTGTACAGCTTTTTGGAAGCTTCGAGCAGTTTAGCAAATCTCCTAAGGAAAGGAATTGAGGGTTGATTTGCTCCTGAAAAAATAAAATAAAACAAAAAACGCAAACTCCCCACTTGCCTTTTCCCCGGCCACCCACATTTCAAACCCTAGGGAGGGAATGTGGTGGAGCAGAAATTCTTTTAAAAAATTGATTATTTCCTCCCCCCCCCCCCCAAGAGGCAGCGAGGCTGGCTGGGGACCGGGTGCCGAGGGAAAGCCTTTAAAATCTGGTATAAAAAGGAAAGGAAAGGAGTCAAGGGTTCCTTTCTAGCTGTTGTAAGTGCCTCCTTCCAGTCTGAAAACCCCTTCCTGGGATTGTGTGCAGAAGCAAGGAAGCAAGGGAGCTTGTCAAACAGGCAAACCCACCTCAAAGAGGAAGCAAATTAATCAAGACCGCATCTGGAATGGCAATTATGGAAAATTGGAAAAGTTAAAACTAAAGGAGTTGTATTGAGATTGGTGAAATATTACTGATATTTTTACAATGATTGAAGATTGGACTGATTTATAAAAATGTTTGATAGAGTATAGGAAATAGAATATAGTGGAGAAATATTAATATATATATATATATATATATAATAGTTATATTATATGTTTACTTTAGAAATAATTAGAGCCAATGTAAAATGGTTTAAAAAAACCAAAAACTTAAAATTAATTCATTTATAAAATATGTATGTGAAATAGAATAGAATAAAGACAGAATTTAACTGAGAAGTATAAAGTGAATAATTGGAGTAATATGTATAGGCTAGGAATAATCTGTATTATATGGATACCCGAATTGTATACTATATGTTTATGTAATGCCAAATTGGAATATGTTAATAGTTAATTAAGCTCGAAAATGGGTGGAAATATTATTGATATTGATTGATAAAATAGAGAGGGAAATTTTAAAGAAGTAACTTAAATTGTTTATGTATGATTATATTTTCTATTTTGTTCTATGGAGTGCCCTATCTCCACGATGAGTCCTAAGCACTTGGTTGTAAAACTAAAAAATTCAATAAAACTTGTTATATATATAAAAAAAAGACCGCATCTGGAACACCTGCATCCAGTTTTGGTCCCCACGTTACCAAAAAACATGTTGAGACTTTGGAAAAAGTCCAGAGAAGAGCGACTTAAGATGATTAAAGGACTGGAGGCTAAAACATATGAAGAACGGTTGCAGGACTTAGTTAGGACCAGTCTAGAGAAAAGAAGGACTAGGGGGTGACGTGATAGCCGTATTCCAGTATTTCAGGGGCTGCCCCAAAGAAGAGGGAGTCAAGCTATTCTCCTAAGCACCTGAAGGCAGGAGGAGAAGCAACGGATGGAAACTGATCAAAGCGAGATCCAGCCTAGAACTAAGGAGAAATTTCCTGACAGTGAGAACCATTAATCAGTGGAACGATTTGCCTTCAGAAGTTGTAGATGTTTCATCACTGGAGGTTGCTAGGAAGAGACTGCACCGCCGTTTGTCTGAAATGGTATAGGGTTTCCTGCTTGAGCAGGGGGTTGGACTAGAAGACCTCCAGGGTCCCTTCCAGCTCCATTTTGATCGATTAACTCACTTTGGCAAGATGCAGACTTGCGCACCCAAATTTTTAAAAAAATAAACATTAAAAGTGGCGCCCGTCTGGGCCGTAGGGAAGCTCCGATTTCTAGGCAGGCACCTGATTTGGAAAAAAAGACTCAAAGAGAAGGGGAAACGCACCTCTGTGTTGTAAGGAACACTTTGGGGGAAGGCAGGGGCGTGATTGTGGCTGACAGCTCACCTTTTGGGAAATGCCTCACCCCCGAAAGGATTGGCTTATCACTGAGATGGAAGGGACTCCAAGGATCATCTAGTCCGCCCCTTCGCAGCCTGCTCAAAAAAAAAATCATTTAAACCAGGGGGTCTCCCGACTTGGCAACTATAAGACTGTGGAGATTCTCCATCATCTAGGGCAGGGGTTCTTAACCTTTTTGAATGAATCGCCCCCTTGAGCCAATGAGGAAGTTGTCATCGCCCCCCTCCCCCAACATAACCTCTCAATCACAACATAGGAAATAATTCTTCAATTTATGCAAACACTTTTTTTGTTTTCTTTAAAATTGTCATCAGGACATATCGATGCAAATAATTTATTTCCAGTCTTTTTCCCATATCTCAACTGTGTGAAAAATTTTGGTGCCACCCGTCACTTTATTCCCAAACTTCGTGAATCATGTATTTCATTATTATCTTATTTATTCAAGACACTTAAATGTAATGACCACTGAAAACAAAATTTAATTGCAAGAAAGTGAAATGCCCGAAAAGAAAAACTAAGAATTTCAAGACGAAAACTCTGAAACTAAATTAAGATTCGAGGAAAGTATATATAGTCACGCACACTGTAAAAAGGATTAAAAAGACACAAAGAAAATATAATGTCACAGGGGACAGCCACTCAGCATGTGATGTTTCGAAAGAAGCGCTCCCCCCTCCATCACTGCCCATTCTGGCCAATGGTTCTGTATGGGTAGAGGCTGCTGCGCAACACGCATGGAGATAAGCGATGCGTATTCACATATGTACGGCGTTCTGTACTGAAGCTAGCTGGAGGAACATTCGAAAACACAATTCAATCCACTAATAGCGAGCGATCTGATGTTTTTGTACGACAGATATACAGCGATTCACTGTACGAAAAAGTCTCAAAAGTGTCCCCAAAACTTCTCTCTCCATCGCCCCCATATCGCCCCCTTTTCGTTCCTTCGCCCCCGCATCGCCCCTTTTCGTTCCATCGCCCCCTTGAAAAATGAAATCGCCCCCTGGGGGGCGATATCGCCCAGGTTAAGAACCACTGATCTAGGGCAGGGTAGGCAACCTCGGCTCTTTTATGACTGGTGGACTTCAACTCCCAGAATTCCTGAGCCAGCACGGCTCAGCTTGGAAACCTCTCCCTTTCCCCTCAGCGTGGCTGGCTCAGGGGAATTCTGGGAGTTGAAGTCCACCAGTCATAAAAGAGCCAAGGTTGCCTACCCCTGATTCTAGAGCAGGGGTCTTCAAACTTGGCAAGTTTAAGACTAGTGGACTTCAACTCCCAGAATTCCCCAGCCAGCCGGTCTTCAAGTTGCCAGCTTTGGAGACCCCCTGGTTTAATAAACCACCCAGGAGGGCCTCTTTTGAAAAAACGTACAAAGGTTAGCGGGATGCAGGAAGCGTGCAGAACAGAGCATTTTTGCTGGCACAGCCCTTCAAGTCCACTTTCATCGATCGTTTTTTGTTTTTTGTTTTAAACTGCTGATCCCTTCTTGGCACAAACAGCCTGAAGGGGAGGGGGCAGACCCACCGATAAACATTGCCAGATTAAATCGACAACAATAACAACAACAACAACAACAAAAACCAAGGGAAGATTGGAAAGGTGAGGAAGTGACCGAGGGAGAAATTGCAATGGCATGTGGGAAAGGTCTTCCGGGGATGGATGAAAAGATGCAAAGGGACAGTCGGATAAAAGGCGGCTAAGCCCTCAGTTGCACAGTGGGCAGGCTGGGAGGGACCCTCCCTAGTTTCTCAGGCTGTAAAGGAGACGGCGGGAGACTTGTACTTTCAGAGGTGCAAGATTCTCTTATTGTAGCTTTACAATAAAGTAGGATTAGCTTATCCGGCTGTGTTTCCTGTTGGGTCTACCTGACCAGGCTGACAAGAGACCAAACCACCGGAGGAAGTTTGCTGGGGGACGGTGGGGTGCAGATGCTTCCCCCCACCCCTTATAGACTGCTCCCTACGTGTTCTGCAACATTTATATAAGCCTTTGATCATGTCTCTTCCTCAACAACAGCACCAATCACACTTAGGTGGCAACTTCTGCAGATTTCCGGAGGTTACACACATAAAATGCTCCTTTATCTAAAAGACCCCGTCTGAGAAACCCCCTCCCCATTCAAAATGCCTGTGTCTTCCCCAAATAGCCCCCAGGGTGATCAAAGGTTTCCATCATCCTATCCTATCCCATCCCATCCCATCCCATCCCATCCTATCCTTCCTTTTCTCTTTTCTTTTCTCTTTCCCTTTTTTCCTTCCTTCCTTCCTTCCTTCCTTCCTTCCTTCCTTCCTTCCTTCCTCTCTCCTTTTTCCTTTCCTTTCCTTTCTCCTGTGAAATGGGCATATTTAAACTTAAGCTTGTATATTGCATGACCTCTGTAGACACCGTAGGCTAAATAAATAAAATGAAGCAGGCACAGAAGATTGATTGCAACGACAGGGTTAAAATCCAGCTTTTTTTGTACCTTACCTTGGATGTAATGCTTTTTTTTTCCTTTGCTTTTTTTTTTTTTTAAAAAAAAGGAAACTATCCTTTGACATCTTGTGTAAGCAGCTTTTGGGGAATCAGGAAGAGGAAGCCTGCGGAAGCTTCTCTGATTGACAGTTTGTTCTTTTCTTCATTAGCTCAGCTCGACAGAGATTTATGGGGGATTTTTTTTTACGAATAGCCCAGTTCCGAGGTCCAGCTTTTTAACACCACACCGAGATTTATGGCACTTAGTCGCAGGAGAGTGCATTAGCGGAAGGGCATCATTCTCTTCCAGCACCACCACCACCCCCCCAAGCAAAACGCTCAGTCTCTTTCTTCCTCTCTCTTTAATTTGATTGCAAAACAACTTTTAAAGGCTTGGAAATAATAAAAAAAAAAACCAAAGTAATGGACTGAAATTGTACTTCTGGACAAGGACACCAGCGAAGTGGCAGCCGAACGGTACGGGTGGAAAGGGAGGAGGAGGAGGAGGAGGGGGGGGGAGAAAAGAAGGAGCTGTCAAACTAAATCTCAAGTCTATCAGCCAATCTTGGCTTTGAACGTCGGAAAAGAGAGAATTGGCCCATTCAATCACAGAAATGGGGGGCGCACAAAGACACGGCCGAGCTTTTGTTTGTATATTAAGTTTGGAGAGGCTGATGAATGCCTTTTCCTGAAAGACCCGGCCCCATAAATGAAATTTTTTTAAAAAAAGGCTTTACAAAAATTGCAAGGCTGTAGGGGTGGGTCTGCGTAAGACGCGTACTTTGGATTTTTATTATTATTTCTTTTCTTATTTTTGAATTTCAGTCGTGGATAAAATGACGTAGCTGAAAGCGGCAATATGCACCGTCCAGCATTATTGCTAGGAACGTGCATGGAATATCAGCCGTCAGAAGCTATGCATGCAGGCTACAGGTAATCCTCGACTTACAGGCGCTCTTTAAAGACGGTTTGAAGTTACGCTTGCGCTGGAAAAAGTGACCTAGGATGGATCCTTAGACCAGGGGTCTGCAACCTTGACCACTTTAAGACTTGTGGACTTCAGCTCCCAGAATTCCTCAGCCAGCATAGAATTCTGGGAGCTGAAGTCCACAAGTCTTAAAGTGGTCAAGGTTGCAGCCCCCCTGCCTTAGACCATTGCAACATCCTCAGGGTCATGTGAGCAAAATTCACGGGCTTGGCACGTATTTACAGCGTCCTGAGGTCACCTGATTCCCCATTTGCCGCCTTCCCAGCCGGCTTCCGACAAGGAAACTCAATGGGGGAAGGTGGATTCGTTTAACGACCACGTGATTCACTTAACAACTATAGCGGTTCGCTGAACAGCCAGGGCAAAAAAAAAAAAAAAAGTTCATAAAATTAAGCGTGACTCATTGAACGCTTCTTGAGCAGTGGAAACTGCCTTCTTGAGCAGTGGAAACTCTGCCCCCCCGATGGTGGTCGTAAGTGGAGGACTACCTATAGCAACAGATTTTTCACGGCACTGAGTGTTTTTTGACCTTCCTGCTTATTACGTTTCGTTTTCGGCAATGGCTGCTTTATTTGCAAAAGTAAACTCAGCTGCTTTTGCAAGCCATTTTTCTTTTTTTTAATCATCCGCCCTCGGCTGCCCAGACTACACACACACACACACAAACACACACGTTTGCCCTCCCCCCCATTCCTTCAGAAATACAACACTCTTCCCGAAGCCAAGCTTAGGGTCGCTTAGCTTCCAGGTGTTCAGGCAACATCTGGAGGGTGCCTCGGTCCAGATGTGCTTCGACAGGAGCATTTTTCAGGAGAGCTATTTTTAGCTCCTTTGGGAGTCGTTGTTGTGAAAGAGACTCCTGGTTGTCAGGATTGCTGTTTTCGGTGGCATCAATCTTAACCAGGTTTTAAGTGAGTCTCGTCACATCTCAGGCGGGTGGGGAGCTGTGCAGGTCCTCTCCAAGATGCAGACATTGATTTCCATCCCTCTGGTGGTTTCTTTGGGGTTTGTTTATCTCCTTCCTCCCTCCCTCCCTCCCTCCCTCCCTTTTTCTTTCTTTCTTTCTTTCTTTCTTTCTTTCTTTCTTTCTTTCTTTCTTTCTTTCTTTCTTTCTTTCTCTTTCTTTCTTTCTTTCTTTCTTTCTGTCTTCTTCTTTCTTCCTTCCCTCCCTCCCTAAGTCCCTTTCTCTTTTTCTTTCTCTTTCTTTCTTTCTTTCTTTCTTTCTTTCTCTTTCTTTCTTTCTTTCTGTCTTCTTCTTTCTTCCTTCCCTCCCTCCCTAAGTCCCTTTCTCTTTTTCTTTCTTTCTTTCTTTCTTTCTTTCTTTCTTTCTTTCTTTCTTTCTTTCTTTCTCTTTCTTTCTTCCTTCCTTCTTTCTTTCTCTCTTTCTCTTTCCTTCTTCTTTCCTTCTTTTTCTTCCTCCCTCTCTGTCTCTCTTTCTCTTTTTCTTTCTCCTTCCTTCCTTCTTCCTCCCTCCGTCCCTCCGTCCCTCCGTCTTTCTTTCTTTCTTTCTTTCTTTCTTTCTTTCTTTTCTTTTTCTTTCTTTCTTTCTTTCTTTCTTTCTTTCTTTCTTTCTTTCTTTCTTTCTTTCTTTCTTTCTTTCTTTCTTTCTTTCTTTTAAATTTGTTTGTCACCCATTTCACCCCGAGGTGACTCGGTCAAGGACTGAGGTTTCCACAAGTTCAGCACAGCTGGCTAAATCCCAGCCTCTTCATTCAAAACCTTGAGGACTACATGCTTAGGAAAACAATTTCTTCCAAGTGGGCAGAACCATGGGAAAGGCAGATGGGGAAGCCTCTTTAGCCAGCTCCCGCTGTGCCAATCTCTGTCTTTTCCTCCCCGTGGGCAATCCTGCCTAGCTGGGGAGGGGCTAGGAAAGGGGAGGGGCGAAAGGAGGGTCATTGCTAAGTCTGCAGCTTCAGACTTAGTTTATTTGGGAGCCGGGGGGCCACAGGTTAATGGACGGGAGAATAAATCGCCCCCGGTTGGGTCTTGTTTATCAACCTGCAAAAGAAGAGTCGACAAGTTCGGGGCTATAACGAGAGAAACCGAATGGGATCACCGGGGTTCAGACATAAATAAGAGACCCATTAATGCTGGCAAGGAGGTTGCTGGGAGGGGGCAGCCTTGAGGAAGGGGGGGGGCTTTGTTTGCTGGAGCCCTTCATCTCTCTGCAATTTTCCTGCTGGCAGGCTGGATTTCAAAGCTCGCTTTGCAAATATTTTGGCTGAGCAAGGACTGAGCTACACTCTTTATTACGGGGTGGGTGGGGGAAATTGCAGAATTAAAAACAGCCCCTTCATTGCTGCAAGTTGTGATGTTACCCAGTTAGGTCATGAAAGGTCTGCAAGAAAACCACCCAGCTCAGAAAGCAGCAAGGACCCCACAGTTCTCCTCCTCCTCCTCCTCCTCCAAATCCACTCCCTTCTAGCACTGATGATGTTGCCTAGTTGGGTCATGAAATGTCTTCCAGAAAACCACCAAGGTCAGAGAGCAGCAAGGACCCCACAGTAGTAGTAGTAGTAGTAGTAGTAGTAGTAGTAGTAGTAGTAGTTCTTCTTCTTCTTCTTCTTCTTCTTCTTCTTCTTCTTCTTCTTCTTCTTCTTCTTCTTCTTCTTCTTCTTCTTCTTCTTCTTCTTCTTCTTCCTTCTCCTTCTTCTTCCTTCTCCTTCTCCTCCTCCATCCCAACTCCCTTCTAGCACTGATGACACTGCCAGAAAAACACCCAGCTCAGAGAGCACCAAGGACTCCACCGCCATTCACAGATATAGGTAGTCCTCGACTGATGACCACGGTTGTGCCCAAAATTTCCGTTACTAAGCGAGGCAGTTGTGAAGTGAGATTTGCCCTGTCTTACAACCTTTCTTGCCACAGTCGCTAAGGGAATTGCTGCAGTTATTAAGCTAGTAACATAGTAATGAAGTCAATCCAGCTTGTCAGATGGTCGCAAAAGGGGATCACGTGACTCGGGGCGCTGCGACCGTCATAAATACGAGTCCGTTTCCAAGCGTCGGAATTTTGATCACGTGATTTATGGGGACGCTGCAAAGGTCGTAAGTGTGAAGAGCGGTCCCTTTTTTCAGCGCTGTTGTAACTTTGGTTGCTAAAAGAATTATTGTAAGTCAAGGACTACCGATATTCTGTTCTATTGGTTTCTCTTCCATGGATTGTGCAATCGTTGGCTATCAGGAGAGGCTGCCCGGCGTTTCTCTGCAGGAGTAACTGTTCTCGGCTGATCTTTTCTAGTAAACTTTCTTGAAAATGAGGGCAGGCAGAGGGTGGATGGGATTCCCCCCTCCTCATTGTACAGGGGTGGGAGACTTAATCTCTTTCTAGCACAGGTTAGCTTCAAATATGCTTATTTATAAATCCATTCCATGGCATTTAAGAACTAAGCCGTAGATTAAAAGAAGAAGAAGAAGAAAAAAAGTACAGGAAAGCTTGCATCTTTTTAAATATATTTTTTCTCTCCCCCGAAGCATGTTCTTGCGTAATTTTGTTTGTATGCCCTCTTCTCCTAAACAATGTGCATTTTTTGCATCCACGTTTTCTGGTAGCCAAGAACTGCTCTGAAAAATCTGGAGAAGGGCCAAAAGACAAAGCTGGTAAAATGGAAAGCAAGCCAGCTTGCTTAAAAAGACCGAGATTTCCCCCTCTCCGTCACAAGACAGCACGTATCCCTGCTCACCCGTCGTTGCAGAAGTGGCTGCATTTCACTGCCGAATGAAAAAATGGAAGTACCTCATCAGCAGCCATATCCTTGAAAGATTTTTTTTTTTCGTTTGCATATTTTAAAAGGAAGGCAAAATTCAGCTGTAGCCACACTCGTTCCTTTTTCTGTTCTACTTAAGATGTTATTTTTGGTTAGCGGGAAAGTATGCTGGCTTTGATTCAGGGACGCTTTCGACTCTGATGTTTCTTGATGCTTTCTCTTCTTCTGGAGGGGGCAGTCAACAAATTTAGGTCATCAATAAATAAAAGCCGGACCTAAAGGGTGCAGGAAATCCGACATGTCGCTTGACAAGGCCTGCGGGGAACGTTCGCTTGAGCGTGTGAGACTGGGGGCAGCTTGAAACCTGAAGGAGGATATCTCGTGTGGCACAGAAAAGCTTTAATACTAGGCAGGAGACGGGGATTGTGGCAGCTAAATCCCAGGAGTCTTTGGCCTTCCAAAATGTGTCGGCCTCGCGGGAGAAACCAGACAGGAATCACAACTGGATCAACTAATTCTATTTTAGTGTAAAGCTACACTGATAGAATCTGCCCCGTCTGCAAATACAATTCTCCCGCTGTCAATTTTACAGCCTGAGAAACTCGAGAATGTTCCCTTTTGAGCCTTGCCCTTTTGACTCACAACCACAACTGACCCCCCCCCCCAAAATGTCCATTGCTAAGCGAGACAGTGAGCTGTCAACTCTGCAAATGAGCACGGCTATAGCCATTTTCCTTCTCACTCTGGGTTGCCACAGAGAACGGAGGGAGGGGGGGGGATGCCCAGGTGCTTCGCTAGTCATAATAATCTTTTATCCCGTGGGAACCAAGGTCATCGGCTGCTCCCGGGACTGCAGGCTGGGCGTTGTGTAAAAAGCCCGCCAAATAATCCCATTGGGGAACGTCGTTGCTTGCATAGCTTTATGGGTTTTTAACTTTGTATCGGGGAATTGTTACGTGTGTATCCAGGCTTGGTTTCACTCTTGACCGCGCCGATACTTTGCAAGTAATAAACATGTTATTTGAGGAATTTGCAAGCCTCGGAGTTCTGCTTTATTCGTGTCTGTTGGAACCATTTTATGACCTTTCTTGCGACAGCTGTTAAATGAATCACTGCAGTTGTTAAGCTAGTAACACGGTTGTTAAGTCAATCTGACTTCCCCATTGACTTTGCTGGTCAGAAGGTCGTAAAAGGGGATTGTGTGACCCTGGGACATTGCGACCGTCATAAATATGAGGGTTTTTTTGATCGGGACTGAACAACGAGGCTTTAAGGATGTGTTTACAGATAAGAAATGAGATAGGGGGAAAAGACAACACTGTTGTATTTTAAGAGAAAGTGACAAATTACTAAAATTGTTTATACTTGTTGAGAGGAAAGGGGAAGTCATTCCTTTATACATTTCTTTTCCTTTTTTTTCCCTTTTACTCTACGCCAAAGTTTGTTTTTTATTCTGCCCAACATCTGGCTGATTGACCAATTTCATTTTTTTAATGGCCTCGCTGAATCGATTATGTAAATGAACTGCTATCACAAGCATTTTTTTAGATTTCTGGGACAGCCCGGAGAAATTTTCGCTCGGAAATTTTCGCTCGCCCTGAGAAGCAGAACAGAATTGTGCTAACAAGAGGCCTCCGAAGGCTGCATCCCAGGAAAATAACCGGAGTAAACAGTGACACGGTTCACGTGAAATGCTAAAATGCAGATTGCGCTAAGAAGCCACCGCTGTCTGAATTTGGGAAATGATACATAAATTCTTAAATGGGGTCTAGGAACTACAGGGAAAAGAATAACAGAATTGGGACCTTGGAGGTCTTCTAGTCCAACCCCCTATACCAGGGGTAGGCAACCTTGGCTCTTTTATGACTGGTGGACTTCAACTCCCAGAATTCCTGAGCCAGCTATGCTGAGGGGAAAGGGAGACGTTTCCAAGCTGAGCCATGCCGGCTCAGGAATTCTGGGAGTTGAAGTCCGCAATTTGTGAAGGGGCCATAGTTCCCCCATGCTGGCTCAGGAATTCTGGGAGTTGAAGTCCGCAAGTCATAAAAGGGCCAGGTTTGAAGACCCCTGCACTAGGACAACGACGTGAGTCAAAGTTAATATGAGTTCTTAAGCAGCACAGAAAAAAACCACAGGATGGAGAGAAAGACTCATTTAGCAGCAAGAGGGGCACTATCTAAATTTTGGGGGGGAAAAATAAATCAGTAAAATAAAACGAAGCAAAGAATCGAAGGGAATAAAGTGAAAGTAAGATAAAGCGGAAGCGGAGGTGAAGGTGAAAGGTGAAAGCGAAAGTGAAACTGAGGGGCAGAGGTGGAGGTGAGGAAGAAGCTGAAGGTGGAAGTGAAGTGAAAGTGAAAGCGAAGGTGAAGATGGAAGTGAAAGTGAAAGCGAAGGTGAATATGGAAGTGAAAGTGAGCGAAGGTGAGCGTGGAGGTGAAGGTAAAAGGGGAAAGCGAAAGTGAAACTGAGGGCAGAGGTGAAGGAGAAGCTGAAGGCGGAAGGGAAGCGAAGCGAAAGTGAAAGCGAAGGCGGAAGTGGAGGGAGACTGAAAGTGAAAGCAAAGGCGAAGATGGAAGTGAAAGTGAAAGCGAAGGCGAAGGTGAAGATGGAAGTGAAGTAAAGTAAAATAAAGAGGCAACAGTCCACTGGAAGTGGTTGGACTCTGTTTCCCAATCATGGCCAGCAATCAAAGAGGATGGGTTTCGGAGTCCCACAAATTCCGGATGGCCATAGGGATCTCACGTCAGCTGGCGGGGAACATCTGTCAGGGCTGGGCAAGATGAGAACTAGGTCCAATCCAGCTGGGCCGCCTTTTCACCCCAAACAACTGCTGGGCCCAGCCACCCGCCGTGTGCCCGGGTCTTATTTTTCTTCCCTTCCCTTCCCAATCAGCTGAGATATTAATTGCAAAATATCAATTACTTACCACCACCGCCTCCCAGCAGGGAACTGTTAGCTAAAAGGAAAACAGAAAGAAAAAAGGAGATGTTACTAAATTGTTGCCTGGTTAGGAGCTATTTCGGTTTATTCACGTGCTCAGGGTTGTCGCGCAATTTTGCCATCTTCAAGACCTGCCCGTGATTGGCATTGCAATCTTGTTGCACCGGAAAGGAGCACCCGGCATTGAGCCCATTTGGGATGTTTGGGTTTATCCCCCTGAGTCCCGTTCAGGGCAGGGTTCACATCCACAAATCCCGATGAACTGATATAGCTAATGTTCTTTTTTTTTTACAGGCAGTCCTCAACGTACAACAGCTCATTTAATGGCTGTTCAAAGTTACCGTGGCACCGGAAAAAGCGAGTTATGATTTAATGGCTGTTCAAAGTTACACGTGGCAACGGTCGTAACGTGAAAAAGTAACGAAGGGACCTTGGAGGTCATCTAGTCCAACCCCTTGCTCAGGCAGAAAACCCTATACCATTTCAGACAAATGGCTGTCCAGTCTCTTCTTAAAAACTTCCAGTGTTGGAGCATTCACCGCTTCTGGAGGCAGGTTGTTCCACTGGTTAATTGTTCTAACTGTCAGGAAGTTTCTCCTTAGTTCTAGGTTGCTTCTCTCCTTGATTAAATAGTCATTAAATGAACTGTCATAAGTCGAGGACCTGCCTGTACAGGAAACTGGCTAATCTTAACTTTAGAGGGGGGGGGGGAAACGTGGAGAATATAAAATTGCAGAAGGATTTTGCGGCCTCTTGAAAGAAAAACCCCAACCTCTCCTGATTATCACTCACATTTTTGCAAAATGCTCTTAGCTCCTCAAGACCCTTTTTGCTGTTTTGCTGCAAAAGATTAGCCTGGCTACATTTTTAGAAACGGCGAGCAAAGCAAGCTGGGTCGATCTTGTCCAATTAACACCAAGGGACTTAATTCTGAGCAGAAATCTACATATGCCCGGCTGCACCGTTTATTCTGTGGTTTCATTTATGGGGATTTCCCCCCCCCCTCTTTGTTCTCTGCATTCGACTTGCTATCTGGTTGTTGTTTTTTTTCTTTGTCGCAGTCACCCGCTTGAATGAAAGGCTAGTTATTCAACAAACTCTATTTATTTGAAAGCTGAATCTGGCGGGATCCCAGATGAACTGCAACAATATAGGTTAAGTCCTCGACTTACAATAGTTCCTCTAGTGGCCGTTCGAAGTTACAAGGGCACTGAAAAAAGGGACTGGTGACCCTTTTTCACACTTACGACCGTCGTGGCATTCCCAAGGTCAGCTGATCAAAACTCAAGGCGCTGGCTGGGGAATTCTGGGAGTTGAAGTCCACACGTCTTAAAGTTGCCCCATTTGGAGACTGCCCCACTAAGGCATCTCCTGGTACTATCAGGTGTACGTCTCAGCATTGTGAGAACGCGGCCATTCTCGGTGCAGCGTTCAAGAGCGGCACCCATTTCCCACTCAGCCTTGCTCCCCCCCCCTCCAAGCTGGCAATCGCCCATCCGTGCCCGGGGCTTTCCACCTGTTTCAGGAGGTTGCCTTGGCAACAGGAGCAACCGTGTAAGGATGCGGTCACCTCGGAAACACCCACCGCGGGAAAAGGTCCCAGGCGCCCTGGGAAATCGGCCAGCTGCTTCCAGAGGCTGAACTGAGAGGAGAAGGGACAGGACTGGGTGGGAGAGCAGTAGCCAGCCCCCCAGAGACTGGGGGAGGACCAGGGAGGGGCTCCCACTCAGCCAGGCTAGGGAGTGAGTGCAGAAAGGGTGGACGGGGCGTTAACGTGGCAGGGGGGGCAGCAGAGGATAGATAGATAGATAGATAGATAGATAGATAGATAGATAGATAGATAGATAGATAGATAGATAGATAGATAGATAGATAGATAGATAGATAGATAGATAGATAGATAGATAGATAGATAAGATAGATAGATGGTTGGAAGGATGGAGGGATAGAAGAATAGCGGGATGGATTGGTGAATGGATTAAGATATAGATAAACAGATGGATAGATAGATGGATAGCTGGATTAAGGGATGGATGGATGGATGGAGACATAAATAGACATATAGATGGATGGAGGATCCCTTGTTGAAAAGGTGCTGTGGAGTGGGCTGCTGGCTTTGCCTCCCCCAACCCCCCCCCACCATCAAAATCCCACAGCCTTCTAGCCTTGAGCGGCCACTTCATCTTGGCTGCTCCCGCACATGAGTTTGCGCATGAGTTTGCTTTCCCCAACTGAATGCAGTCTGGGTGTCAACCAGGCCAACTGCCACAATCCCCAGCGGGCAGTTGGAACGTTGGCATTCCCGTGGGAAGCTAAGCTGGGGAAAAGGTGGACTATACAAATGCACCCGCTTGGATTTATGGGGCACTTTTAAGCTTTTCAAAAACACATCTGCCTAATCGCAGCATCCAAGAAACGGCTCCCATTTGGCTTTTTGACCAAAAAGAGACTAGCCCCAGCCGTGTAAAGAAAAGCGCAAGGAGAGAAGCAACCTAGAACTAAGGAGAAACTTCCTGACAGTGAGAACAATTAACCAGTGGAACAACCTGCCTCCAGAAGCGGTGAAGGCTCCAACGCTGGAAGTTTTTAAGAAGAGACTGGACAGCCATTTGTCTGAAATGGTATAGGGTTTCCTGCCTGAGCAGGGGGTGGGACAAGATGACCTCCAAGGTCCCTTCCAACTTTATTATTATTATTATTATTATTATTAGTAGTAGTAGTAGTAGTAGTAGTAGTAGTAGTAGTAATAGTAGTAGTTAGTAGTAGTAGTAGTCCTCGGCTAACGACCACAATTGAGCCCAAAATTTCTGTTGCTAAGCGAGACCGTTGTTAAGTGAGTTTTGCCCCATTTAATGACCTTTCTTCTTGCCACCGTTGCAAAGTGAATCACTGCAGTTGTTAAGTCAGTAACAACAGTTGTGAAGTGACTCCCCCGTTGACTTTGCTTTGTCAGAAGGTCACAAAAGGGGATCGCGTGACCCCAGGACACTGCAACCGTCATAAGTACCAGTCAGTTGCCAAGCGTCTGAATTTTGATCAGGTGACCCCAGGGGGAGGCTGCGACGGTCGTGAAGTGTGAAAAGCGGTCCTCAGTGGCCGTTGTAACTTCGAAGGGCCACTAAATGTAGATGGTAAGTTGAGGACGATGGGCACCGCCAAGCTTGCAACTCTCCTCAGCAGGAACATCAATCAGGAATTTGAAATGGCTGCAAGCGGCCAGACTCTGCAGGGTTATCCCTACGGTTTTATTTTTAAAATATGTAGATACTGCATTTCCCCATATGAGCCCCCAGCAGCTTGCAATCCGGTGTGTGTGTGTGGGGCGGGCGGAGGGGGAGGGAGGGAGGCATAAAATAAAACTACAATCATAAAATCAATAGGTGAATTGCCTATCGATTTCACGCCAGGCTATAAAAGTCCCCTTCCATTCGCCAAGGAAATCTTTGCGCTAGGCAACTTGACAAAAGTGCGGGCTGGAAGAGGTGGGCTTCAGGCAGGTGTGGACAAGATACATCTGTTTGGGGCTTGTATTTTTCGAGGAGAACGAGCTTAAAAACCATCTTTTTCTCTAAGCGGAGCAGAAAGAATTAAGGGTCTGTGTGTGCGGTGTTTAAAGACAAGAGTTGAAGAACGAAGCTCTTAAAAAAATCTGGTTTTGGATCACTGCACATCTTTCTGTCTGTGTTTATTCATTTGTTTATTTTTTTAAAAAAATTATTTCTTATTTATTTATTTTTACAAAATAAGGCAGCGAACATACCTAATGCTCCCTCTTCCTCCTTATTTTCCCACAACAGCAACCCTGTGAGGTAGGTTGGGCTGAGAGAGGATCACAGGCCCGAGGTCAGCCTGGAGGCTTTCATGGCTAAGGTGGCCCAAAGTCACCCAGCCAGCCTTCATGGCTAAGGTGGGACTAGAACTCACCGTCTCCTGGTGATTGGCCCAAAGTCACCCAGCTGGCTTTCGTGCCTAAGGCAGGACTAGAACTCATGGTCTCTTACTTTATAGCCTGGTGCCTTAACCCCTAGACCAGGGGTAGGCCACCTTGGCTCTTATATGACTCGTGGACTTCAACTCCCATAATTCCTCAGCCAGCCATGCTGAGGGAAAAGGGAGAGGTTTCCAAACTGAGCCATGCTGGCTCAGGAATTCTGGGAGTTGAAGTCCACGAGTCATAAAGCGGCCTAGGCCTAGGCCAGAGGTAGGCAACCTTGGCCCTTTTATGACTCGTGGACTTCAACTCCCAGAATTCCTGAGCCAGCCATGCTGAGGGGAAAGGGAGAGGTTTCCAAGCTGAGCCATGCTGGCTGAGGAATTCTGGGAGTTGAAGTCCACGAGTCATAAAAGGGCCAGGTTTGAAGACCCCTGCTCCAGCACCTCTAAGACGGAGTGGAAAAAGGAATTAGACCAGGGTTGGGGTACCCTCATCCTGTGGGACCTCAAATGGGGGGGGTCTTCCCTCTTTCTTGAGCCCCCCCACCACCACTCCCTTTCCTTCCTGGATGCTGAAGCTTGAAGACCCTTTTTGAACTGCGGGTTCTCCTGCCCGGGGAAGCGTCTAGGTGGCGGACTGCTAGATGAATCCCGGTTCTGACTCTGCGGAAAGCCGATGCTTCTCTTCCCTGCCTTTCAGAATTAGACAACCCGAAAGAGCCTGCTCCCAGGAGGCAGGTGCAGTCGAAATTTTGACAAGGCGGAAAGGAAAAGCCAAATTGCAAAAAAAAAAAGAAAAAAAGAAAAAAAGGGTGGTGGTGATGGCGGTGGGGAAGAAACACGCGGAGGAGTTCCTCCCGGCCTTCGCTTCAGGGAGGCTAAAGGAGTGGGCGATGGGTAGAGGAACAATGTTGTCTTTAAAGATAAGATAAGATAAGATAAGGTAAGGTAAGGTAAGGTAAGGTAAGGTAAGGTAAGATAAGATGGGATAGGACAGGACAGGACAGGATAGGATAGGATAGGATAAGGTAAGGTAAGGTAAAGTAAGATAAGGTAAGGTAAGGTAAGATGGGATAGGATAAGATAGGATAGGATAGGATAGGATAGGATAGGGTAAGGTAAGGTAAGGTAAGGTAAGATAAGATGGGATAACACAGGATAAGATAGGATAAGGTAAGATAAGGTAAGGTAAGGTAAGATAAGGTAAGATGGGATAGGACAGGATAGGATAGGATAAGGTAAGGTAAGGTAAGGTAAGATAAGGTAAGGTAAGATAAGATGGGATAGGATAGGATAGGATAGGATAAGGTAAGGTAAGGTAAGGTAAGGTAAGGTAAGGTAAGATAAGATGGGATAGGACAGGACAGGATAGGATAGGATAGGATAAGGTAAGGTAAGATAAGGTAAGGTAAGGTAAGATAAGATGGAATAGGACAGGATAGGATAGGATAGGGTAAGGTAAGGTAAGGTAAGATGGATAGGATAGGATAAGATAAGGTAAGGTAAGATAAGATGGGATAGGACAGGATAAGATAAGATAAGATAGGATAGGATAAGGTAAGGTAAGGTAAGGTAAGGTAAGATAAGATAAGATAAGATAAGATAAGCTTTATTGTCATTTTTTTTACTGCACAACGGCACACATCAAAAATGAAATTTAGTTTCCCGCTCTCAAAGTGAAACACATAAATGACACACACCTAAACATACTACATACAACATATGTATAGACCCCACACCCCTACATATACATAACAAATAAATATTAAACACCGTCCATCTTGAATACATAACGGAAGGAGGAAACTTGAGCGTTCACAAGGTTAAGGAATGAAACTCTGGCTGAATCGGGATGTTCTGTGTATAGAATATAAAGGAGAATATCGTTGAATATTAGGGAAGCCCCGGTTTGCCTTGCAAAGGGACTGGTTTGCAATCAGCAGGATCTGCTTTGTCGCCAGTTGTCTCAGCGTCCCAGCCCACCCCGGGGCTGCTGCTCCAGGTCGCTCTCCAGCCCGCCCCAGCCTGCCAATCTCTCCACAGACAAGCAGACTTTCGCTGGCTCCTGTCAATCAGGCCTGCAAAGGCTTAATCGCCCGGCCTCCCCAAGCAGGCTAGGATGGAGCCGCCGACCTAATTGAAGTTGTCGGTTCTTCCTGGGCTCCAGAGCCCGCAGGTGGAAGGCAGCCCACCGAGGAGGGGAGTGATGGGGGATCTTTGGGCTGGATGGATGATCGTCTTTCCGGAAGGCGATATGGATCCCCCTTCTCCGGGCCAGGTTTATGGGAGGAGGAGGAGGAGGAGGAGAAAAGAAGGAAAGAGAAGGAGGAGGAGGAGAAAAGAAGGAAAGAGGAGGAGGAGAAGGAGGAGAAAAGAAAGAGAGAGGAAGAGGAAATTGTTGTTTGCATGGGGATCTTTTTCAGGATTTGGAGGGACGTTTTGTGACCTGCCACTGGATTTCATCCTCCAAAGGATGTTTTTAATCCATCAAAAGATAGGCCAGTGATTCTGAAATCAGGGCTCCTTGGTGCTCTCTGAGCTTGGCGGTTTTCTTGCAGACGTTTCATGACCCAACTAGGGAACATCATCAGTTCCAGAAGGGGGCGGGGTTTGCACTGATGATGTTACCTAGTTCGGGTCACGAAACGTCTGCAAGAAAACCGCCAAGCTCAGAGAGCACCAAGGAGCCCTGATTTTAGCCCTGAGCTACAAATATTCTCCTTTATTGATTCTGAAATCTACTCCCACCCTGAGCAGGGGGCTGGGCTAGAAGACCTCTTGAGTCCCCTTCCAGTCCTAGGATTCCATGTTCTATCTTTAAGAAGGGATCGGAGAGTCACCTGTGCCTGGCTGAGGAATTCTGGGAGTTGAAGTCCACAAGTCATCAAAGGGCCAAGTTTGAAGACCCCTGGGATAGACCGTCAGGGAGAAGACAGTCTGGTTATAGCCACCTGCCTTCGCACGGGGGCTGCCCGCCCCTCGGTGCGCCCTCCCCACGGCCCTGTTCATGCTCCAGAGGCCGTGCCAGAATCATGGACGCCCCCCCCCCCCGCGTCTCCCCTTCCTTAAGCATCATGCTTTTCGGTTGCTGGGCAACCTGGGCACGGCTCTCTCCCCCCCCCTCGCCGCTCTGCCACGGCTGATCAATTTCAGCAGATGCTTGCTCAGACGGATGCTCACCTGCGCATCCTTCGGTTCATCCCCCCCCCCTTCAAAAAAAGCTCAGCCAGGGAAATGCAACAGCAGCACGCGCACACACACAGAGAGACACACACGCACGCCGTGCAAAGCACGAGTGGCTTTTTAGAATGTGATTATCGGCGCTATTAACATTGTGCCTGTAGATCAGAAGAGTTGGGGGGGGGAGGGAAGACCCCAGTTTGTGCTTCACAATGTTGGGGGGGCTCCTTGGGCGGCTGCTGGAGAGGGCACCCCCCACAAGCAGGTTAGCACCCCGGAAATATCTGGAGCCAAGGGAAGGTGGCTTGTCCAGCTCATGGCTGTGAGACTTGACCAGGGTTTGTGGATCGCTGCCCAGGATTGAGTTATGGTGGAACACCAAGCATTGACGCGCGCCCTCCAGCCCTGAAAAATGCCACATCTCGACTGGGAAGGCTGGCGTTGCAACAATGAGGACTAGTCTCCTGCGTGTCCTTTCGTTTTACCACTCAAGGAGCAGCGTACGCTGGCTGGGGAATTCTGGGAGTTGAAGCCCACGGGTCTTAAAGTTGGCCAAGTTTAAGAAACCTGGTCCTAAGGCATATGGGAGAGAGCTCTCCCAAATCATCAGGGGTAGAGGGGTGAAAAGCGACACCCCCGAAGAGCCGGTCGGGGACGCTGTAAAAGCACATGCGGCCTCAGATCAAATGGGTCGCTGGCAGGCGATCCAACTGAGGCACTGATGAATTCTTGATTCATTTCCTTACCCAAAGTGTCATGGGTGCACCTGGTGGTACCTACTTTGGGTAAGGAAACGTCTGCAAGAAAACCACCAAGCTCAGAGAGATCTAAGGGTCCCACAGCTCCTCCTCCTCCTCCTCCTCCCTCCCAACCCCATTCCTTTCTAACACTGGTGATGCTACCTAGTTCAGTAATGAAATGTCTGCAATACTACAACCAAGCTCAGAGAGCACCAAGGATCCCACAGTCCTCTTCCTCCTCTCTGCAAACCCCTTTCCCTTCTAGCACTGATGACGTTCCCTAGTTGGGTCATGAAACGTCTGCAAGAAAACAAGCACGCTCAGAGACCACAAGGACCCCTCATTTCAACCCCGGGCTGCAAAAAAAACCCATTGCGTGAAAGCAAGAAAACCACCCAGCTCAGAGAGCACCAAGGACCCCACAGTTGTTGTTGTCGTCGTCATCGTCCTCCTCCTCCTCCTCCTCCCTTCTAGCACTGATGACGTTCCCTAGTTGGATCATGAAACGTCTGCAAGAAAACCACCAAGCTCAGAGAGCACCAAGGACCCTACAGTCCTCCTCCTCCACCTCCCCCCCCCAAACCCCATTCCTTTCTCGCACTGCTGATGCTACCTAGTTGGGTCACGAAACGTCTGCAAGAAAACAAGCACGCTCAGAGACCACAAGGACCCCTCATTTCAACCCTGGGGGCTGCAAAAAAAAAAACATCGTGTGAAAGCCACGGGTGGGCACCAAGGGCGCCATGTTCACCAACCCGTTTTTTTGCACCCCCCGAGATCGCGTTCTCCAAATTGGGTGGCAAACTGCAGTGTATCGGGGTGCAGTTTCAGCAAGAAATAAAATAACTCCGATATATAAACCCCCAGATTAGCTTAATCCGCTTATAGAGAAGAAGAAAGAGGAGCATCTCAGCCTTGTCATTGCGGGCCATCGTTCCGCAAAGAGCTTAAGCCGAAGCCTCGCGCTACCCAAGTCCCCCAAATCCCGGCGTTCGCCGCCGGCCATTGGTGGTTATCCTCCTGACATCCAGTTTCGGAGGCTTCTTTAAAAGTTGGATGGCTTCTTTTTTAAAAAAGAAAAGAAAAAGGAAAGAAAAAAATATATCAATGCCTACCGTTTTTGAATTATTGACGGAGGTGGTTTTGCATCCCATTGAGCGGGATCGTTTCTGGATTATCGACAGGTAATTGTCCTCTTGATACGACATCGATAAGGGCAGATCCGCCTCCGTAATAAACCTAAGTCAGTTAGAGACCCAGGGGCAGCAGGAGTGCCAAAGGCTTCATGTGCGTGTGTGTGGGGGGGTGATTTACAGGTCATCCTCGGCTAACGACCGTCTCTGTTGAGCGACCGTTTGAAGTTACAAGGGCACTGGAAAAAGTGATTTATGATCTCACATATGAAGAACGGTTGCACGAATTGGGTATGTCTAGTTTAATGAAAAGAAGTAGTAGGGGTGACCTCCCAGGTCCCTTCCAACTCTGTTATTCTGCTATTCTTCTTTTCTCAAATCTCAGATTTTTCTTTACTGTTCTATTAATCTCCTTCCTTCCTTCCTTCCTTCCTTCCTTCCTTCCTTCCTTCCTTCCTTCCTTCCTCCTTTTCTCTTCCTTTTCTTTCTTTCTTTCCCTCCCTCCTCCCCTTTGTCAGTCTTTCTCAACCTTGGCCCACTTCAAAATGTGTGGACTTCAACTCCCAGAATTCTCCACCCCTCTGAAAGCAGGCTGGCTGGGGAATTCTGGGAGTTGATGTCCACCCCTCTTAAAGCAGGCTGGTTGGGGAATTCTGGGAGTTGAAGTCCACCCCTCTTAAAGCAGACTGGCTGGGGAATTCTGGGAGTTGAAGTTCACCCCTCTTAAAGCGTGCTGGCTGGGGAATTCTGGGAGTTGATGTCCACCCCTCTTAAAGCGTGCTGGCTGAGGAATTCTGGGAGTTGACGTCCACCCAACACGTTTTGTGTTTACGAATGGAGCCCAGGAGGAATCATTTGGCCAAATGCAAAAAAAAATAGAATCAAATAAGAATTGGCAAGCAGGAGCAAGATTCTAGTAAGGCTGCTTCATTAGCGCTGCAGAGCAGAGCAATGAGGAGGAATGGATAAATATTGACAAAGCTTGCCATTTTCTCTCCTGGAAGACGGTGGTTAGCGGTGCAAGCTTGAAGGAGCAACTTTCCAAATATCTCTGTGAGGGCGATGCTAGATCAACCCCCCCCCCAGACCAGACCAGCCTCCCTCCCCCATGTGCTGGACTACAATGCCCTCTTCCTGGCACCGGCTGAGGTCAACGGGCTGTAAATCCTGCACATTTGGGGAGTCCTGAGCTGGGCTGAAACTCTGGGCCACCAAATAAGCGAATTTCCTTATAAATAGCCCGCTGAAGTTCAGTGGCACTGACCTCTGCTGTCCCCCAGGGTTAAACTAATATCCAAAGCTATTTGATTCCAGTTGTTAAGAGAAAAAGAAAAAGGCGAGTTATTTGGACGGCAGAGTTAGCTTAGAGATGGACAGAAAGGTGCATATAGAGCCTCTCTCTTAAGGGGATGCATAGTTAAGACGTCCGACACATAAATAAAATAAAGTTTAGAATCTGGAAAGAAAAAGAGACTAGCTGTTAGGAGCTTGCTGCTCCAAGCACGGATCGGTGTTTAAACCTCTCTTCCAAATCTCGACCTTGGGGACTTTAAGATGGGTGGACTTCAACTCCCAGAAACCCCCAGCCAGCTATGCGGAGAAAATGTGGAGAAAAGTAAGGTTTTACCCCTCGGCAGGGAAAACCAAAGGTACAAATACAGATTAGGCGAAACCTGGCTCAAAAACAGTAACGGTGAGAGGGACCTTGGAGCCCCAGTGGACGGTCACTTAAACATGAGCCAGCCATGTGCGGCGGCAGCCAAAGAAGCCGATGCAATCCTGGGTTGTATAAAAACAGAGGCCTAGAATCAAAATCAGGTGAAGTATTAGTACCGCTTTGTAAAGCCTCAGTAAGGCCACACCTGGAACACTGCATCAAGTTTTGGTCACCACATTACAAAAAAAAAAGATGTTGAGACTTTGGGGGGGGGGGAAGTGCAAAGAAGAGCAACTAAGATGATTAAAGGCCTGGAGACTAAAACATACGAAGAACGGTTTGCAGGAAGTGGGTATGGCCAGTCTAGAGAAAAGAAGGACCAGGGGGAACATGATAGCAATATTCCAATATTTGAGGGGCTGCCACAAAGAAGAGGTAGGACAAAGAACAACGGATGGAAACTAATCAAGGAGAGAAGCAACCTGGAACTAAGGAGAAACTTCCTGACAGTGAGAAGAATTAACCAGTGGAACAACCTGCCTCCAGAAGCGGTGAATGCTCCAACACTGGAAGTTTTTAAGAAGAGACTGGACAGCCATTTGTCTGAAATGGTATAGAGTTTCCTGCCTGAGCAGGGGGTTGGACTAGATGACCTCCAAGGTCCCTTCCATCTCTATTGTTGTTGTTGTTGTTGTTGTTGTTGTTGTTGTTATTATGGATCATCGCACAGTCAGCCAGATGTTTAGACTGGATTTGGCATTTTGTCTACCTATCGAGTCCTTCCCAAGGACCTGGGATAGGCAGATGTGGATGTTTGATGGTATCACAGATCTCGTCGCAGGATGGAAGCAGTTCCTAGGAAGGCCGCCTTTTGCAATTGACTAATGGCGAATTTGTCAATGCCAATGGTGTTCTAGTGGTGCTCTAGATGACCTCCAAGGTCCCTTCCATCTTTATTATTATTATTATTATTATTATTATTATTATTATTATTATTATTATTATTATTATTATTATTATTATTATTATTATTATTATTATTATTATTTGCCCAACTGAGGCTCATTTTTGCTCAGGGTGGGCAGACAGCAAAAGGCACCACTTGCCTCTTTTGGCCGCTTTCGCATTCAAGACCACCAGCACCACCCCTCCCCAAATTCTCCTTTCTCCCTGTTTAGCCCCCCCCCAAAGGATTCAGCCCTGCAGGGATGCAAAACCGCAGAGGGGAGCCCTCTGGTCCAAACGCCCTTCTCCGCTCTTTGGCAAGCCCACCCTTTCCTTCGCCTGGCTTTTCAATCAGCCCCTGGCTGGCATCGGGAGGGAGAGAGGAGGGAAGAGCAGCCCCCGCCAAAGGATGCACATCAAAGCGAAGGTGAGAGGATGCTGAAGGTGTAGGAGGTCTCGCTTGGACCGAGCCAGCCCCGGCGCCGAGGCCCCAGCAGCAGCGACGGCGAAAAAACAGCGGTGTTGAGCACAAACCAACAGCGCTCTTGATCTCATCTGGCGTTTGTGTGTCACAGCATCCCCTCTTCCGGAGTGTGGCATGCAGGCACACGCTTACACACACACACACACACACACACACACACACACACAGACACACAAACAGAGGCACCCAGACCTGTACATCTCGCTGCTTTCTGCTCGCTGCAGGAACAATGTCCCTGGCATAATCTCTGCTCTCCATTTGGGGGTGTTTTCCTCCCTTCCTCCCTCTCTTTCTCTCTCTCTCTCTCTCTCTCCCTTTCGCATCCCAGCTTTCCCACCTTCTTCCCTCGCCTGCCCTGCTCTCCCCTTCTCTCCCTCCCTCCCACCGTGTCATCACCAATTCCCTTCCCTCCTGGTTATTTGCTTCTCGCCACTGGAATAAGCAGCTGGCTGGCGTCATAAACTTTACCAACGGGGGGACGGGGAAAAAAAAAAAGGGCTCGGTCCATCCGCTCTCCACTGGATTAATCTCCTGACCAGGTAAGAACAAGGTCAATTTTATCCCCTGGCACAGCTTTGGCAACAACGGAGAGGCTTGTGGCACCGAGCTGGCAGGATCTGATCTGCCAAAGGTGGGGGGGGAGAGAGAAGAGAGATGAGCTTGCAAGCGGCTGCGTTTTACCGAGATGGCACGGATTGCTGATGGCACTCGAAGGGGCAGAAGGAAATAAAGCGAGAAGGAGAGAAATGTTTTGCGCCTGGGAATATCCGGAGGGCATCAAACTGGCATCGGATACGTCTTTGGGGAGGGCTTCTTTTGATTTGGGGTGAAATGCTGGGGCTTGGATTGGCCTGCCGGTGGTCAATGCATCAAGGCAGCAGCGGTGAGGTTGATATTTCCTGTGGTAGCATTTTTAAGGCGTCTTTATTTCCTCCTCCCCACCCCTCCGGCACGGGCAGAATTTTTGAGTGTGGGGGCTGTGCTGCGATGCTTGAACTCGGCTCCCGCCTTCCTCCCTGGAGAAGGGAAGACAGGAGGGTCAGTGAAGGAAGAGGGAGTTAGTTTGGGCCGGGCATCTTCAGGCGTTGAGTTCACACCTGTCCAGAAGCAGAGGGTGCCATGGCTGGCAAATCTGGACAGGGAATTTTCACGCATCTCCGGCACGGGCTGTTCCTGGGCGAGACTGGCATATGAATGCAGGCTCTGAAGGTTTTGGCTTGCGAACGAAGCGTGGGGGAGACGCCGGGTCGACCAGCCTGGTCAAACGATGCTACCAACTCTCTGTTCTCAGCATCGGCGTTGTTGATGTCAGGGGAGGCACCGGCTGCAAAATCCGAGCCCTTGTGTTTATCTGTGTCGAGTGGCATGCAGCGGTTCCTTCTCCCACGCCTCAAAACACACGAAGCCTTAACAGGGGGGCAAAGGACATCTACAATGGAAATCTAGACATTATTTTTTTTTTTCCCCCAGATTCAAGCTGAGTTATTGCAAACAGCAGCCCCATCTTCTGCACTCAGGGCCCTCGGCGGCCTTTCCTTCTAGCTCTTTGCAAGGGAGAAGGTGGACAGGCTGTTTTCCACCTGCCCGCTCAAGAGGCCGGCCACCCCTCTGTATATATGCCTGGGCTGTGCAAATCTGGGTTTTTTCCAAGCTCCGAGTTAGCCAGAGGATTGGCGGGATTGACACACCGAAAGGGGATTTTGGACACTCGACAAAATTTGGGGCAAAGGGGAAGGGGAGAGTGACCCTGTTTCTCCTTAACTCAAATCGGGGGAGATTAATTTGCTTTCAAAGGACCCAGGCAGCAAAAGTGAAAGTTGGCAAGGTTTAAGGAAAGGAGATCTGGAAAGAGTTTAGAGGAGGGGGGGGAGAGTGGAGGCAGATTATTGGATTAGCCCAGTTTTTAATCTCAAGCCTTCTAACCCTGCCACCTCACACACACACACACACACACCGTTTCCCCTGGAGGGTAGAGCCTCCGTTTAAATAAACAACTCATCCGATTTAGAGAATATCCTAGAATTATTCGGAGAGGCAGGAGAGAAAAATCTTCCCGGTTATGAAATGGGTGGCCACCACCTCAAGGCCATCAAGTGGAAATAGCCAAAAGAGATCAGAAAGGATGTATATGTTGTGTTAGTGTGTCACACAACCCTCCTGAGCATCCTGTGTCTCTGGCCCGTAACCCCCATCCATTTTCACGGGGTCCTGTGCCTTGATTCCGCCCCACCTCTTACCCCGACTCAAACACGCCATTTTTAAGAAGAAGCAAGTTTTGAAATTTAGGGCTGCCGTTTGATCGATTTGAAGTGTTTTTTTTCCCTCTTTTCTCTCTCTCTCATTTGCTCCGTTCTTCCCACCCTCCCAAAAAACTGAGGTTTGGAATTTTAGGTGATTCTTTCAGCCTGATAGGATCTGGATTGTGTCAAGGGTCAGGAGAAGAGAACGGTGGATAAAGGTGGCTTGTGCAAATGCTGGGCCTTTGTAACGGACGCTGAAAACTAAAGTTTAATGCAAGGCTGTGTCTGGGAGAACCCGTGGAAGCTGGATGGAGAATGACACGCAAAAGGAAAAATAAGACAGAAGGAGATTTAGTGAGAATATCCCCTCCTCGAGATCCATTATAGCAAAGTTCGTAAAAAAAAGAGTTACAGTGCATAAATCTCAGCCTGCCATTTAGGTAAAATTTTAAATCTGAAGGTGCAGATGGACAACTGTTCACCTAAAAATGGGGCCCTAGGTTAGTCCTTCCTTCCTTCCTTCCTTCCTTCCTTCCTTCCTTCCTTCCTTCCTTCCTTCCTTCCTTCCTTCCTTTTCTTTCTCTCCTTCCTTCCTTCCTCCCTCCCTCCCTTTTCTTTCCCTTTCCTTTCTTCCTTTTCCCCCCCCTTCCTTCCTCCCTCTTTCGTTCTTTCATTCTTTCTTTTCTATCATCTAAAAATTGAGGAGACTCATAAACTCCTCCCTAACAAGAAAAGAAGGAGAATGATTTTGGAATAATTTCCCGGCGTGATGTCATTTGAACACAAAAGTGAGCTGCGGCTGGCTTTTTGCAGCCCACACACCCACATACGAACAGCCAAGGCCTCCCGATTTTTCACAAAATGTAAAACTCGCCAGCCTTGGCTTCGAAGTAAACACAGCAGCGAAGGAGTAAAACAGGCGGCTGGAGAATACCTGGGAGGCTTGCCCCGCGGGGCTGTTTGTGTGTGTCTTGCTCAGCTCCCGGGTATTTCATCATCTGTCATCATAGATGGAAGGAGCAGAGGAAACTTTCAAGAGATTTGGTGCTGGGAGGCGGTGTGTAGGCGTCTGTGTGGGTGTAGGAGTAGGAGGCAAGAAAGTGTGCGGGAGTTTTTGTGTGTGGAGTGTAGCTCCATTTCAAAGTGGGCTTGAACAGTTCAACCAGAACCGCTTTCCGTGGAATAGCTATAGAAGCATCGTTGGGGTTTATAGAATAACAGAATAATTTGTGATTGTTTTCCCTGTCAGGAAATTCCTCCTTAGTTCTGGGCTGGTTCTCTCCTTGATTAGTTTCCATCCGTTGTTTTTTGTCCTGCCTTCAGATGCTTTGGAGAATAGCTTGACTCCCTCTTCTTTGGGGCAGACCCTGAGAGATTGGAAGGCTGCTGTCATGTCCCCCCTCGTCCTTCTTTTCATTAAACCAGACATACCCAATTCCTGCAACCGTTCTCCCTATGTATGTTTATTTCGAGGCAAGAGGATTATAGGATTGCAATCCCTTTTTCTCCCCTCCATTAGTCAATTACATATCAATGGGAATGGCCTTGGGCACATCTGTTTCTGTACCAAGGGAAAGCCACCACTTGTCTGTATTATTAGTAACATCTGTATTACTGCTATTATTGGCATCGCGGTATTTTTCTAAACCGCCCAATACATGTTCTGGGCAATGTTTATAGCATCATTTGTAACTTTGTGTATGCTTTTTTTTTTTTTTAAATGGGGGCGGTCTCTGCCCCAAATGGAAGAAACATCTGGAAAAGAAATCAAACAAAGAAGCCTCAGTTTCATCACGAAACTGCTAAAATCTCCAGCTCAGACTCCACTCAAGGATATTTTAATTGCTTTATGTACCAGTGTTTCTCAATCTTGGCCGTTTTAAGATGGGTGGACTACAACTCCCAGAATTCCCCAGTCAGCATGCTTTAAGATGCGTGGACTTAACTCCCAGAATTCCCCAGCCAGCAGGGTTTATGGTATGGGGACTTCAACTCCCAGTCCACGAGTCCACGAGTCATAAAAGGGCCGAGTTTGGAGACCCCTGATATAGACTTTAAGAGGAGTGGACTTCAACTCCCAGAATTCCTCAGCCAGCGTGCCTGGCTGAGGAATTCTGGGAGTTGAAGTCCGCAAGTCATAAAAGGGCCGAGTTTGAAGACCCCTGATATAGACTTTAAGAGGAGTGGACTTCAACTCCCAGAATTCCTCAGCCAGCGTGCCTGGCTGAGGAATTCTGGGAGTTGAAGTCCGCAAGTCATAAAAGGGCCGAGTTTGAAGACCCCTGATATAGACTTTAAGAGGAGTGGACTTCAACTCCCAGAATTCCTCAGCCAGCGTGCCTGGCTGAGGAATTCTGGGAGTTGAAGTCCGCAAGTCATAAAAGGGCCGAGTTTGAAGACCCCGGGTTTAGTGACTGTTCAAAGTTACGACGTCAGTGAAAAGAGTGACTTATGACCGTTTTGCGCACTTACAACCGTGGCAGCATCCCCGTGGTCACAAAATTCAGACGCTTGGCAACTGACTCATGTATATGACGGTCGCAGTGTCTCCCGGGGTCTCGTGATCCCCTTTTGCGACCTTCTGACAAGCCAGATTCCCTTCGCGGCCAGGTTGCTCACTTAACAACGGCAGTGATTCACTTAACAACTGAGGCAAGGAAGGTCGTAAAATGGGGCAAAGCTCACTTGAGAAGTGTCTCGGTTAGCAACAGAAATTTTGGGCGCGGTTGTGGTCGTAAGTTGAGGACTACCTGTAGTGGGTGTGCGAAGGTTGGGTGAAAAAGAGTGGCAGGTCCTGGGATTCACTGAGGGATATCATGCAGAATATTGAGGCTGAATCTGGACAAGGAGGGTTCCAAACCAGCGCTGGGGATCGAGTTCGGATCTCACGCCTACCTGGGCACTGTGCGAATGAGCCAACGGGAACACAACTCTATTACTGACTGAACAACAGGGGCAATCCACGTGACAGCAGTGTCAAGGAGGTCGTGCAGTGGGGCAAAACTCATTTAACGACTGCCTCACTTAGCAACGAAAACTGTGGTCATACGTCGAGGACTAGCTGTAATTGCAGAATTTGGGACCCACCCCGACAGGCCTGTCCTTTACAGGCCTCGCTGGGGAACTCCTGATGCTGAGAGGGAACTGGGGAGGCCATGTCAGCCAGGCCTTGAGGCCTCTAAGGAACCTCCAGGGTTAGGAGCAGTCTACCTGTGACTACGAGATGCAAGCCGCAGAAGGGAGTTTCCTCTCGGCAAAGGCTTGCCAGCTGAACGTTGGGTCCCAACCCAGCCTGACCCTTATTCCCATCCTCTGGAAAGATTACCAGGGGGGGAGAGGGGGGCAGGTATTTCTGTCCCGCAAATCAATGGAGAGCAACTTGCCGCTCAACTCAATCACTGCAACTCGGTGGGCTCCCTTCCCCGGGTGATTAACTGACGAAAGCCTGGATAATCTGCTTATTAAACCGATTCAGGCTTGCCGGCGTGTTTGATGCGCAGGCTTCTAATCTGGCGGGCTTGAGCAACGGCCCATCCGGCATCCGGAGACATTTGACGGTCTCTAAATGGAGGCCAGGAAGACTTTTAGCCTGGTTTTTCTTTTTCCTTTTCTTTCTTTCTTTCTTTCTTTTTTTGTTTGTGGTCCTTCTGCTGCTTCAAAGCCTCACAAAGTGTCCCTGTTCTGCGGTGTCTCTCAACCTCAGCAACTTTAAGATGTATGGAGTTCTGACTGGGGGATTCTGGGAGTTGAAATCCACCCATCTTAAAGCATGCTGGCTGGGGGATTCTGGGAGATGACGTCCACCCCTCTTAAAGCATGCTGGCTGGGGGATTCTGGGAGTTGAAGTCCACCCCTCTTAAAGCATGCTGGCTGGGGGATTCTGGGAGTTGAAACCCACCCATTTTAAAGCATGCTGGCTGGGGGATTCTGGGACTTGAAGTCCACCCCTCTTAAAGCATGCTGGCTGGGGGATTCTGGGACTTGAAGTCCACCCATCTTAAAGCATGCTGGCTGGGGGATTCTGGGAGTTGAAGTCCACCCCTCTTAAAGCATGCTGGCTGGGGGATTCTGGGAGTTGAAGTCCACCCCTCTTAAAGGATGCTGGCTGGGGGATTCTGGGAGTTGAAGTCCACCCATTTTAAAGCATGCTGGCTGTGGAATTCTGGGAGTTGAAGTCCACCCATCTTAGAGTATGCTGGCTGGGGAATTCTGGGAGTTTGAAGTCCACCCATCAGGTTTCTGGTATATTGCACTATTGATGGGAGGCCCACTGGTGCTCTCAACTTGCTTCCTGTTGGAGGGGGCTTGCATTTGAACTTCTCCAGAGCCTTTTATGGGGGCTCCCAAGCTTCCCTCCACCCTGAGCAACGGTGAGGGACGCCGGGACCCATCGTTCAAAACCCCCAGAGGCATGCTGGTCAAACAGCCAGGAGATCTGCTATATAAGCTATCTGCCATGGGGACGGGCACAAAAAGTAAATTCTATGGAGGAGGTCGGTGCCGGGGGTCTCTTATTCCCCCCCCCTTCCTAATCTGGAGTCAATCCTCCCAGCATCTTGGGGGGGGGGGCTTGTCTCTCCAATGGAGCAGAGGCAGAGCAAAAGGGCCGCAGGGGGGAGCTTGCAAGCGCCGGATCGGAGCGTGTTTACTTCTCTTCTCTCCACCGCTGGGAGTTTGCAGCTGATGTAATGGCCGGCTGGGTTGGCATCAGGCCCTCGGCGAAGCTACGGTCCCACTTCTGCTGCGGTGGGACGCTGGACAGAAAGCGGGGGGTGGGGAGGAAAGTCTCCTCGCCCCCAACTCCCAGCCCTGCCACCTCTCCGGTAGAGCGTGGGTGCTTGGCAAACGGTGCCCGGTGCCCTCTGCTTGGCGTGTGCAGGGCAAGCTGTACAGAGGGAGCGTGTGGAGGACCACAAGGTGGTGGAGCTGGGCCTCGGGCCTCGTTTGGCATGCCGGAGAAGGCAAGGCAGGGGGGGAAAGCAGACTGATTTTATTAAAATAAAACCCTCTTTTGATAAGAGCCAACTTGAATGAAAATGGAGTGGCGGGAAAAAGGAGGAGAGGCGAACGCGAAAGACCATTTTGCTCAGTGTGAAATCCTTAATGGCAAGATGTTGGGATGGCTGCTGGTTTAGATGGGAACAAAAAAAAATGAAAAAACACCTAAAGATTCGCCATGGGCCAATCGTGAAGCTCTTAGCACAGGACAGCCCACGGAACCTCCATGTCCAGGAATGGTCTGCCTCAAGGTGCCAGAAGGTGGCTGGGAAACCGGAGCCCTTGTTATGATCAGCTCTAGTCCTCAAGATAAGCCGTGGCTTGCTCCCCTGGGAGCTTCTCCCCAGTTCTAGCAATGATGGGGGAGGGGTGGGCACTGCAGGTTTGAACTTGCCTCAGATTTAGTGTGGTTTGGTTCAGCAAGCAAAGAGGGAGTGTCACTCACATGGCTGAGCCCAGAATCACTTTGAATAGAGAGATGGAAGACCTAATAGAATAGAATAGAATAGAATAGAATAGAATAGAATAGAATAGAATAGAATAGAATAGAATAGAATAGAATAGAATAGAATAGAATAGAATAGAATAGAATAGAATAGAATAGAATAGAATAGAATAGAATGGAATGGAATGGAATGGAATGGAATGGAACGGAACGATAGATAGATAGATAGATAGATAGATAGATAGATAGATAGATAGATAGATAGATAGATAGATAGATAGATAGATAGATGATAGATAGATAGATAGATAGATAGATAGATAGATTAGATTAGATTAGATTGATGATAGATTAGATGGATATGGATGGATGGATTGGATGGATGGATGGATGGATGGATGGATGGATGGATGGATGGATGGATGGATGGATGGATGGATGGATGGATGGATGGATGGATGGATGGATGGATGGATGGATGGATGGATGGATGGATGGATGGATGGATGGATGGATGGAAGGAAGGAAGGAAGGAAGGAAGGGAGAGAGAGAGAGACAGACAGACAGACAGACAGACAGATACCCCAAAGGCATGCGAACTATCATTCCTACATCAAACCTGATCTGATGGGGCAACATGTCTAAACTGCCATTTCATTTTAGCTCCCATCTGGGGCTAACCCAGCCAACTGTGGCTGAGCCAACAAGCCATGGTTAGAAGTCCAGCACAGTGAGACGAGCAAATCCAGTTTAATTGGTCATCTAGCCTCTGGCTGTCAGCTCAGACAGGCATCATGACCACATCTCATTCTTGGCTTGTCAAACCCGCAACCCAGCTCCTTCGCTTCGTCTCCGAGCCCCCCTTTTCTATCTCCTCCCCCCCCCCTGCTCCCCGTTGGCACGCCGGGCAGAGCCCCCTTCCAGCTACCTGCCAAGAACTGCCACGGACCTGCCGTCTGCTGACACCGACTGCAATTTGCGGCTAATAAATCAGGTGGCGAGATTTGCAAGATCAAATAATCCTAATAACATTTGCATAATGTGCGCACTTTGCATAAATTGGCACGTCAAAGCGTGAGCCCGGCCCTCCCCGGGCTCCAGAACGATGATCATTATTGTTAGGGAGAAGACAGGCAGGAAGAAAATGGAAGGCCCCGGCTGGGCAGCGGCGCCAGGGAGAACGGCTGCCATGGAAGGAGGGGAGCGGAGAGGATGCGTCCCAAAGCAAATGTCACGGGTATTGGGGTGGCTTCTGGGCCCCCCATGCCAGGGATGGCAACAAAGGCCTGCAGCTGCTAGTCTAGTTTTTTCCATCATGGGCTTTTTTTTTTTGCATCCAAATTCCCCAATCTTTGGATGGTGGAGGGAGGGGGAATTGGCAGGTTTTTTTTTAGCCTGGGCTACTTTGAGATGGGTGGACTTCAACTCCCAGAATTCCCCAGCCAGCGATGCTTTCAGAGGGGTGGACTTCAACCCCCAGAATTCTCCAGCCAGCAAGCTTGAAGAGGAACAGACTTCAACCCCCAGAATTCTTGAGCAAGTGTGCTTTAAGATGGGTGGACTTCAACCCCCAGAATTCCCCAGCCAGCCTGCTTTAAGAGGGATGGACTTCAACTCCCAGAATTCCCCAGCCAGCTTGCTTTCAGATGGGTGGACTTCCACTCCCAGAATTCCCCAGCCAGCATGCTTTAAGAGGGGTGGACTTCCACTCCCAGAATTCCCCAGCCAGCATGCTTTAAGAGGGGTGGACTTCAACTCCCAGAATTCCCCAGCCAGCATGCTTTAAGAGGGGTGGACTTCAACTCCCAGAATTCCCCAGCCAGCATGCTTTAAGAGGAGTGGACTTCAACTCCCAGAATCCCCCAGCCAGCATGCTTTAAGATGGGTGGATTTCAAGCAAAGCAACCAAAGTTAAATGGGAAAGCCAGGTTTCTTAACCGTTTTCATCACTTGAAACCTGCAGTGATTCAACTGTGGCAAGCAAGGTTGCAAAATGGGGCAAAACTCACTTAACAACTGTCTTGCTTAGCAACAGAAATTTTGAGCTCAACTGTGGTCATAAGTTCCGGACTCCCTGTTCCGTTCCATTCCCTTCCTTCCTTCTGTTCTGTTCTGTTCTGTTCTGTTCTAGCAGAGGCAGATCAGAAGCAAAATCAGAATTGCCCTGTGCAATTCACAATTCCTTGAATGCCCAATTCCTGCTCATTTAATCCAGAGATCCATACAGCCTTCATTAAAACTGCAGCTCTGTTCTCTCCAGGCTCACAATTCATTTCTTCACTCACTGATTTAATTGGTTATTAGGCTGGCAACTTGATTAAAGGAACTTTCACCGGTTTTGTATGTGGGAGTTTTCTAAGCCTTCTCCTCTGCAATTTTTGTTTTTTGTTCTGTTTTGTTTTCCGGATCAGATCAGCATCTGAGCAAAATCAGGATTTCTGACTTGGTTCCTTTGGCAAAAACGTGTCAGACGCTTAAAAAGAGGCAGCGTTGAGTTGGGTGGCCTTATAAGTCAGCATTATCAGTAAAGGAGCTGCAAATTAAAAAGAAAAAAACAAAACAAGTTGCCGGATTTCTGTAAGGCTGGGGGGATTCATTTGGTGGATGTTTTTACCGTTTTAATTTTATTTTTTTAAAAAATTGTTTTAGAATTTTAAGCCGCCCGGAGTCGTTTGGTGGAGTTGGGCGGCTCTAGAGATTAAGCAAAGTAAAATAAAATAAAATATATAATTGCTGGATTAATAACGGCGTCGTTTACTTGATTCAGCAACAGCCTGTTGCTTTTTGAATTCTTGTTCCATTATTAGTTATGTGTCCCTTGTTTCCTTAAACCAGAAGGGGTCATTGTGATTGCCCCCCCCCGCCCCACTCCGTAAATCTATTTTTAGGATTTGAGCTGGAGAGAACTGGATGGGAAATACAGGTGGTCCTCGACTTACAACAGTCTGCTTAGTGACCATTCAAAGTTACAGCACTGAAAAAAGTGACTTATGACCGTTTTTCACGCTTAACGACCGTCGCAGCATCCCCGTGGTCACGTGATCTAAATTCAGATGCTTGGCAACTGACTCGTATTTATGACGGTTGCCGTATCCCGGGGTCACGTGATCCCCTTCTGACAAGCCCAGGCAAGGCTGATTCACTTAACGGCCGTGTGACTAATTTAACCAATTGCGGCAATTTGCTTAGCAACGGGGGCAAGAAAGGTCATAAAACGGGGCAAAATTCACTGAACCACTGTCTCACGTAACCACATAGATTTGGGGGCTCAATTGTGGTCGTACGTTGAGGACGACCTATAAATATGTTTTTTAAAGCAGTTGGCGGTGGGGGCCTCCGTTTTTAACTCAGATTGTTCGGATCGGAAGAAAAGAAGAAAACAGTCAAAACAAAAAAGCAAAAAAGCAAATTTTTCCTCCTCCCCATCCTCCTCCTAAAGTCACACGTTGGGCCTGGTACCAAAAATCACTCTTTTGAGAGTGAAAAGTTGTTTTAACTCCTCAGTTGCTTATTGTAGCTTCCGACACTATCACATTTGGCTCTTTGCTGCCACGTTTCCGCGAACGTAGATGTGGGGAGAGAGAGAGAGAGAGAGAAAGAGAGAGAGAGCAGAGGGGCCTGTCAAAACTGCTTATTTTGGCATTTCCGCCCCCCCCCTTAAAACAAAGAAGAAGGAAAAAAAAAAACCAGCCAAGTTGGGAAAGAGAGCTTGTTGAGAGATATCTTTGATTCTACTGTTAGAGTGAGAGACCTGTGAGGTCATCCAGACGTACCCGTTATCCCGAGAGGCGAGAGTCTGTCTACATTCTGGGCAGGACTGGAAACGGAGCAAAATATTCAACCGACGGTTTAGCAACCGATCGAAGTTACAGCAGCGCTGACAAAAAAATGACTATAAAGACCAGTCCTCGGACTTACGACCACCGTAGCATTCCCCACAGTCACAGTGATCAAACCTCGGTGCGTGGCAAACAGTGCCCCAGGGTCACGTGATCCTCATTTGCGACCTTCCCAACCGGCTTCCGACAAGCAAAGGCAACGGGGGAAGCTGGATTTCCTTAAAGAGCTACAAGGATTCGTTTAACAACCGTGGCGGGGGAAAAAAGATCGTGGCTGGCTGGTGAATTCTGGGAGTTGAAGTCCGTAACTCCTAAAGTGGCCAAGGTTGGAATTACCCCTGCGGTGGAACTAACTTTCATCGGCCACGGCATGTTGACTGGGGCATTGTAGGTAGGCCAGTTGTGGCATTGTGGGTATACTGGTCGTCCTTGACTGGCCACAATTTGTTTAGTGACCGTCCGAAGTTAGCACGGCACGGAAAAAAGCGACTTATGGCTGTTTTTCACCCTTAACGACCGTTGTAGCATCCCCGTGGGTCACGTGATCCAAATTCAGCCGCTTGGCGACTGGCTCGTATTTATGACGGTTGCAGGCTCTCCTGGGGTCACGTGACCCCCTTTTGTGACCTTCCAATAAGCAATCACTTAACAACCTGTTGCTGACTTAGTAACTACGGCGATACCCTTAACAACTGGAGCGAGAAAGGTGGCAAAAATGGGGCAAAACTCACTTAACAGGTGTCTCCCTTAGCAACAGAAATTTTAGGCGTCGTTGCGATCATGAAGTCGAGGACTACCTGTACCGACTGGGGCATGATGGGAGCTAAAGGGAGCTTGGAAAAACCAGATTGGATGGCATTGGTGAACGCTAACGGAGCACGGAACTGCACTGTGACGCCCAGGATTGTCGTAATTTCTATCGCACTGCAGAAATATGTGGTGCCGAGCGTGGAGCGCAATTAGCTGTTTGACAACGGTGTTTTTTTCTGGGTCCTCGCTCAAACCGGCTGCGATAAGAAGAAAGAAAGAAGGAAAGAACAGGAAGAAAAAGACCTATTGGAAATCGATACTGGGAATTATTACAAAGACAGTGGGGCATTCTCTACCGCAGTCGGCAACGTGTGGCTTATTGGGTTTGTTAAAAGATAACACACATCGTGCGTGTTGGGAATTTAATAACAGCTGCTAGAATATGTATAACAAAGAATGAAACACAACACAGGGAGGGGAGGTAGAAGTCCTTCCGGTGAGGGAATGGCTGTAAAGATCTCAGTAAATAGCATTTAGGAACAGACTGTGGGTTTAAGTGGGTTTGGGAATCTTTTCCGAGGGAGGAAAGATTACCGAAGCTTTTTGACGTGTCGTTGGGAATTTATCTCATAATTGGACACAACAGAATAAAACTTTCTGCCTTTCCTGTTGCATTGATGTTTGCAACTCTGGCTTTTGGGATACTTTTACTGCGATTTTAGTTGTCAGAGATTTAACAATAGACCCCCTCTGGGAGTTTCAACAGATTATTGGGAAGATTATGGGAAAACCACCTAAGCTAACAACAGGAGGGATAAATGGGAGTAGCACTCTGTTCAGGAGTATCCAGTTTATCGCTGGGTATCGGTTGCTGGGGAGAGGAATAAGGTCGGAGAAATGTGTCCGGTTTTTGGCTTTCTGAAGTCCTGGTTGGTTGCCACAGCTGGAAATGCTATAGATAGTCCACCCAAAGCATCTGGAACAGTGTTTCTCAAACTTGGCCACTTGAAGATGGGTGAACTTCAACTCCCAAAATTCTCCAGACAGCAGGCAGCCTGGGGATTGGGGGAGTTGAAGACCACCCATCTTCAGTTCTGGGAGTTGAGGTCCATCCATCTTCAATTCTGGGAGTTGAGGTCCATCCAATTGTGGGAGTTGAGGTCCACCCATCTTCAATTGTGGGAGTTGAGGTCCATCCAATTCTGGGAGTTGAGGCCCACCCATCTTCAATTCTGGGAGTTGAGGTCCATCCATTTTCAATTCTGGGAGTTGAGGTCCACCCATCTTCAATTCTGGGAGTTGAGGTCCACCCATCTTCAATTCTGGAAGTTGAGGTCCACCCATCTTCAATTCTGGGAGATGAGGTCCACCCATCTTCAATTCTGGGAGTTGAGGTCCACCCATCTTCAATTCTGGAAGTTGAGGTCCACCCATCTTCAATTCTGGGAGTTGAGGTCCACCCATCTTCAATTCTGGGAGTTGAGGTCCACCCATCTTCAATTCTGGGAGTTGAGGTCCACCCATTTTCAATTCTGGAAGTTGAGGTCCATCCATCTTCAATTCTGGGAGTTGAGGTCCACCCATCTTCAATTCTGGGAGATGAGCAGAGTTGTGCTAATCCAACCTTTCGGATTAATTTATAGTTCGGTTTATTCTGTGAAGGGGTGGATTCAGGAGTTGGTTGGGGAATTCTGGGAGTTGAAGTCCACCTATTGTATCTTCAAGGAGCCAAGGAAGAGAAACACTGATCTGGAAGATGCCAGACTGGGGAAACTGCCTGAGGTTGGGTCTTCTGGACCACGCCAAGAAGTTTTATGTGCATCCTCTGAAGATCAGAATGGGAGAGCGGACCGATGAACAACCGTGCCACAAGAGGTCTAACCCACTCTGAATGCCTTCACGCACCGGAGACAAATTCCTTGTGTGTCCAACCACACTTGGCCAATAAAGAATAAAGAAAGAAGAAAGAAGAAAGAATTCTTGGAGCCTTATTTGGTCTTTCCCAGGCGAATCTGCCAGTCTGGGGGAGATTCCTGTGAAATAGGCACAAAACAATAAAGTAGCCAGTTTGAACTCTACAACGTGTGGGCCTGCTTGTTCGCAACTGACAAACATGAATCAAGTATAAGGGACTGGATGCAGACCGGATGGAAGGGAGAGAGGGAAGATCTTCTCAGCAGATCTCTCTCCTTACATGATCCCTGGGAGGAGATTCCTTGGGAGAACCCCTAAGCCACTTGGGACCACTCTGTGGCTTGCAAGCCTCCCATTGGGTGTAATTTACAAGCCCAGGAGAAGGGATGGAGTAAAGGGTTAGGGTTAGAGACCAGCTTCTCCCAAAGGTGCTTTTTCAAAAGGCAACTGGACTTTCTCGTTTTTTTGACAGTTCTGGCCAGAACTGAAGAAGCGTCTTGGGTGAGAAGCGAAATATCTTCCAGGGAAAAAAATGCAATAAAGTCCAGCTGCCTTTTGAAAAACCCCTTTGGGACAACTGTGACCTGGATGAGAGAGAATACATCCTCCCTGGAGACCCCCCCAGATGAAGGCTGGAGAGAAGATGGACACGAAGGGCTTTGCCTCTCCCAAAGTTGCTCCTTAGAGCCACAGAGTCGGCAGATCCTGCCTGGAAATGGCTCGGAGACAGCTTGCCTTGAAATATGGCCCGAGACTCACACCCCCTTTGTGCCTGGCTCTAATTAACTGCTTCCCCAATTAAGCCTTTCTTTCTTTCTCTCTCTCTCTCTCTCTCTCTCTCTCTCTCTCTCTCTCTCTTCCTTCCTTTCTCTCCCCCCCCTCCCCCCAGCTTTCCAATGTGTCAATTTTTGCAAGAAATTGCAAAAACAGCTCATTAGCAGCCTAGCTCCTGCTTGATTTATCCGAGCAGCATCGTGGGGTGGGGAGGTGGGGGCGGGTGGGGGGGGGAGAGAAATGTGACGTATTTCAAATGACAAAAATCGCAGGACCCGTTCTTCGCAGCAGGTGAGAATCCGGGCGCCAAAGATGGAGGCTGGAAAAAGGGGAGGGGACCCGAGGGAGGGGACTTTGGACCGAACCAAGAAGCTGCCGGCCGCTTCTTGAGATTGGATTATAGGTTTCCCCTCCCCCCCCCCGAAACCCCAGTTTCTTCCTTGGTCTTTTTTCCTCTTGTTCCTTCCGACAATCCAAGATGGCACAGGGCATTGGGTCGTTAGAGGGGCTGCTTGTCTCTGTAGCAGCACCTGCCCTCTAGAATGAGGTCCCATCTGAGATCTGGTTGCACCCCCCCCCCAGTTCCCCCTCTGCTGTTGTTCCCAAGAAGACCTGGATCGTTACCTTTGGAAAGAGAGAAAGAGGGAGGGAGGGAGACAGAGAAAGGGAGGGAGGGAGGGAGGGAGGGAGAGGGATAGAGAGAAAGAGAGAGGGAGGGAGAGGGAGACAGAGGGAGAGAGAGTGAGGGAGACAGGGAGGGGGAGGGAGGAGAGGGAAGGAGGGAGGGAGGGAGAGGGAGACAGGGAGAGAAGGGAGGGAGGGAGAGGGAGAGAGGGAAGGTGGAGAGGGAGGGGGAGAGAGAGAAAGGGAGGGAGGGAGGGAGAGAGGGAGGGAGGGAGAGAGAGGGAGGGGGAGAGGGAGAGAGGGAGAGGAGGGAGAGACAGGGAGGGAGGGAGACAGAGAAAGGGAGGGAGGGAGGGAGAGAGAGAGAGGGAGAGAGTCCTCACTTCAGGGTCTTAGCCACCTTTTATCCTTACTTGATCTGATTGCTCTTTTTTGATGGCTGCCAGTCACCCAGACTGACTGAAGATTGAGTGGCATATGTGTGTAATAAGCTATGGTGATTGTTATTAACCATCTTCATGGGGATGCTACAGTGGTCATAAGTGGGACAAGCAGTCAAAAGCCACTCTTTTTCAGTGCCCTTTTAACTTCAAACGGTCACTAAACGAAGTCACAGACGACCCGTGTGTCAAAAGAGGAGTACAGGTAGTCCTCGACTTACAACAGTTCATTTTATGACCATTCCAACTTACAAACAGCACTGAAAAAAGGGACTCGCGGTGGTTTTTTTTACGCTAGGGTCACACGATCAAAATTCAAACGCTTGGCAGCTGACTCGCACTTATGACGGTTGCAGCGTCCTCGGGTCACGTGATCACCTTTGGCATCCTTCTCACGAGACGAGGCCGTGGGGGAGCCGGATTCACTTAACAACCGTCTTACTGGCTTAACAACTGCAGTGATTCGCTTAGCAACTGCGGCAAGGAAGGTCGTAAAATGGGGCAGAGCTCACTTAACAATTGTCTCGCTTAGCGACAGAAATTTTGGGGCTCAATCGCGGCCGCAAGTCGAGGACTATCTGTACCTTGGCTTGGCACAAGAAACAGGGGCAGCAGGCAGGGTGAAAGTTTGCTCCGTGGGAGAGAAAGAAAATGCTTTGTTTTTTGAAACAAAGAATGCTGCAGATGGGTTAGTAGCTTCTATTATTCAAGTTTCCCTTTTAGCTACTGAGGCATCAGCCCGTTTCATTTTCAAATCCCATGTCACGTCTTTTTCTATAGGACCATTTTTGTGTCTTGTCATTTGTTTAAATCCAAATCCCAAACAGCTTGATCCCCAATTGTATCCTCTTCTATTTCCTCTTTTAAATCCATTTTTTTTTATGGTAGCAGACAATCTCAAGATAAATGTCTTGGGAGCATTGTTCCCAAATATCCTTTTGACTTTTCCCAAAGTTAAAATGCTTTTTCTCCATTCTGTATTACTGGGCCTTTTCTCCTTTAATTATCAGCTCTCGCTCTTATTGGTTGCCTCTAGTGTGTCCAGCCTTCAAAGTCTCCTCTTATCATGTTTTTTTTCCCTCTCTAATCCAGAACATTTTCCCACGGGAAGATCTCTTACCCTTGGATTCCAAATCTTCGTATATTTTTAATAGGATTTTAAACAGCCCACGGGAAGGATTCTTATAATTAATTTCAAAATCTTATTTCCCATCCTTCAGGCCTCTCCGTTCGTTTATAATTCCAAAATCAACGTTTTAATCAGCCGCTTGCTATTTATTTCATTTAAAAAAAAAAAAAAAAGTTCTGAATTTACATGAAATTTCTTCCACTTGAGGATTGAAGGAGAAACACCCGGTGAAATGAAACTTGTCAAGTTCTGAAGGTTCTTAATATCCAAAAAAGCAGTTAACGAGCCATTTCCGGGAGTGATTAAGAAAGGAAGTGGGCGAACCCATTGTCTTGTTTGAAGGTTCCAGGTGGGAGAACTTGGACAAAGTTGACCTTTTCTTGGTTCCCACAGCTGTAAAACCCATCAAAGACTGCTGTTTTATGCTCTCCATGCAGGGACCCTCCGTACGGAGCGCTTATGGGCAATCTCAGGTCCTCCCCTTTATCCAGAGGAATTCTGTAGCACAGATCTGTCTGTTGGCCCTTCTTCTGAATGTATGGTTTATGGTTTTGACAATTAGACAAGCTAAGTTATAAAAAGAAGGCAGTTGTGCTGTAACCAGAATAAGAGGTAAACTTACAGTTGTAAGAAGTGTGCAGAAGATCAAAACCCATGCTTTCGTCCTTTTTCTTCCTTCCTTCTTCCTTCCTTTTCTATTTTTCTTTTTTACTTTCTTGCAAGCTTAGCTTTCTCTTTGATTTCTTTATTTGTCTTTTTTCTTACTTTATATCAGCATTAGCCTTTTATCTTCCTTTTTAAAATAGCAAGTAAGTAAAAAGATATGGTAACCTGAAGGTAGATGGATGGATGGATGAATAGCTAGGAAGATAGAAGATGGATGAACAGACGGACAGACAGACAGACAGGACCGCTCAGTCATATGAATCTTCTCCAACCGTGTTCTTCCGGAGGAAGTGAGCCTCTAACAGACCATGAAACCCAGTCTCCCAAATTGTGAGCCTGTCAACTCATTTACAAGCTTTGGGAAATCCCGCTGGAACTCTTCTGTTTATGAAGCAGCCTCTCCTTTTGCCTTCGGGAAGGTGTGAAAAACGACAAACCCCCCTCGGCAATCGCACAAATATTACAGCTGAGAGGTTTGGGAGGACGTGGCTGTGGTGCCGAAAGGATAAGCGAGAAGATTACAACTCTGCAATCGGGGTTCGAACAGTGCACAAGTGTAGGTCGCTGTGTGTGTGTGTAAAACAGGGGTCTTCAAACTTGGCCCTTTTAGGACTTGTGGACTTCAACTCCCAGAATTCCTCAGCCAGAATGCCTGGCTGAGGAATTCTGGGAGTTGAAGTCCACAAGCAGGGGACTTCAAACTTGGCCCTTTTATGACCTATGGACTTCAACTCCCAGAAGTCCACAAGTCATAAAAGGGCCAGGTTTGAAGTCCCCTGGTGTAAAAGATAAATGACACTCGTGGGTTCGCCAGTACTTGGGGCAGGTTTCACACACAGACCTGAATTCAGAGGGCAACTGCGATGGAACAAAAGGATGCTAAAGGATGGGAAGGACACCAGAAATTGTGGTTTTAGGCCAGAGATTTAGAACTTGAGAAGTGAGGTGTGTGTGTGTGTGTGTAGGAGAAACCGGTTCCTTTTTTGAATCCTCCCTCTGGTTTTTTTCAATGCAAGTCTCGATCTGCTAGCCAGAAAGTGCCAGCAGAGGGCAATGCAGAGGAAGATTATTATTATTGTATATTTTTTTGAAAGCATCTTTCGCTCCTAGCGTAGCCTTTTCTGTAAATCTGTCATTTTCTCAAGGATCTTGGAAGATTTGAGGAAGGCAAGTTAGCATCGCACAAGTTTGCCACTGCGATCAGAACCGTTGGCAATTTCCCTGAGGTCAACGGTGGGCAGGAAAAGAAAAGAAAAAAAAGCAGGGGGAGGGGGGGGTTAGGGGAAATGAATTAATTAAAGAATGAAATGAATTAAAAGACCGGCAGGGTCGCCCAGGTGAGGAAAAAAAAACAACCCACAGCTAAGTTACTAACAAGGTTGTTAAGTGAACCTGGCTTCCCCCATTGAATTTGCTTGTCAGACGGTCGCAAAAGGGGATCACGTGACCCCGGGGGAACGCTGCAACCGTCGTAAATACGAGTCAGTTGCCGAGCGTCTGAACTTTGATCACGTGATCACGGGGAGGCTGCAATGGTCATAAGTGTGGAAAACGGTCCTAAGTCGCATTTTTTCCAGTGCCGCTGTAACTTTGAATGGTCCCTAAACTAACTGCTGTAAGTTGAGGACTACCTGTAAGCTGCCTGGGACACAGCAAGGTGGGTGTTTTTCACTTGTTTGGGGTTTAAATGTGGATTTTCCGAGGCAGAAACGCATCCTAATTGATGAATTGCTAATTGCTAAAGAGAAGCTTCTCTGGAGAGATGCAGAAAGAGGACAGATATACGATCAGTGTCGCGTTGATATGCCATTGTGGCTTCACTCCATCAACTATATATTTTTTTCTGCGCATTATTAGAAAAAAAGAAAGAAAGAAAAACCATCCGCCTAGAGGTTTTCTGTATTATATATAGATGATGATGATGATAATAATGATAATAATGATAATGATGATAATGATAATGATGATAATGATAATGATGATAATGATAATGATGATAATGATAATAATAATAATAATAATAATAATAATAATAATAATAATAATAATAATAATAATAATAATAATAATAATAATAATAATAATAATAATAATAATAATAATAATAATAATAATAAAGTTGGAAGGGAGCTTGGAGGTCATCTAGTCCAACCCCTCTGCTCAGGCAGGAAACCCTATACCATTTCAGCCAGATGGCTGTCCAGTCTCTCCTTAAAGACTTCCAGTGTTGGAGCATTCACCGCTTCTGGAGACAGGTTGTTCCACTGGTTAATTGTTCTGACTGTCAGGAAATTTCTCCTGAGTTCTAGGTTGCTTCTCTCCTTGATGAGTTTCCATCCGTTGCTTCTTGTCCGGCCTTCAGGCGCTTTGGAGAATAGCTTGACTGCCTCTTCTTTGGGGCAGCCCCTGAGAGATTGGAAGACTGCTGTCATGTCCCCCCCTCGTCCTTCTCTTCATTAAACTAGACATACCCAATTCCAGCAACTGTTCCTTGTATGTTTTAGCCTCCAGTCCCCTGATCATCTTTGTTGCTCTTCTCTGTACTCTTTCTAAACTTTGCCTCCCTAGAAATGAGGCATCTCAGCATCTGAATGGGTTAGCGTTCCTCGTTGGGGTGTGTTTATTCGCGGCCTGAAGGGCTGCTGAGATTCAGTTTGCCAAATCAACAAATGTTAACGTTTGCTACCGCCCACCGCTTGCCCGTTTTAACCGTGGATCGATTTGTTAATCTGGAATGAAAACAAAAGACGCGTTCTCCTTCGGATGGCCAAAGTAATATTTTTAGAGCATGACTGTCTTCAACGCAGGCGCAGATGGATTGGTTTTTGCTCCTAAGTTGTTTTACACTGGGTGTTAGTTAAAATAGACCCTTGCTTGATCACTAGTGGTGGGTACAGAAATCCCTCTAGGTGATTCAAAGCATAGCTGCTTTTCTTCCCGCTTTTTTAAGCCACATACAGAGAACCGAGATTAAAGGGGCATGCTATCCGCTTCTAAATCCTACCCGCTTGTTTGCTAACTTGATTACTGAGATTTTTAAAGAGGCTGAATTATAACTGAGAGCAGAGTCTAGGAGGTGGATAAAGTAGACATTACTTTGTTTGGATGTATCGTGTCAATATGATTCTCCCCATATACAGTATGATTCAGTTATGCAGTTAACTTTCAACGGTAACTTTAATTCATGGTACATCTTGTAGAGAAATGTTTCTTGACAACTTTAAGATGCCTGGACTTCAACTCCCAGAATTCCCCAGCCAGCCTGCTTTAAGATGGGTGGACTTCAACTCCCAGAATTCCCCAGCCAACATGCTTTAAGATGGGTGGACTCCCAGAATTCCCCTGCCAGATGGGTGGGCTTCAGTTCCCAGAATCCCCCAGCCAGCATGCTTTAAGATGGGTGGACTCCCAGAATTCCCCAGCCAGATGCATGGATTCAACTCCCAGAATTCCCCAGCTAGCAGGCTTTAAGATGTGTGGACCAACTCCCAGAATTCCCTAGCCAGCATGTTTTAAGATGCATCAAATCAACTCTCAGAATTCCCCAGCCAGCCTGCTTTAAGATGGGTGGACTTCAACTCCCAGAATTCCCCAGCCAGGTGCATGGATTCAACTCCCAGAATCCCCCAGCCAGCATGCTTTAAGATGGGTGGATTTCAACTCCCAGAATTCCTTTGCAGTCTGTTGGCTGGGGAACTCCATCAGCTGGAAGCCATGCTCGTTTAATTCACCATAACTCACCCAGCCCTGATTTAAAAACCAGGACAAACTTAGAACAGCACTTGGGAAAGGATTATGGGTCTCCCAGGCCAATGTGCCCTTCCCAGTGTGTCTCGAATGACTGGGCTTTGTTTGACACAGTGCTTTGTGTGTTTCCTCGCCCGGGCCATTCCCCAGAAGCAATCTGCTAGCAGTCAAGTACAGCCAGAGTAGTTGTTCATACAAGGGACATTTTAACAAGACTCAATGTTCAAATTAAAGCTACAATTGCAAGCGATTCCCGGAGACCGATTTGATTGATTGACTGATTGATTGACTTAATTACACGCCATCAAGTCATTTTTGACTCCCAGCGACCAGATAGATAAGAATTTTATCCGTGATGTTTTGATTAGGGGGAGAAACTGGATATTTTCTCTCCCTCCCCCAAAACCTCCTAGACTTATGGGGGGGGAAAGCATTTTAACGCAATTGGAACGGACGGAGTCTCCATACGTCGATTACAAAACGTCGCACGACTCAAAAGCGGCGTCTATTACGCCGGGTGTCTTTAGCCGTCCGTCCGACATCCTTGGAAAGGATCCCCATAATCAAAAGCACCGAGGGCTGTCACAACTACCTGGTAGACTGTGCGTAAATAACCACACCGACAACCCCAGCCGTAAATCTCAGGTTGATTTTCTGGCACTCCAATCTCCTTCACGCCTCTTTGCGCAGACACCGTTCACCCCAGCCTCTTTGGATCTGCATAGGCAAGAACATTGCTCCGACAACCTTGAAAATGCTATTAGAGCAGCGGCTGAGAGCCTCGCCCCATATCCAGGGCTCTGGATAAAAATAATAAAAGTTGTAGGGACCTGAAAGGGCCGCCCTAATGGGGGTCTCTCTTCCCACAATCCCCCTTCTTACTCGCTTCTCGGGCCTGTATGGAGAGAAAATACCGACAGATTGAAAAGGTGATGCGACGTTCCTGCGATCCAAGTGCCTGGAGCCACCTCCTCCTCTTCTTCTTCTTTTTCTTCTTCTTTTTCTTCTCCTTCTTCTTCTTTTTCTTTTTTTTCCCTTTTCTTCTTCTCCTCCTTCTCCTTCTCTTCTTCTTCTTCTTCTTCTCCTCCTCTTCCTCCTCCTCTCCTTTTCTCCTCCTCCTCTTCCTCTTCCTCTTTTTCTTTTTCTTCTTTTTCTTCTTCTTTTTCTTCTTTTCTTCTTCTCCTCCTCCTTCTCCTCATGTTCTTTTCTTCTTCTTCTTTTCTCCTTCTCCTTCTCCTCCTCTTCTTCTTCTTCTTCTTCTTCTTCTTCTTTTCTTCTTCTTCTCCTTCTCATCTTCTTCTTTTCTTCTTCTTCTTTTTCTTCTTCTTCTCATCTTCTTCTTCTTTTTCTTTTCTCTTCTTTTTCTTCTTCTTCTTCTCCTCCTCCTCCTCCTCCTCCTCTCCTCCTCTCCCTCCTCCTCCTCTCCTCCTCCTCCTCCTCCTCCTCCTCCTCCTCCTCTTCTTCTTCTTCTTCTTCTTCTTCTTCTTCTTCTTCTTCTTCTTCTTCTTCTTCTTCTTCTTCTTCTTCTTCTTCTTCTTCTTCTTCTTCTTCTTCTTCTTCCTTCCTTCTTCCCCATCCTCTCCTGCATCAACAAATCCCGTGCCAGAGGCCCTGACACGTTTTTAAAGCCTCTTGTGTGAAAACACATTTAACAGCTCGCAAGGAGTGCGAGCCAGCCTCCTCGTGTGGGGTGGGTGGGTGAGGGACGGGCAGGCTGGCGTGCATGTGTGGAGAAGTGCAAATTCAGTCACTGCCGATCCGGCTGCCACAATTGGAGGAGACGGGTTGCAAAAAAACGGGGGAGGGGGGGAGGGGGAAAGTGTGCCTCTATGTGCTTGCACACCTTTGGGTGTGCGACTGTGTGACACGCTGCCTCTCCTGGGATGCAAGGCTGAGTTAGAAAAAGAGAAGGAGCTGGGGCCACATTTCCCATGAAAAATTCTCATTTTTCTGCAAGACTTCAAAGACACACACACACACACACACACACACACACACACACACACACACACACACACCAGGCCTGGATTCTTTAGCCTGTCTTGCTAACCAAAACCTGTGCTCTGACCTTGCCATTCACACACAGACCTGATTGGGGACTCTGGGCTGCCCCAGGACCTGGTTGTGTGAATTATGTACACTGTAAGTTCCACCCGAGCCCTCGGGAGTCAGGAGGGGTGCTGGGAAGTGTGTGTAAATTAGATGGTGCTGGCGGAGGAATTGCACGTAGAAGGGAAAGGGTGTCTATGTGTGTGTGTGCAGCAAAGAGATTGAGGAAAAGTTATTGGCTTTACAAGGTATAGGTCAGGGGTAGGCAACCTTTGCTCTTTTATGACTCGTGGACTTCAACTCCCAGAATTCCTGAGCCAGCATGGGGGAAACTTTGGCCCTTTTATGACTCATGGACTTCAACTCCCAGAATTCCTCAGCCAGCATGGCTCAGCTTGGAAACCTCTCCCTTTCCCCTCAGCATGGCTGGCTCAGGAATTCTGGGAGTTGAAGTCCACGAGTCATAAAAGAGCCAAGGTTGCCTACCCCTGGTATAGGTAGCCCTAGACTTACGACCACATTGGAGCCCAACATTTCCGTTGCTAAGCGGGGCAATGGTTAAGCGAGTCGCGCTTCATTTTACGACCTTTTCGCCACAGTCATTAAGCGAATCGCTGAAGCTGTGAAGGGAGCCGTGCGGCTGTTAAAAGGAATCGTGGCTTCCCACCTTGATTTTCTGGTCAGAAGCAAGTTACAAATGATGATCGCGTGATCCTAGAACAGGGCAACCGTCCTAAGTACATGCCAGTTGCCCAGCCTCTGAATTCGGACCACGTGACCGTGAGGATGCTGCAACGGTCGTTAAGGGTGAAAAACGGCCGGCCGGCCCTTTTTTTCAGTGCCGCGGTAACTTTGAACGGTCACTAAATGAACCGTTGTAAACCGAGGACTGTCTATAATCCGAATAGAGACAATCTAATGTGACTTTTGTTATTAAGACTACAGAGAGTCCTCAATTTTCGACCGGTCGCTTAGCGTCTTCAAAGTTACAACGGACCCTCCCCCCTCCCCAAAAGCAACTTACAACCTAGTTCTGGTGGGTACCCTCCCCCACGGTCACGTGACCACGTTTCAGTCATGTGACTGTAATTCCCAAGGTTGGACCTTTACTTCCCATTTGGGGCAAAAATGGCCCGAAAATGAACGGTGGGTTCCCCTTCCTGACTTGTGACGTTCACTTAACACAAAAAAGTCGCTAAAATCAAGTCAGTCCAGCGATAACCCATTTTACGACCGTCACGCCTTATGACCGTAACGGGAAGGCTCTATTTTGGTCATACCTCAAGGACTACATTTACGAGGTTAAAGCTTCTCAAGACGGTTGGAGGGGGAAGGTTAAATATTATATTATTTCGTCTATGGAGACTCTCCATCCTCCACGTCGTGGTTAAGACTTTCTCGGTTCCTTCCCTCGAAGGAAGAAAGAAAAAAACAACAACAAGAAAGTCCAGCTGCCTTTTGGAAAAACAGCTTTGGGGATGATGTTATTTTTGCAACGGAGGCTGGCAAATAATTCTGATTTGGCGGACGCCCTACAATGCCTTGGTAAGGCCACACTTGGAATACTGCATCCAGTTTTGGTCACCACGATGTAAAAAAGATGTTGAGACTCTAGAAAGAGTGCAGAGAAGGGCAACAAAGATGATCAGGGGACTAGAGGCTAAAACATATAAGGAACGGTTGCTGGAATTGGGTAGGTCTAGTTTAATGAAGAGAAGGACGAGGGGGGACATGATAGCAGTCTTCCAATATCTCAGGGGCTGCCCCAAAGAAGAGGGAGTCAAGCTGTTCTCCAAAGCGCCTGAAGGCAGGACGAGAAGCAACGGATGGAAACTAACCAAAGAGAGAAGCAACCTAGAACTAAGGAGAAACTTCCTGACAGTTAGAACAATTAACCAGTGGAACTACCTGCCTCCAGAACCTGTGACTGCTCCAACATTGGAGGTTTTTAAGAAGAGATCGGACAGCCATTTGTCCGAAATGGTGTAGGGTTTCCTGCCTGAGCAGTGGGGTTGGACTCGATGACCTCCAAGGTCCCTTCCAACTTTATTATTATTATTACCATGGATCTTTCCGTCGGATTCTTATTTTGCCTTTTGAGCTGGAAACGCAAGCTTTCGTCCGTTCCTCTCGGCTCCCTCTCAATGCAAGGACGCTTGCTGGGGTTAAAGATGGCACGGAAGCCAGAGGGGGGGGGTTCTCTCCAAAAGAGAGACCCTCTTGGATCCTCTTCTGGTCCCTCCTGGCCCCTCTTCTCGCCAACCCACTCCTGCCTTCCTGACCCCCCCGCCCGCCCAGAGGCGCTCCAGATGTGGAGAGGAAACCGCTCCGTCTTCTGGTATCTGATGGAAGGAAGGATTTAACCGTGTAATCCTCTTATCCTTGAGCACTTCTCTTTGCCTGCCACGCTCGACCTTGCGGTGCTTAATTACTGCTGGGGAGTGACCGGGAGTGTGTTCTGGCAGTGGAAGCTGGGTTGTGGAGCCCAGCTCCCTCCACTGCGGCGCATCAATGCTCCTGCCAGCGCCGCGAGGCAAGAATCCAGAATTTTGCCGGCCTTTCTCACCTTTCCTTGCTTTGGAACCAGGGACTGGCTGCCCAGAAGCCCCCCTTAAATAACTAATAATTGAGGATAACGTACGAGGGAGGCCACGGCGAAAGCAGAAATTCTTAGAAATCGTGACACGGAAAGGTACGGGGGTTCCTCGACTTACGACCGCGACAGAGTCCAAAATTTCAGTTACTAAGCGAGGTAGTTCTTAAGGGGGCTCTGCCCCGTTTTACGGCCTTTCTTGCTACGGCTGTTAAGTGAATCGCCGCGGTTGTTAAGTTAGGAACGCGGTTGTTAAGTGAATCCGGCTCCCCGCCCCCCGTTTGACTTTGCTCGGCAGAAGGTCGCAAAAGGGGATCGCGGGACCCCGGGGAGACACGGCAGCCGTCGTAAATACGAGTCAGTCGCCAAGCGTCGGAAGTTTGATCACGTGACACCGTGGGATGCTGTAACGATCGTCTGGAAGGCAGTCGTAACAAGGGACGTTTTTCAGTGGCGTTGTGATTCCAAATGGCCACTAAACAAACCGCCGCTAAGTCGAGAGCTGCCTGTAGGAAATTTTGGAAATCGTGAACTGGAAATGTATTTATTTCTATTTATTTTTTTATTTATCTCTCGCCTTTATTATTGTTACAAATAACTCAAGGCGGTGAATGTATCCGATACATCTTCCTCTTCCTCTTTTGCCCACAACACCAACCCTGTGAGGTGGGTTGGGTTGAGAGATAGGGATTGGCCCAAAGTCACCCAGCCAGTTTATGGCTAAGGCAGTCCTCAACTTACGACCATAACTGAAACTTTCACATGTGCAATTTCTGTTATGTATGACTGTGCGCACAGTGTTTTATGACCCTGGAAATCAGGAACCAGGTTTAGCCTACCCATGATATCCTAGAGATTGTGGGAACTAGGTATGTCTAGTTTAATGAAAAGGAGGACTAGAGGTGTTCCAGTATCTCAGGGGCTGCCCCAAAGAAGAGGGAGTCAAGCTATTCTCCAAAGCGCCTGAAGGCAGGACAAGAAGCAACGGATGGAAACTAATCAAGGAGAGAAGCAACCTGGAACTAAGGAGAAAATTTCCTGACAGTGAGGACAATTAATCAGTTGCTTCCAGAATTTGTGGGTGCTCCATCACTGGAGGTTTTAAGAAGCGATTGTCTGAAATGGTGTAGGGTCTCCTGCTTGAGCAGGGGGTTGGACTAGATGACCTCCGAGGTCCCTTCCAACTCTGCTCTTCTGTATTCTGTTCTGTAAGACGGTCTTCCAGAGAGCCCATCCAACAGCCTCAGAGACCCATCCGTTCCTGGCCGAGGGCGCCAAGCAGAGGCCGGCCGGTTCCCCACGGGCCGGCTAACAGACCAATTAAACTGCCCATAAAAAAATTTTAATCAAGCGATAATGCACCTTACTTTGTTTAATTAGTGTTCTGTCAAGCGGAGGGATATGCAGAGATGAGCCCCTGGTGGGATCCCGTGCCAGGGCTGGTCCCCGGCAGGCGGGCGGACGCAATTGGCAGCCACATTTCAATTAAACTGACAGCCTCCCCTTTGGGGGAGGGGGGGCTTGAATATTGATTGCCAGGCAATTAGACCCTTTGAGGCACAATGGGTGGGTGGGGGGCACCAGTGTGGCTAAGTTCAACAAGGTACCCGGGTGCCCGTAGGTTTAAGTTTATTTAACTCATACTCCATGTGATTCAGTCCTGGGTGATGTGTCAGATTCCCTTCTTTTATCCTGTGCACAACAACCTTGGCAGGTAGGATGGGGGTGCAAGGAGAGAGGTAGAAGCATAGGGCCTTGCTGGCACCCTCATTACAGCTCTAATGCTGCAGGCGGCTTCAGCTTCGTTTGAAAACTATTTGGGAATCCACCGGCTCTCAGTTCTACACAGAAGAAGGGAGGAGGGAAGCTTCTGGGAGAGAAAGAAGGTGGGCAGGGGATGATGGGAGGTGAGGTCCAACCAACCGGGAGGGTCACAGGCTGCCAAACGGCGAACGTGCAGCTGGGACCAGGACTAAGTGTAAGATTTATTGATATATTTTATTTGTTATTATTTTTATAAACAACCCACAGCAGAGGACATAGCTAATATTCCTTCCTTCTCCTGTTTCCCCCTAGAACAACAACCCTGTGAGGTGGGTTGGGCTGAGCGAGAGGGACTGGCTCAAGGTCACCCAGCTGGCTTTTGTGATTAAGGTGGGACTAGAACTCACCGTCTCCTGGTGACTGGCCCAAAGTCGCCTAGCAGGCTTTCATGCCTGAGGCAAAACTGGAACTCACAGACGTCTGGTTTCTAGCCTGGCGCCTTCACCCAGCTGGCTTTTGTGGCAAGGTGGGACTAGAACTCCCAGCCTCCCAGTGATCGGCCCCAAGTCACCCAGCCGGCTTTCATACCTAAGAGGAGACTAGAACTCCCAGTCTCCTGGTTTCTAGCCTGGCGCCTTCACCCAGCTGGCTTTTGTGGCAAGGTGGGACTAGAACTCCCATCCTCCCAGTGATCGGCCCAAAGTCACCCAGCCGACTTTCATATCTAAGAGAGGACTGGAACTCCTAGTCTCCCAGTGATCGGCCGAAAGTCACCTAGCAGGCTCTCATGCCTGAGGCAAAACTAGAACTCCCAGAGTCCTGGTTTTCTAGCCTGGTGCCTTCACCACAAGACCAAACCAGCTCTATGCCCTGGCAGCTCAGTCAAGGAGGGGGACTGTGGGAAATGTCGGTGCAATAACCTCTGGAGGGCCGCCATTTTCCTTTCTCACGCTTCCACTGGGTGCAGTCTCCTTGCCTTAATGCCCACCCGGCCTTCTGCAGCCGCGGGCGAGGATCCTCCCTCCCATCGTCCTGCTGGGGACGAGGGAGGGTATTAGGCCAGAGAATTGCTTGGCGTGTGCCTGCCTTCTACCACTCACCCACTCACCCACCCACCCACCCACCTACCCCTCCGGCCCAGCCCTCCTGGCCCCCGGGAACAAGGTGGTCCCCCAAGGCTGGGGAATAATTGTTTGTTTCACTTGAGCTGCTTCGTGGCCAGGCGAGGGCGAGTCTTGTAATGAGTATGGATTTGCCAGTAAATAAGTCCTGTTGCTCCTCAGCTCTGTAATAAATGAATTTGCAGTAATCTGCCGATCCGGCAGGGTAATTGCTAGCTGTCAGCCCAAATTGATGCGGCCGGCCGGCCCTGGCTCTGCAGCCGCCTGCCCTTCCTTCACGCTGCGGTTCTCGCTCGCCCCGCCTCCTCGCCCGCTCTTCCACGCACGGGGGGACGGGCGCAAGCCGAGGGTCCCTGTTTCCTGCCCGCCCCCGGGGCCCCTGAGTGGGCAAAAGACCCTCGCCCGCTTCTGCCATCCAGAAAGCGGATGGGGCCTAACCGCGACGGCACAGGGGGGAGAGGGCATCGCCAGGCAGGGCGACAGATTCCCGAGTCGGCGTGCAAAGAAGTGCAGAGGTGTTTTCTATGGGGGGGGGAGCGTGAGGGTTGGGGGGGCAGTGCCTTTTACAAGCCCCCCCTTTGCAAAAAAAAAAAAAACAGGCTTCAGAGCAGATCCAGAGTTTTTTTCAGGGGCTAATTTTTAGTCATCGCATCCCTGCAAAAGCGGCTCCTTGAAGGAAGATGAGGAATACAGGTTGTCCTCGGCTTACGGCCATTTGTTTAAGTTACAACGGGCACTGCAAAAAGAGATTTGTGAGCAATCCTCACACTTACGACCGTTGCGGCATCCCCCCCCACGGTCAGGTGATCCAAATTCAGACGCTGGGCAACCGACTCGTATTTATGACGGTTGCAGTGTCCCGGGGTCGCGTGATCCCCTTTTGTGACCAAGGGCCAGGCTACTGGGCTGCTGTGCCATTTCAGCTAATGGGAAAGCTGATCTGGGATGAACTGGAAGGCAGGCTTTGCAAAATGCAGTGTACTCATGAGACAAGGTGTGTGTGCCTGTGTGTTTGTATCATTTATTCTGGAATGCGGAAACTGAAATAAGCAGCCCTGCGCAAGGAAGGAAGGAAGGAAGGAAAAGCTAGGAAGGAAGGAAGGTGACAAAGAGAAAGAAGGGAGGGAGGGAAGGAGGGCTGGGCTCATTATGCAAAATGGCCCTCGTTTGCATAATGATTGCCGAAGGCAGAATGCGGGAGGCGATGGAGGCGGCTAGCGCTTGTCTGGATGCGCGCACAGGGCGCCCCGAACGTCAAGGGCTCCATTGCGGGTTGAGCCGGACGAAGGCTCTCCACTTTCTCAAGCGCCTGGTCCTCAGCGTCCGCTTGGGACTCTGCTTAGCCAAATCCAAATGGACACGCAACGGCGGGCTGAAGCCTTAGAAAGAGAGAGAGAGAGCTTGGCGGTGTGTGTTTGTGTGTGTGTGTGTGTCTGGGTGTGCGCGCTTGCAGGGCCGCCTTTGCACAGCCGGAGAAAGAAGGAAGGAGGGCGCACGGCCAAGCGGGGAGGAGTGGGTAGCGTGGTTAAAGCGCAGCGAAGAAGGGGAGGGGGTTTCCTTCCAGGGGAAAAAGGAGGCAAAGGAAGCGGCGGGTCTCTCCCTCCCCTCCCTCCAGGGCGGCTCGCGGCGCAGTCAGATCCCCCGGACAGTCCCGGTGCCCGAGCGAGGCGCGCACGCGGGAGAGCGGAGCATCGCTTCGGCCCGAGGATGCGGCCAAGCTTTTCCACCTCTCCAAGCGCCAAAGCGCCTTGGCCCGGCGGGCAGAGATGGGAGAAAGGAGGGCAGGAACGAAGTTCCCCGAGGCTGCTTTGGATGGCTGGGCAGAGCAGGGCAAGGTTGGCGCAATTGCAGGTGTGCTTTGGGGATGCCCGCAAGCGCAGGTACCCCCCCCACAAGCTGGGGGTGGGTGGGTGTGACCTTGCTCCGAATGTGTTGCTGGAGAGATCTGCTCTGCAGCCGCCCTCCTTGCCGTCCTCCGGCCTGATTCCCAGTCAAGAGCACTCCTGGGCATATGCAGAGTGTTTTCCCTTTCCCCCCAGACGCTTTCCCTGAACGTTGGGATCGCTTCAGGATGGAGTTGCTCGCATGCTTCCCGGCCGCTTCTTGAGAAAATTGAGAAGGGTTTTGGATCTAAGCTGGTGCGAGGAAGGACTTGAAGGCCTGGGGGAAGGAGCAGGCTAAGATTAACAAGGGTGGGGTGCTTTCCCCACATCGTGGGTCTTCAAACTTGGCCCTTTGATGACTTGCGGACTTCAACTCCCAGAATTCCTCAGCCAGCGTGCGCCATAAAAGTCACAAGTCATACAAGGGCCACGTTTGAAGACCCCTGCCCCATATCATCTGTCTGTCCCTGGGGAAGCCACAGCTGTTTGCTTAAAATAGTGCTTCTCAAAGCCTGGCAACTGGGTGGACTGCAACTCCCAGAATTCCCCAGCCAGCGTAGTTTAAGAAGGCGGACTTCAACCCCAGAATTCCCCAGCAGCATACTTTAAGATGGGTGGACTTCAATTCCCAGAATTCTCCAGCCAGAATGCTTTAAGAGGGGTGGACTTCATTCCCCGGGCTGGGGAATTCTGGGAGTTGAAGTTCCATAATCTTAAAAGTAGCCAAGGTTAAGAAATATTGCTCTTTCCAGGACTGAGGTCAGCATAATTCTTTTATTTGACCCAGCCAGATTGTAGAATGTGGTTTTTCTGGGCTTGGAGTCCTCTGGAATGTAAGATCCTATTCTTGTTCAGTGCTTCTGAGCTTATGCAGAGCGCATTCTCCTCCAGCCGAAAGACCACAATTAGACCCTAGGCAGCCAGCGTGCAGATTGATGGGGCCTGTGAAATACCTTCTGGATTATTTACAGTTGCAGGAAGAGAAGCAAGGAAGAGATCCATTATCGTAGATCAAGTTCCCTGCCGGGAGATCCTGTGCCACCAAAATGCTCGATTTTCAAAACGAAATGCTTTTCATTCAAAAGTTATAGAACTGGGCATTTCTCCATCCCTCCATCCCTGTTGCTAGAGATGGGTCCAGATTCCAGTGTTGGAGTCCAGAGCATCTTCAGAGAGAGGAACCGGGCCACATGAGCAGTGAGCCGATGCGCACGCGCATGCACATGCCGCTCAATTGCAAGTGGAGCTGCGTACGCGTGAGCATGCGCGCCGGCCCCCTGCTCGCTCGAATCGAGCTGCGCGCATACGTGAGAGCGCCCACGGCTCAGTTGCAAACAGGCCTTGGCCCACAGTGGGCCACAGCCCAGGGGTTGGGGACCCCTATTTTAAACCATAAATTAACTGTAATTATCTCTCCTGTAATTCTAGCTTGCAACAGGAGGCGGTGATTGAGTTTCAGTGTCAGGCTAAGCCATGTTTACGAAATAGCCTTCATTGACTGGATTGGCACAACACTGTAAACCCTGGTTTAACCTACTTCTAACCCTGCTCCCTTCTCTGATGGGCTAACGCAGCTCCAGCTGAGCAGAACAAATGGCGTATTCTTCATCTCACTTTTTATTTGTCCTCAAAATTGCTATTGATCCCGGTGCTCATTTGATCTCTGCTCAGTCATTTCTTTCTCTTGCGATCAGAAAAAATGATGTCAGTTTAAACGGAAATCTTTGCCAGCATTAAAACGTGGGAGTCTGGGATGAACAATTGGCCAGTGCCGAAAAGGCCTGGATTTAGATCAGGGGGTCTTCAAACTTGGCCCTTTTATGACTTGTGGACTTCAACTCCCAGAATTCCTCAGCCAGGCATGCGTGCCTGGCTGAGGAATTCTGGGAGTTGAAGTCCACAAGTCATAAAAGGGCCAAGTTTGAAGACGCCTGATTTAGGTCCTGACTTCATTGGGGCTGGGTGGGGTGGCCAGATTTTGGTTTATGCTAACCTAATAACCCACATTGCAAGGTCATTGAGAAGATGGGAGCGGGGAAGGGAGTGTGATTGTGGGTGAGCTTGCCCCTCAAGGTAATCTTGAAGGAAAGCTAAGATCAATCAGTTCTCTTTTGAACCCATCTTTGGATCGGCGATCACAATTCCTTCATCTAACTTCTAACCAGGCTCCTACATATTCCTTGGAGAGCAAAGGTGACTAACGAACAGGTACTGGAGCACCTAACACCAGACCTGTCATTGGAAGGCAAAATCACAAAACTGACCAAATGCACAGGTATAGTATAGGTGGTACCTTGCTCAATAGTAGCAACTGTGAGAGGGATCTCGGAGTCCTACTGGACAATCCCTTAGATATGAGCCAGCCGTGTGCTGCAGCTGCCGAAAAAGCCAACACAGTGGTAGGCTGTAATAACAGAGGGATAGAATCAAGATCACGTGAAGTATTAATATCACTTTACAATGCCTTGGTAAGGCCACACTTGGAATACTGCATCCAGTTTTGGTCACCACGATGTAAAAAAGATGTTGAGACTCTAGAAAGAGTGCAGAGAAGAGCAACAAAGATGATTAGGGGACTGGAGGCTAAAACATATAAGGAACGGCTGCTGGAATTGGGCATGTCTAGTTTAATGAAGAGAAGGACGAGGGGGGACAGCCTTCCAGTATCTCAGGGGCTGCCCCAAAGAAGAGGGAGTCAAGCTCTTCTCCAAAGCGCCTGAAGGCAGGACAAGAAGCAACGGATGGAAACTAATCAAGGAGAGAAGCAACCTGGAACTAAGGAGAAATTTCCTGACAGTTAGAACAATTAACCAGTGGAACAACCTGCCTCCAGAAGCGGTGAATGCTCCAGAAGATTTTAAGAAGAGACTGGACAGCCATTTGTCTGAAATGGTATAGGGTTTCCTGCCTGAGCAGGGGGTTGGACTCGATGACCTCCAAGGTCCCTTACAGCTTTTATTATTATTATTATTATTTAACTATGTCATGATGTGGGGGAATTCACTGGAGGAAGCCATTATGTTGGGAAGAGTTAGCGGTAAAAAGGGAAACCAAGCTGGCGAAGAACACAAGCCGGAACAAGAGAACAACTCAAAGAAGCAACACACAAGATCGGAAAATGTGGAAGAGACGAATGGATAACATCCACATGAACATCCACAACTTCTAACCACTGCTCCTCGTTGCCCTCCCTGAGCCTAGAAGACCTCTTCTGTCTGCTCTGCTCCCCTCCCTCTCTTTCCCAACTCTCCGGCTAGCCTTTCTCACATCGGCAAACAAACCTGATCTATTTTCCCCGGCGCCAGGCCAAAAGACCCCAGCTGTTTATGTCCATAACTCATTTTCACATCAATATCCTTGATAACTGGCTTTTTATTCTCCCAGGAAGTGGCCGGCTGTGATTGTGACCGTTGTCTTTTCCGCCCCTCGGCCCTGCAATTCAGAAGCCGGTCTGCTCGCTTTGGGTCAGCTTAAGAAAAAAATAGAGGGGGAATCGAAGGCTCCTGGTTTTGGGGTGCCGGCATCCCAGCCGGGCGCCCCATTCGCTACCCCCGTGGCTGACCCCACGCAAAAAGGGCCAGGTTTTGAACAAGCACGCCAGCAAGGGACAGCCCTGAGCAGGATTCGCAGCCCACACAGCCTCTGCCAGGACTCCCCCTATAAATGGGGCACAGTATCCTCCCCTCAGGGTGACTGCGGGGTCCCCCGTCAAACTATATAGACCGGATATAAGCTGTTTCAGTTTCTGATTTTTTCCCCACATAAAACGATGCTGCCCTTTCGTGGTTAGATCCCGTAGACATTGGTATTTGAATACAGGCTGCCCTCGACTTGCGACCTGGGGAAGCCAGATTCACTTTACAGCCGTGTTGTTTATAACTTAATAACTGCAGTGGTTCACTTAAGAACGGCGGCAAGGAATGTCGTAAGACGCAAAATTGACTTAACAGTCGTCTCGCTTAGCAACGGAAATTTGAGGCCCAATTGTCGTCATACGTTGACGATTGCCTGTAATGATATTTTTTTTTGGGGGGGGGGAATGTCCCAAACTGAGATATAGACACTTCTGCCCTTCCATCAAACACGGGTGATTCAGGATAGGGACCATAATACAAAAAAATAAAAATAAATAATGAACGTTATGCTAAAGTGCAAACTAAACTACAGTACCCAAGGTACATATCCATTTGAGCGTAGTTTTAAGACAATCAAACGTTGGAAAGGGATGAAGTCAACCCCGCGAAATCAGAAAGGGAGAGAAATCTAGCGGTGTAAACATGAGGAAGCGAGAGGAACTGAAATCCAGGTGGCTGGAGCAGCGCATGGGAAATGCTCCCCGGGGAGGGTGCAATTAATTCTACGGGCTGAGCAGACCGAGAGGTTTCGCACTCGGCGTCTTCAAATGCAGGATTTTTTTTAAAATCCATCGATAAATTATGAGGTAGGTTAACTCCTGGGCACAGAGCACTGAATGAAGCCCGTTTGAGGTCGGACAGTATTTCTATTTCTCAGCCGAGAGCGGGGTTTCCTAAACTGGGCAACATAAAAAAATGTGTGGACATGATAGCAGCCTTCCAATCTCTCAGGGGCTGCCCCAAAGAAGAGGGAGTCAAGCTATTCTCCAAAGCGCCAGAAGGCAGGACAAGAAGCAACGGATGGAGACTAATCAAGGAGAGAAGCAACCTGGAACTAAGGAGAAACTTAGTTCTAGGTTGAGAAGAATTAACCAGTGGAACAACCTGCCTCCAGAAGTTGTGAATGCTCCAACACTGGAAGTTTTTAAGAAGAGACTGGACAGCCATTTGTCTGAAATGGTACAGGGTTTCCTGCCTGAGCAGGGGGAGAGAGAGAGAGACTCCACTGTGCTATACAGTTTATGCAACTCAACCCTTGAATGGTGACTCCAAAGCAAGTCCCCAAGGATGATGTATGCAGAAGGCAGGATTATCATCCTTCGGGTAAATTGAGATAAATCTTGGGTATTGTTAAGGCTTCCTTCGATGGGCTGGTTGTACTGCTGCCAAAACAGAGCAGCGAGGAGTGGAGATGTCATTTCTCCATCAATTCTTGGTTGTCTTTCTTTTCTCTCTCTCTTATTAACCACAAACATGCATTAAAGAGGGAACGGTGAAATGGCTGCACGCCACGACTTACAACCATTTGTTTAGTGGCCGTTCGAAATGACAAGAGCGTTGAAAAAAGTGACTTATGACCTGTCCTCACATATAAGGCTGTTGTTGCAGCATCCCAGCAGACGTGGGCTGCCGTTCCCTTCGTGGCTTTGCGGGGGCTTAGAGTTTTCATTAGTGGGGCTGTTCTCCCAATCCACCAGCAGTAACCCTTGATGTCCAGATTTCCTGAACCCTCCCATAGAACAGCTCCATCTCTTAAGGGCATGTTGCAAATGAACGCAAATGTGGCTTAATGTGCCTCTTAAGGAAGAAAGGAAAGGAAAGGAAATATTCTTTATTGGCCAAGTGTGATTGGACACACAAGGAAGGAAGGAAGGAAAGAAAAGAAAGAAAGAAAGAAAGAAAGAAAGAAAGAAAGAAAGAAAGAAAGAAAGAAAGAAAGAAAGAAAGAAAGAAAGAAAGAAAGAAAGAAAGAAAAAAGGAGGGAGGGAGAGAGGGAGGAAGGAAGGAAAGAAGGAAGAAAGGAAGGAAGGAAGAGGAGGGAGGGAAAGAAAGAAAAGAAAGAAAGAAAATGAGGGAGGAAGGAAGGAAGGAAGAGGAGGGAGGGAAAGAAAAGAAAGAAAGAAAAGGAGGGAGGGAGGGAGGAAGGAAGGAAGGAAGGAAGGAAAGAAAGAAAGAAAGAAAAAGAAAGAGAAAAGGAGGGAGGGAGGGAGGAAGGAAGAGGAGGGAGGGAAAGAAAGGAAAGAAAGAAAACGAGGGAGGAAGGAAGGAAGGAAGAGGAGGGAGGGAAAGAAAAGAAAAAAAAGGAGGGAGGGAGGGAGGGAGGAAGGAAGGAAGGAAGGAAGGAAGGAAGGAGAATCTATTCACTCAGAATACTGCCCTACTGACACAGCCAATAAAAACCAGGTCATGTTTATACTATCAACACATCTATAAACACAACTGCCTTAAGATAAGGCGTGCTTGTGTGCATTTCTCTGTCCCAGCCATCCAACGCTAATTGCGTGGTGACAACAGCCAGAGGCAAATCTTAATCATATTCCCATTTCCCGGGGTGGAGGCCTTTGTGTGTTCGTGTGTGTGTAGGAATGGCATTCATTAGGCATCCCAGAATTACTACAAAGCTAATTCACCTTTTTCAGCCCCCTCGCCAGCCGTGTGTGTGTGCGCACAGGCCTTCCGCACCCACCCACCCACCCGATGTTTTCCCATACTTCCTTCCTTCGGCAGGAGCCCCTAACAAAACCCCGCTAATATTAATGGTAATAATAGTGAAAGGGAAAATTTATACTCCCCCATTAACCTCCTGCTTGTGGAGGGAACTGACTGACACAGCCAGGGCGATTACCGCAATGACATTTTGATCTGATTACATTCGCCAGCTTGGCACGTCTGGGAACTTAATCAGGCAGTTAAAAGCATTTGGGGGGGGGGGGAAGAGAAAAACCCCATAGAAAAAGTGGGGGGGAGATGTTGAGCAGAGAGAGAGAGAGAGAGAGAAGGGGGTGGTGGGAATCCAGATGCTTCTTGGTTAAGAAATAGCACCACTAGGTGAGGATGCTGCATGTTGAGGGAAGGGGCTGTGCGTTGTGCAGATGATGATGAGAACAAAACGAAGGATTTCTGGATTAGACCGGGCTTAAATTCAATCGATCCCGGGTGCAAGGCCAGAAATTGTGATCTGTTGAATCAAGATGGCTGGGGCTTGCACAGGACATGGTGGAAGGGAACATGGCTGGGTGACTTTGGGCCGATCCCTTCCTTTCAGCCCAGCACACCTCACAGGGTTGTTGTGATGGGGAAGAGAGGAGGAGGAGGAGGAGGAGGAGGAGGAAGAAGAAGGATTAGATATAATAATATCTATGTTCACCTCCTTGAATTTACCCATAAAGTAATAAAGATTGGATAAAAATCAACTCAATAAATTTTAAAAAGATATTAGCCATCGAGGGATACAGACAGATAAGCCACACTTACCCACTCATCAAAGGAGACAATCAAAAAAGCTAAATAAGGAGTTATTCTAAAGGTGGGATTAAAAAAACAAACCAAATACAGGGCGTCCTCAATTTACAACCACAACTGAGCCCCAAATTTCAGTTGCTGGGCGAGACAGTTGTTAAGTGATAAGTCATAAGTCATTTTTTTCAGTGATATTGTAACTTTGGACGGTCGCTAAACGAGGAGGGCTTGCAAATAAGCACAGTCGGAAGACCCCCACGGAGGGCCAGGATAGCGCCTGGTGCAAGGCCAGGGGCACCTGCGGTCAGAAACGTCGCAGCAGCAGACCGCCGTGGCTGCCATTTTGACTTTTCTGACCTACCCCGGCAAAAACTGGGGAGCCGAACTGCCTGCCCCCATCTGAGGTCAGGCGATTTGCGCCAGCAGACAAGCCGATCAGCTAGGAAGCCGGCTGCTGCCTGTTCTCGACCCAACTTTGGCAGTGCCCCGGAGATGAGTTTCGGATCCCCTTGCCAACTTCCTGCCCCGCCTGGGATCTGTGCAAACTTGTTACAAGACGACGAGATTGGACGGGGAGGCTCACGCCTCGGGTGAAAAGGACGATTTGATCTCGTGCTGCGGGACCCGGTGCCTTCTCAAACGGCTCGTCAAAAGAGGCTCCATTTTATTTATTTTTTGGGGGGTGGGGAAGGATCCGTAAACATTCTTTTTATTTTACCCCGCTGCTGAGTCAGTGGGTGGCCAGAGCAGGTATGCCTTGTCTTACAACCGTTTGTTTAGCGACCGTTCAAAGTCGCAATGGAACTGGGAAAAAAAGGGACTTGATTAGTTTCCATCCATCCGTTGCTTCTTTGCTTTGGAGAAGAGGTTGACCCCCCCCCTCTCTGTGGCAGCCCCTCAAATATTGGAACTCTGCTATCATGTCCCCCCCTAGTCCTTCTCTTCATTAAACTAGAGACATACCCGGTTCCTGCAACCGCTCTTCGTATGTTTTTGTCTCCAGGCCTTTAATAATCTTTGTTGCTCTTCTCGGCACTTTTTCTAAAGTCTCAACGTCTTTTTTACATCGTGGGGACCAAAACTGGATGCAGGGTTCCAAGTGTGGCTTTACCAAGGCGTTGTAAAGTGGTATTAACACTTCTCGTGATCTTGATTCTATCCCTCTGTTAATGCAGCCTAGACTGATCCTCACATTGCAAGCATCCCTCAAGGTCAAGTGATCAAAATTCAGGCGACTGGCGTGTGTTTATGATGGTTGCAGTGATCTAAGCTACGTGATCACCCCGTTTATAACTTTCCAAGCTGGCTCCCCATAACGGCATTGGGGAAAACTGGACTGCTTAACGACTTAACCGCAGGGTTTCCCTCAACCATTGTGGCAAAAAGAGTGCAATACCGTGTTAAGTGACTCACTTAACGACCACCTAGCTTAGCGATGGAAATTCTGGTCCCCATTGAGGACCATTTGGAAAGCGGAAAGGTTGAAACACGCCAGCAAAAACAAAGGGTTTTAAAACCGAACGGGCGACAATAAAGGAATAAAATAAACAGCCAAGGCTCAACCATCGGTTGAAACTGTAATTTTTTTTTACAGACAATAAAGCAGCTTTTGGCTACGTTCAAAGAGACACGGTTAATTCTGGCCAGCTCACAGCTACTGGACATTAAGTAAGTCTGTTTGACCTGGAAATAAGGTTAATAAAGGGATAACTGTGGCCCTGGATAAAATGAACAATAAAGGAACAGGTGTTGCATTTTTCCCGCCACCCCGTTTACCGGCGCGAGGGCAAAATCTGGAAAAAGAGGGGATTTTCCTTGCATCGAGAACAGCTGTCCGTGGCGCATTAAAACAAGCTAAACTTAATGCTCTCCTAAATTTAGAAACGGTTAAATAGATAAATCAGCTGCTCTAAAATAAGATCAGCGACGCGAAAACACACCTCTGGAAAGAGAATGACAAATCTCACAGCTTTCCTCTATACGAGCGTCTCCCCCCTCCCCGTTTTAAACTATCCATCATTGTTCGGTAACCCATTATCAATAATGTGTCCCGGGAGAGGCCGTAACTCTGCCATTTGGGCTGAACGGATCTTCTCCGAGCTCATTCAAAACTATCCTCCGGTTTGAGTGACTGTGGCTGAGAGTTTAAGCACACTGTGCTGAGGCTTCAGCAAAGCATCTTCTGCATTGTATCGCCTCGGTCCTTTTAAAAAAAAAAATTCTTAAAACTGTCCAGAGAACCCTTTGCCTTGCTGCTTCCCATAAATATTCTGTTCTGTTCTGTTCTGTTCTGCTCTGCTCTGTTCTGTTGTTCTATTCTATTCTATTCTATTCTATTCTATTCTATTCTATTCTATTCTATTCTATTCTATTCTATTCTATTCTATTCTATTCTATTCTATTCTACTCTACTCTACTCTACTCTACTCTACTCTATTCTATTCTACTCTATTCTACTCTACTTTACTCTACTCTACACTCTAGAATAGAATAGAATAGAATAGAATAGAATAGAATAGAATACATTCTATTCTATTCTATTCTATTCTATTCTATTCTATTCTATTCTATTCTATTCTATTCCATTCCATTCCATTCCATTCCATCCCATCCCATCCCATCCCATCCCATCCCATCCCATCCCATCCCATCCCATCCTCTATTCTATTCTATTCTATTCTATTCTATTCTATTCTATTCTATTCTATTCTATTCTATTCTATTCTATTCTATTCTATTTTCCATTCCATTCTCAAATAAAATTACAAAGGGCTGGATAAGAGGACTAGGACCTGGGGCTCCTTTTCATTTACAGTTCCCCAAAGTGGGGGGAAAAATATTTTTTGAACTTGCAGACTGCAGTGTGTGTGGCCCTGCCTTGCTTCTCATTTGTTATCACTGAGAAAGGAGAGACAGCTGAGAGACCATTAATGCTCCATCTCAGCCTCTCTGGGCAAGTGGAGAGGACAGTAAATACATCAGAGGCAGGGAGAACTCCCAAGGTCAGTTCCGGTCAGCGGGTGGTCAGTGAATGGAACCGCGGGGAGGCAGAGATAACGGAAGAGGACCCAAAGAGCTGTGCTGGAAACACACATTATTTGCGTGGCTGGTAACAACTCCTTTGTGAGCTTCAGAACGTTTGCAGGCTATTTCTTCCTTATAGGTTGTCCTCGGTTTACGGCCACCGTGGAGGCCGGAATGTCTGTTGCTAAGCGAGACATCTGTTAAGTGAGCTTTGCCCCATTTTACAACCTTTCTTGCCTCGGTTGTTAAGTGAATCACTGCCGTTAAGTGAGTCACGCGCTTGTGAAGCGAGTCTGGTTTCCCCGTTGATCTTGCTCGTCAGAAGGTCGCAAAAGGGAATCACGGGACCCCCGGGGACACTGCGACCGTCATAAACATGAACCGGTTGCCACGTGTCCGAATGTGGATCACGTGACCCTGGGGATGTTGCAACGGTTGTAAGTGTGAAAAATGGCCCTAAGTCGCTTTTTTCCAGTGCCGTCACTTTGAAGGGCCATTAAATGAAGGATTGTAAGTCGAGGACTCTCTGTATATCCCTCGCCTTCCATTTCGCCGGGATTTGATAAAAGCCTGCAACGCCCCTCCGAAAAACGGCTCAGGCAATTCCAAAGTCAGAAAAAAAAGGGGTGCAATTCTGCACCTTGGACTAATCCAAGCTGTGCAAGCTGGAGGGGGGGGCTTGTAGGACACGATGGGCTGCCCCCCCCCCTCGTTGCCTGCAATTCCATCCTCAAGGAACGGCCCCAGTGCTACTGGGCCACATTGACTTTTGCTTGGAAAAATAAAATCTGAGGTTACGGAGCAGAATCTGAACCCTGGACCCCGGGGGAAGACGGAAACCAAAGCTGGGTTCCTGTTGTGTTCTTTCCCTCGCAATCTTCCATTCTGCATCAGGAGAAGCGAAGGAACCCAAGTGCTCATCTCGAGGGGATTAATTAGCCATTGTTTTTCAAAGGAAGGCAGCTATTAAAGTTGTTTGTATTTTATCCACAATGTTTTCCACCTTGCCCGGCCTCCTGGCCGGGGATGGCACTCTCGGATCTCTTGAAGACTAGAGCCTTGAATTCACACGTGGCAGGCCGGGTTAGTTTTAATCTGGGTTAAGCATCCCGGGCAAACCTAGTATGTCAGCGAATCTCCTTCAGATACGCTGCAGAAGCTGAGGGTCAAGAGGCCGGAGAGATGGTTTGTGTCTCTGGTCTTAAAACGGATTCTGGCTTTTTATTCTGCTAATAATTTTGTTTTAATTCATTGTCAGCTGCCCCAGAGTTGCATTTGTGATAGCGGTCTTCCAATATCTATGGGGCTGCCCCAAAGAAGAGGGGGATCAACCTTTTCTCCAAAGCACCTGAAGGCAGAACAGGAAGGAATGGATGGAAACTAACTAAGGGGAGAAGCAACCTAGAAATAAGGAGAAATTCCCTGATAGTGAGAACAATTAATCAGCGGAACAAAATTGTGGGTGCCCCCATCACTGTGGAGGCTTTTAAGAAGAGATTGGACAACCATTTGTCTGGAATGATGTAGGGTCTCCTGCCTGAGCAGGGGGTTGGACTAGAAGACCTCCAGGTTCCCTCCCAACTCCGTTATTCTGAGTTCTGAGGAAGGGGTTGGCCCCTCCCAACTCCGTTATTCTGTTATTTGCAATAAGGGTGGCTGCTATGCACCAATTAATGACATGCATACTGACATATAGGGCTCTCCAAGTAAGATTTTGTGTTTTGGATTTTTTTTATTTAAAAAAAAAAATGCTATTCGTTCGGGGTCCTCACCACCCTTCTAAAGAGATGCCTAAGAGGATGTGGTTTGAAAGGGGTAGGTGAGCAGGGGATTCAAAATATGCTTTGCATTTTTCTTCTCCTGATCTCCTGATCTCCTGCGGCCCTACTGTGACAGGTGTGCGTGAACTTGTTGAAACGTACTCTGGGATCTGATCTGCGTACACATCATCGCTTCTATAGCTTTGTTCCCAGCGTGTATCCGAACCGCCATTCATGTGTTTGCTGTCTGCAAAGTCCACCTGTCCAATCCCACCTTCGTCTACCTCTGCATCAGTTTACAGGTGTGCTTATTTTACCAACGTACAGATGTGCGTTAAAAAAAAAAAAGCCGATCTTTACACTGTATGCATATTTCCCTCTAACAGAAGCATATTTTTCACAGGCTGTTTTCTCTTTAAACAACACATGGCTGTTTCGTTGTTTTTTTTCTCCCCCCCTAGGATGCGCACATTTGGGGACGCCGTTTCCCCTCAAGTGCGCATTCAGAAAACAACGCCATCAAAATCAAACCGTGATTATCTTCTGGCTCGTTTTTTTTTTCCCCACGCTGAAAAGGCAGCTTGTGGTGGCGTGCCTTACAAAGCGAACCGAATCAGTTCCTCTGCCATTTTTAATCCAGACGGTCAGCAAGCCGTAGTAAACAATGCCCCGATTTATGTTCCAACTAGAGGCAGTCCTCACAATTTACAACCTTTCGTTTAGTGACTGTTGTTCCATTTCAATAATAATATAATAATCTTCTTCTTCTTCTTCTTGTGCCATATCCGTTATCGGACGTTGGCGATCAGGTTGGCGATCCTGTTTTTATCAGCAGCCGCACGAAAAAGTGCTGCTGAGTTTTGTCCAAACCAGTCCCTTAGATTTTGAAGCCATGATGTTCTTCTTCTTCTGCCTGGACCTCGTTCGCCTTCAATCTTTCCCTGGAGGATTAAATGGAGTATGCCGTATTTTTCTGGGTGTCGCATCACATGTCCGAAATATTCTAACTTTCGTTTTTTCATTGTTTTGATGATTTCCCTGGGCTTTCCCAGGCGGCTTATCACCTCCTCATTTCTGATTTTGTCAACCCGGTTTATACGTAACGGCCGCCTGTAAATCCACATTTCAAATGCTTCTAGTCTCTTCAGGTGGCCTTCTGTCAGAGACCAACTCTCTACTCCATAGAGCAGGAGAGAAAAAATATAGCATCTGACAAGCCTGATTTTCAGTCTTAGGCTCATGTCGTGACTGCAGAAGACCTTTTTCATTTTGAAGAATGCTGTTCGAGCTTTCTCTATCCTTGTCTTTCCTTCAGCGGTCATGTCCCAGCTTTCATGTCAATTAGAACCGAAAGCTGGGACATGACCGCTGAAGTAAAGACAAGGATAGAGAAAGCTCGAATATAATAATAATAAAATAAAATAAAATAAAATAAAATAAAATAATAAAAATAAAAACCTGCACTTCTGCTTATCAAGAAGGTAACCGAAGCCAACACTGAGGCATTTTGAACCAGCAGCTCTTGCAGTCTGTCCCGGCTTCCCCCTGTGGCCTTATCTGTCAAACACACTTGAAATCTAATCTGGAGATAGGAGGGGAAACGCTTTCCAGAGCCTGGCTTTGCATTTTGAGAGGGAACCTTTACAGGTTCCGCATCCATCAGCCGGAGGGAATAAGGTCAGCCTGCCGGCCGACTCCGTGAATGGCGCCGTGGTTCACCACAGCGGTAAACAAGAGTGGTATCCAGGTCTCGCTCTCCTGACACGGGAGGACGTGGGGTGGAAACCAAATGAAAGCCGAACAGGAGGGATTCGTCTCCGGCAACCCCGGGACGTGGATGCCAAATTGATCTGAATTGATCCCGTGTCCCCGTTAGGCCACAGGCAACTTTGGCACCGATAGACTCGCTTGATTTATAAGCTACCATCTGGGGCAGACAAAGCGGATCTTGAAAGCCACCCGTGTAGGCAGAAAAACAAACACAGAGAAGATCAGAAGAAAAAAAAATAGAGGAAGAGGAAGAAAAACATCGAACTTTAAAGGCCGAGATTAAGAGGAGGATCGTGGGAAGATCTTCCCAAGGGGGAGAATCTGATGGCCAAGGTCACCTCTGTATGGGTAGATCTTCCTTCTCTGGGACTTGAGATACTCAGGCGATGTTGTAAGTGTGATGGGACTTTTCATTCTGATTTTAACAGCCTGTGTTAAAGAGAGGCAGTTTAGGACGCTCCATGTTGACTTTCTGAGCGTCAACACTCCACGAGTTCGATCCTCAGTGTTTCTCCTGAAAAGGGACACACTCTGCCTCTGGAGCGTGAGAAGATGGCTTGATGTTCTCCAGACGCTTTGGACTTGGTCCGTGGTTCTGTTGCAAAGGACTGTGAGAATTGTAGTCTCAACACAACCAGGAGGCACTAAATTGGGGAAGGGGAACAATCGCTGAACGGACGGGACGCACTGCACAACTTGAAAAAGATCGTCTTTGCGTTCATTCGTCTGTCCAAGGATGGGTAGAACTTCTGAGTAGGGAATGTCAGGTTTTTGAGCATTCTTGGGAAATTGGCATGCAGGCACCAGTTTGACTCCCAAAGTTGAGCAGCATAATAGAATTGGAAGGGTCTTTTCGAGGTCGTCTAGTCCAACCACCTGTTCAAGCAGGAGACCCTTTCAGGCAAATGGCTGTCCAGATTCTTCTTAAAAACCTCCAGTGTTGGAGCACCCACAATTTCTGAAAGCAAGCTGTTCCACTGTCAGGAAGCTTGTCCTTAGTTCTAGTTAGTTAGTTCTAGGTTGCTTCTCTCCTTGATTAGTTTCCATCTGTTGCTTCTTGTCCTGTCTTCAGGGGCTTTGGAGAATAGCTTGACTCCCTCTTCTTTGGGGCAGCCCCTGAGATATTGGAACACTGCTGTCATGTCCCCCCTTGTCCTTCTCTTCATTAAACTAGACCTACCCAATTCCAGCAACCGTTCTTTGTATGTTTTAGCCTCCAGTCCCCTGATCATCTTTGTTGCTCTTCTCTGCACTCTTTCTAGAGTCTCAACATCTTCTTGACATTGTGGTGAGCAAAACTGGATGCAGTATTCCAAGTGTGGCCTTACCGAGGCCTTATAAAGTGGTACTAACACTTCACGGGATCTTGATTCTATCCTTCTGTTCTGTCCCTTTGAGCATTTGTTATTATCAGTGGCATGCTGGCAAGGAGTGAAGCCAAAATAATTCCTGAGCCTAGGAATCTACAAACACCCTCTTGATCCTCTCTAGCTGGATGGTTCAGAGCCCGCTGACGTGAACTATTTCCATTTCTCAAAGCAACAGGAATTTAATAGGGAAACAGGAAGGATGAAAGATTAATAGGCGGGCATTCCCAGCTGGATCAAGACAGCAGTCAGCAATGTAAGCCAGCAATGTAAGTAAGATGGATAGTTCAGGGAGGATGCTGAGAGTCAGTTCCATGATCCACAACTGTTTACCCAGAGAATTAAGGAGAGGGCGGACCTAGAAAGAGATGAGGAGGGGTAACAGTGTTGGGGGGGGGGTCCTCCTTGCTCAGGACAGCAGAGATCTTGGATTCCTTTCGTTTGGGGTGGGATGTCAGGGTTCAGTTTAGAGAGAAAGTATCAAACTCAGCTAGGGTGGTCACCGCTCACCCAAATGAAACCATCCTGCAATTTTGTTTTCCACTGTCCCAATACATTGGACAAGTGCATGGAACATGCTGTCCAGGGAATTCTGGGAGTTGAAGTCCACCCATCTTAAGGCATGCTGGCTGGGGAATTCTAGGAGTTGAAGCCATCTTAAAGTGGGCAAGTTTGAAAACACTGGCATACAGTCTCTGGCCCCGGAGTTGTACAGGTGAGGGGTAGGTTTAAATCCTTGAAGCATTGGGCATTTCCCACTATTCCTGCGCTGAGGAATAGTCTGGACTGGAGGTATTTTGCTACCCTATTTGTTTACTTGGTCCCCGTCTTATAATTTGGGTCTTACGTAACCCTGCGTGGGGATTTCCCCCCCCCCCCAAAATGAAAGGAGATGTGGGGGAGGGAATAGCAATCACGCTGCTGTAAAGAGAGGTAAAAGGGGATTAAGGATGAAATCTAGACAGTGCCGGCAAGCTCATTAAGAGAATAAAAATAATTGGCATGGGACAGGGAGGCAGAGATTTTTGCTGAACAGAACATCAGGAGAAACGTACCCACAATTTGAAGGCTTTATCTTGCCAGCGTTCACACATAGTTTCCACATCTTTTGCTCCAGCCGTTAAAGCTCGCTCCACACATCAGTTGCGCGGGTCACCGCTATTTGGGGTGCAAAATGCATGACAACTGCCCCTGAAAAGCATCTAAATGTACACCGAGAGTCCTCGAATTGCGACTACAATTGGGACTGGAATTTCCATTTCTAAGCAAGGCAAGATGTTTAAGTGAGTCGTGCCCAAATTTACCCCCTTTTCTTCTCATGGTTGCTAAGTGAAACATGCAGTCATTAAGCGAAGCCGGCTTCCTCCATTGACTTTGCTTGTCAGAAGGAATGCTTGCAAAACGAGCACTCCCTTTACATACCTCTTTTTGTGCACGGCCCCAAAAGACGGCACCCCTAAATAAGAGACAAGAATGCCGCAGAGGGTAGAAACTTCCAGGTTGGCACAAATTGCAGGGCTGTGTGTGTGTGTGTGTGTGTGTGTGTGTGTGTGTGTGTGTTGGAGGTTGGGCTGGGATTGCGATAACGACCAACCAACGCTAAAAGAAATTCGTGAAGACTCAACACAGTCACGATGCTTCTGTCCCTTTGTAATGCAGTTCCTTTCCCCGTAGGTGCAGATGACTTCAATCCTTGCTAGTTTTTAGTAAACATGCAAAGCCAGTTTTGCTCCAGTGTGCATTTAAGCAGGATTAGCTCGGTTTGATGAGCACCAGTGAGGTTTATAAATGCTTCTTAATAGTACAGTATTACTTGGAACTGTTTCCATAAGACAAAATCTGTTTTTTGCCGTGTGCACTTGACTCGTTTGTTTTTATTTGCCCCCGAGTTTGTCGCTTTTGGGGTAAATTATGAATGCTGTCATAATAAATCCCAAAGGTGCTTTTTTCAGGAGGCAACTGGACTTTCTTGTTTTTCTTTGAAGACGACACAGATAAAAACCTACAAGGGGCCTCAACGCCTCTAAAAGAAGGCAAATGAACAGCTGTCTACAAGGAGTATAAATCCTTCCATTCCCCACCATCCAGTCATCCCTTTTATAGATGAGCTTCAGCAAGTATTAAACTCAATATAAGCTAGCATAGCTGTACATTCTCCTAGTGTTTCTTCTTTTTCTTTTATCTATAGTTATGCATCTTAGTTATCTCTATAACCTACAGACTATTGACTGCAATTTTATAAGTCTCTCCCAGCTTGTAACCCCTGGACTTTGTAGTTTTGTGTTAATAATTTTATTTTAACTTTATTCTTTCAATATTTTTTTTTTTTTAAAGTTTACTTCCATTTTGGAGTGACTGCTATTAGTTTTACACTGGGCGACCTATACAACTCATAAAGCAAACAAGCAATTTGCTGACGTAAACAAGCGATAACAACAAAATTAATATTACTGCTTTCAGACGTTGTGGCTGCTCCAACACTGGAGGTTTTTAAGAAGAGATTGGGCAGCCATTTCTCCGGAATGGTATAGGGCAGGGGGTCTTCAAACGTGGCCCTTTTATGACTTGTGGACTTCAAACTCCCAGAATTCCTCAGCCAGCACGCTGAGGAGGTCAGACTAGAAGACCCCTGAGGTCCCTTCCGATTCTGTTATTCTGTTATATTGTTATTGTCGTGGAATCTTTTGCCCTACGACAAAACTTTTAAGTAGCTGAAAGGGAGACTTGTACCCCATAAAATGGCCTAAAATCTTTGTCAGACCTGTTCTGGCGGTTACACGATTTCACGCAGATTAAACGCTAAGCGTGAATTGAAATCTGCAGGAAGGAATCCTGCAGGGGAATATCTCAGGTTTTGCCAAGAACGCCTGTTTCTCCAGAGCGATTAAAAACGGTGGGTTGCAACAGCCCTCTGGCGCTACCAAGCCAGGCAACTAAACGTGGGCATAAAATGAGCACTGAGGACTAGAAGCTTGTGCCCAGAGTTTGCCTGGCTCCGTCTGAGGCCTAATCCGAAGGGTGAAACTGGATGACATTTTGATCTTTGGAGGACTGTTGCTTCTTAATGGCCAACCCCCCTGAACAGCCTAAAGGTATCCCTGATTGGGAACCCCCCCTCCCCATTTCCCAATGTCAAGTGGTTGCAAGAGGGGAGCGGCTGGGCGAGGGGCAATATGAACTCGCTAGGAGAAAGAGCGCAATTAATCTTGTTGAAGAGCAGGGCTGCCATGATGTGAAAACCCGTCACCCAGATTACATTTTAACTTTGCTCATAAATCTCCTGAAAACTCCCCTTCCCACAACCAGCTGTGCCAGCAGCCAAGTGGCGAGCGTGTCCTTGAGACTCGGGGAGGGGGGGAGACCCGGGGTGGGCGTGAATCCAGGAGCCCCAGGCCCCATTCCTTGTGGCAGGGCCGAGGGCCAAGGGATGGGCATTTGGTGGCCAGCTGGAAAGGTGGAAACGCGGAGGAGAGGGCTGACCTGGGTTGTAATCACGCCTGCATCCAGCTGCTAATTCCTTACAACCTGGACGCCAGCCAGCTCAGGTAATTAAAATCTGGCTCCTTTCATCTCTGTGTACCTCAGATGATTCCCAGTGAGGCTCAGGTAGCAGCACAAACCAGCCTGCTCTGCCTCGGGGGTCCCATCCCTGTGATAAAAGGAGACCTTAAATTCCTCTTCCCCTCCCTCCCCCCCCCGCCACAGAGGCATTAGCATCCTGGGCAGATGCAGCTGTGGTGGGGGCATTCAGGCACAGGAAAGCTTCCCCCCCCCCATTAGAAAGCATCCTTGCTCTTCGGCAGCTGGGAATTTGGGGAGCTGAACTCTGCCAAGGTTGGTAAAAAAAAAGAAAAAAGAAAAGATGATCGGGGACCGGAGGCTAAAACATGTAAGGAACGGATGCTGGAATTGGGTATATGTCTACTCTAGTCTAATGAAGAGAAGGACCAGGGGGGACATGATAGCAGCCTTCCAGTATCTCAGGGGCTGCCCCAAAGAAGAGGGAGTCAAGCTCTTCTCCAAAGCGCCTGAAGGCAGGACGAGAAGAAGCAACGGATGGAAACTAATCAAGGAGAGAAGCAACCTAGAACTAAGGAGAAACTTCCTGACACTGAGAACAATTAACCAGTGGAACAACCTGCCTCCAGAAGCGGTGAAGGCTCCAACACTGGAAGTTTTTAAGAAGAGCCTGGACAGCCATTTGTCTGAAATGGTATAGGGCTTCCTGCCTGAACAGGGGGTTGGACTAGACTAGAGGACCTCCAAGGTCCCTTCCAACTCTGTTACTCTGCTATCCTTCCTTCCTTCCTTCCTTCCTTCCTTCCTTCCTTCCTTCCTTCCTCCCTCCCTCCCTCCCTCCCTCCCTCCCTCCCTTCATTACTGGAGGTTTTGAAGAAGAGACTGGACAGCCATTTGTCTGAAATGGTATAGACTTTCCTGCCTGAGCAGGAGGTTGGACTAGATGACCTCCAAGGTCCCTTCCAACTTTATTATTATTATTACTATTACTATTACTATTATTGTTGTTTGTTGTTTTGTTGTTGTTGTTGTTATTATTATTATTATTATTATTATTATTATTATAAACCTGTCAGACGGTCTGTTGTTTTCGACTCACCCCACCCCACCCCCACTCCTGTGGCATGTCAGCCCTTCAGGTCGGTCCACCTCAGTCGGTGACTTGGCAGAGACGGCAAAGGCTGGCATCTGAGAATCCGGCATGGTGTGATCAGGGCTTCCTGGGCAAGGCCTGAAGAACCAGCACCTGGGCAGAGACGCTATGGGGGGGCCCTGGAGGGCACGGCTCGTCCCTTCAGTGGCCCATCCCTGTCCACCGGCCACTGTAAAACCCCGTCTTGCAGCTGGCACCTTCTGCGTCCGGTGCCAGGATGGGGGTCACTCAGGCCGGTTCTGATTGCATCCCTTTCTCTAAACATCGATGGAGATTCTCAACCATCTAGGACTCATGGTTCTCCCCAAAGCGCTTTTCCAAAAGGTCACCGGACTTTCTTGGGTTTTTTTCCCCCCCCCTTGAAAACGTTTCGCTTCTCATCCAAGAAGCTTCTTCAGTTCTGAACTGAGTTTCAACGTTTTCAAGGGGAAAAAAACGAGAAAATCCAGTCGCCTTTTGGGAAAGCACTTTTTTGGGGGGGATCCTTTTCTCCTCTGATCCAGGGTAGAGACCTTTGGCTGCCGATCACTTCTGGACTCAAGAGCTTTCCCTGAGATCTTCCACTGAAGGCCACAGGGATCTGCCTTCCTCCCACTGAACATCAGCAGAGACGTCATGCTCCATCTTGGGGGTCCAAAGGCCTTGAAAGCTGGAGCAGACCCAGGGCAGGAGCGGGGCAAAGCCCGTGTGGGAACCGACGTGCCCGGGACCAACCCATCCTAACACGGACTTCCTTTCCAAGGGAAAGTTGCCCGGAGCTGATGAGGCCTCCGTGACTCAGCCCTTGCGCGAGAGGCATGCCAGGGCCAGCAGAGAAATGTGCGGTCGAGTTGTGAAACAAGTCACAACACTGCAAGGAGAAGGCAAGGCGAAAGCCCAGACAGGAGATCTACAAGGTTAAGGGAAGCTTGGAAAGAGAAGTCAGCTTCAGAATAGCTACACCAGCGTTTTTCAGCCTTGGCAAAACTTTCAGACAGGTGGACTTCCAATTCCCAGAATTCCCCAGCCAGCAGGCTTTAGGACTTCAACTCCCAGAAAGCCCCTTGGTCCAATCCTCATCCACTCTCTTCCCCTTCTTCCCCTCCTCTTCCTCCTCCAACTTGTCAACCTGACCGACAAACGGAGTGGACAACCTTCGTTTCATCCGCCTGACCGTCCCAACACCTTTCTTAAATTTTAAAAGCAATATTTGGAAAGAGTTTCCAATGCCGGAATTGGTGCGACATTTTTCCACGGCAGTGCTGGGAACTCTGCATGGGGTGACATTTGGTTTTACAGTTTTCTTCTCCTCTGGCTAACAGCTCCCTGTGCTCATCTTTCCCATGGGAAGAAAAAAAACCTTTCTAGTGTTGTTTTAAGGTCCTGGTTCACACCCTGCCCGGCAATAACAAACAGTACAACCCACAATCCCAGTCCCAGGCAGTTATAAAAAGTGTTGAGCAGCCACATTGGAGGGGGGGGGGAGGAAAAGAGAGATAAAGTTGTAGAGGGATAAACACGGAGCAGAATTGTCCATGGAAATTCTCAATCAAATCGGTTAATGGGTGTCCCAAAAGTGTTTTTTTCCAAAAGGCAACTGGATTTTCTGGGGTTTTTTCCCCCCTTGAAAACGTTTTGCTTCTCATCCAAGAAGCTTCTTCAGTTCTGAGGGTTGTAAATTAAGATTTGTAAGCTGCCTGGGGTTATCCTGTGGTAAAAAGGGCGGGCAGTCCATTTTACAAACACACAAATAAATAAATAAACTGAAGTGGGGAGAAAAAAAACAAAAGAAAGAAAGAAAGAAAGAAAGAAAGAAAGAAAGAAAAGGAAGGAAGGAAGAGGAGAAGGAAGGAAGGAAGGACGGAAGGAAGGAAGAAAGAAGAAAGAAAGAAAGAAAGAAAGAAAGAAAGAAAGAAAGAAAGAAAGAAAGAAAGAAAGAAAGAAAGAAAGAAAGAAAGAAAGAAAGAAAGAAAGAAAGAAAGAAAGAAAGAAAGAAAGACACCAAGAAAGTCCAGTTGCTTTTTGGAAAAAAGCACTTTTTGGGATAGAGCAGAATTCTGAACTTGGGGCTAAAAATCTTTTTATTTTACGGCGCTGGCAAAATCGTGAGCAGTTGGGGGGTCCTCGGTGACTACATCCAGAAGCAACAGAGGGCAAATCAAGGAAAGGGAGTTTGGGGTGGGGGGAACTGGGCAGGGGGCACAGGGCAGGCCTTCCCAGCAGTCTGCAAGAAATCGGTCCGATGAACTTTTACAACAGGGGTCTTCAAACTCGGCCCTTTTATGACTTGTGGACTTCAACTCCCAGAATTCCTCACGTCTGGCTGAGGAATGCTGGGAGTTAAAGTCCACAAGTCATCAAAGGGCCAAGTTTGAAGACCCCTGTTTTAGAACATGGGATACCTTTTATCATTGGCTAGAAAAACGAGGTACAGAGAAAGCAGGGGTCTTCAAACTTGGTCCTTTGATGACTTGTGGACTTCAACTCCCAGAATTCCCCATCCAGGCACGCTGGCTGAGGAATTCTGGGAGTTGAAGCCCACAAGTCATCAAAGGGCCAAGTTTGAAGACCCCTGGTTTACAAAGTCGTCGTCCATCACTGCAACACTGGCTCCCTATAAAGAACAGCTGATAAGAGATGGAGGACGTTTTATCGACTCTTACCGACTCCCAATATGGATGCGTACAGATAGTCCTTGACTTATGACGGCAATTGAGACCAGCTTTTCCTTTGCGATTGATAAGTGAGTCACACACCCGATTTTAAAACTTTGTGGCTCTCTCCTTGGGAAAAAGAGAAGGAGTGAGGAAGGAGGGAGAGAAAAGGAATGAGACACAAACGGAGAGGGGGGGGAGAAAGGTAATAATTGGGACTGGCTGTTTTTCGCTTTGGCCCGCCCACTTTACTTTGGCTCCACCCACCGTTTGCTTCCTTCCTTCTGTCTTGAGTCAGGTCATCCGAAGAAACCAAATTTGCATCCCAGGAAAAGACTTTTGCAGGGAATGGCTTTCAAGTGTCTGAGATTAAGCCTGGGAACTCAAGATTAAATCTAGTCTGGCAACTTTCGTAATTTCACCCTGTCGATTTGCATGCCTGGCCACGCTGCCTTTGAGGTTGGTGTGTTATGTTTTCGATCCGTCATTCCACTTAAAAAAACAACAACACACCATTAAACCTGAAACCCAAAAGACGTGGCCCTTTTAAAAAAAATAAAAAGGAAACCATTCCTCAAACATGGATAAAGCAGAAATCCATTTGGTTCACGTCAAGATGCAAATAAGACCCAATCTTCCTAAATCTGGACGTGAATTGAATACAGTTTGGATGCATTTCCATACATTGGGATGATGGTACATAAAAATGGTTCTTTTTTTAAAAAAAGGAGAGAGAGAAATGATGGAAAGTGCATGCAAAATCTGAAGAGGGAATTATTGACGTAATGGGCAAAACCGAATCCGCGCAGAGGGGCTCGCAAAAAATGCGCATCACTTGTCAGAAGGTCGCAAAACGGGATCGCGTGACCCCCACCCCATCCCCCCGGGAGCCTGCAACCGTCTGAAGTACACGCCAGTTGCCAAGTGTCTGAATTTGGATCCCGTGACTGTGGGGATGCTGCAATGGTCGTTAAGTGCGAAACACGGTCGTAAGTCACTTTTCAACAATGGCTTTGAAACTTTGCACGGTTCTTATAAGTCGAGGACCACCTGTATTTACGACAGCCGTAGCATCCCTGACTCATGGGATTACCATCTGCGACCTTCCCGGCTGGCTTCCAATGAACCAAGTCAGTGGGGGAATGCCAGGTCCGCTTAACGACCAGGGGATTCGCTTAACGACATACAGTTATATTCAGCCAAACGTATGGCTGAAGTCAGCCAAGGTGACCTTCTCGGCAACTTCCGATGCCCCATTGGCCTCGGCTGATATCAGAGAGAAGACACGGCCCATCTGAGGCCCCGAATGGCCCGGAGGACCCATTTCCCAGCATTCCACGGGCCTGTGCCTACCCTCCCCCCCCCAAGACTCACCCCACACCTGCTCCTTGATTAAGATGGATCGATGAGGACTTTTTCCCCCTGCCAAAAGTGGCCATCCGGCCGTGCCCCGGCTTGATGGAGGCCCTCCCCCCCGGCTGGAGGCACACGATTAGGAGGTGATGGCACCAGGCTGGCTTTTAATGGGGAAAGGGAGAGCGGTGGCCGAAACAAGGCCCACGGAGGCATTAAAATAAATTATTCCAGCCGTTAAAGATCCGAGGCCACATTTGCATCCTGACAGCAACGCCTCCTCTGCTGCCTGTGCCAACTGCAGCTGCTGGAAGCCGGCCCGTAACCCAACAGGCCATAAAAACCCTCTTTGATTTAACTTAAGCCTCTCGGATCTCGTTTTACGCAAGGGCGCCGGGTGTAATTTCTGCCCCCTAACTAAAAGGCGTTGAGCTTTAACAACGGAGAGGGCACCCCATGTAGTCCTCGGCGGACGGCCACAATCAAGGCCACGGTGCCCATTGCCAAGCGAGGCAGTTGTCAAGATGAACAATGCCCGGTTTTACTCATCTTTTTTGCGGCGGTTGTTAAGCGAATCACACGGTCAGGAAGCAGATCCGGCTTTTCCCCCCCCCCCCATTGACTTGGCTTGTCGGAAGCCGGCTGGGAAGGTTGCCAATGGGGATCACGTGACCCCGGGATGCTGCCAACGTCGTAAATACACGCCGGTTGTCAAACGTCTGGGTTTTGATCACGTGACCGTGGGGAATGCCACAACGGTCCTGAGTGTGAAAAACGGTCGTCAAGTGACTTTTTTTTCAGTGCTGTGGTAACTTTAAAGCAGGGGTCTTCAAACTGGGCCCTTTGGTGACTTGTGGACTTCAACTCCCAGAATTCCCCAGCCTGCATGCAAATGTATTAACTAAAGCATGCCGGCTGGGGAATCCTGGGAGTTGAAGTCCACCCATCTTAACACTGTCAATGTTAAGATGCACTAAATAATGTAAGATGCACTAAGTCAGGGCTCTTCAAACGTGGCCCTTTTATGACTTGTGGACTTCAACTCCCAGAATTCCTCAGCAGGAATTCTGGGAGTTGAAGTCCATAAGTCATAAAAGGGCCACGTTTGAAGACCCCTGCTTTAAATGGCCGCTAAACAAACAGTTGTAAGCCAAAGACTATCTGTACATGTTTTTCCATCCATTTCTTTAAGGCTGAAGTCTTCCAGATGTCCTACCTCGTTGCTCCCAGAATTCCCCTGCAATACAAATGGCTGAAAATGTCGGGAATTGTAGTCTGACCCAAGCGGGCAGGCGCCTGGTTATCTGAGTCAGACAAAACTGTTGGGGCCTTTTTATTCTCTGAGCTGGGTGGATTCTCTTCCCAGCCTAGATCCCATAATTAGGGCAAGATATTGCTCTTTGAAGCATGAAAAATAGTTCTTGGAGATGGCACAGATTACTGTTCTTGAACGCTGACGGGAGAAATCGGAGCCTGGAATAGAGAATCGTAGAGCTGAAGGGATTTGGGGAGTCTTTTAATCCAACCCACAAATCCTCATATTATCCCAGACAAAAAGGCTGTCCAATGTTTGATTGGCAGGAGAGGGTGGGATGAACTGGATTCCTGAAGCACAGGACAAGTTAATGAAGGTTAAGAAAACCAAATTGGGAATTCTGGCTCAAAATGACTGAATTGCAAGATTAACTATTTGGCTTGGGAGAAGACAACCTAGAGGTGATCCTCGGGTTACGGCCACAACTGAGCCCAAAATTTAGGATGCTAAGTGAGACGCGTGTTAAGGGAGTCTTGCCCCATTGTACGACCTTCCTTGCCACGGTTGTTAAGCGAATCACTGCAGTCAACCTGTGCGACTTTAAGATGCATGGACTTCAACTCCCAGAATTCAGGCAGGCTGGGGGATTCTGGGAGTTGAGGTCCATGCCTCTTGCAGTGCCTGCGGTCGGCAAACCCTGCTTTACAGCCACGCTGGTTTAGGAATTCTGGGAGCTGAAGAAGGCCTCTCTTAAAGTTGCCGAGATCGACAAACGCCGCTCTGGAGCATGCGCAGTGGGCTTGCAAGTCAGCGTGGGAGAGCCTCATGTTTGAGCACACGCAGCATTGAACACGCGTGTGCCTTTCCTCAGGAGAACTTTCTCACCATCTTCTTCGCAGCAGAGGGAAATAAATGTTTTGTCTGTTGAATTTTGGGAACTGTCCAAGGTCCTGGTCTGGGCCAAGGACCACAAAGAGGTCAGCAGGCAAAGGGGATGGATGGATTAGGCCAGGGGTCTTCAAACGTGGCCACTTTAAGACCCTGAGGGCTGGCTGAGGAATTCTGGGAGTTGAAGTCCACAAGTCTTAAAGTGGCCAAGTTTGAAGACCCCTGGATTAGGGGGCAGAGGTTCCCTAAGGTCAGTATGGGTCTGACCCTCGACCCTACTCATTCTCACCAGACTGACAGCCTCCCAAGAGCAGGCTTGGACGTACAGGCTGTCCTCGACTTACAACAGTTCATTTAGTGACCGTTCAAAGTAACAACGCTGAAAAAAGTCAATTATGACCCTTGTTCACCCTTACAACCCTTGCAGTATCCCCACGGTCACGTGATCAAAATCCTTGGCAACGGACTCATATTTATGACGGTCGCCTTGTCCCGGGATCATGTGACCTCACCTCGTGTGAGCCAAGTCAATGGGGCAGCCAGAGTTATTAAACAACCGTGGTGTACTAACTTAACAGCTTCACAACTCTGGCAAGAAAGGGGGGGGACAAAATAATAATAATAAAGTTGGAAGGGACCTTGGAGGTCATCTAGTCCAACCCCCTGCTCAGGCAGGAAACTCACTTAACAACCATCTCATTTAGCAAGAGAAGGTTTGGGCTCCGTCGTGGTCGTAAGCCGAGGACCCCCTGCACCTCATCTCAACTTCTGCTCACGAGTCACCCCACCTGCACAGATAGAGCTACGGTCCAGATCCAGCCTGAATGTCCCAAGACATCCAGACAACCTCTCGTTGGCTCCTCTCTGCCAGCCTACAGGCTGCTAAGCCTTCCCAGCTGGCATTACCCCCTTGCCGAAGTTGCCGACGCCTGCTCCCTCTGCCGCCTTCATTATTTATGTGTTGCTGGGTTATTTCCATTGCATGAAAAATCCATGTATATTAATATGCGTTTAAACCCATATTGGGGAATGCGTTCTCTCTCAGATGCAATTAGGCGCTGCTGCCTTATAAACACTAACATTTAGAAGTGTCTACCCAGAGATGGGGGGGGAAAAGAGATGTTTGCGCAGGCTTGTTTCCGGAGAAAATACGTTTCTGCGCCGTGTGCATTTAGACGTCGATTTATCTATGGCTATTTGCATGGAAGGTTCAGTTTATTTTTGTCGGGTTGGCTGGTTTCAAGCAGGCAAAATCAGGAGGGTAATTAATTTGCAGCCTTCGCGTTCGTCTGAGAGGCTCAGAAGAGGTCAGCTCACGCTGGGATTCCAGAGGAGAATCAAATCTCTGGAGCATCATTTTAGCCAGGATGCATAATGCAAAAATCCTTTGGCCTTTTACCAAATGCTACAGCAGGGAGAGTCCCCTAGAGCAGGGCTTTTCAACCTTTTCACCGATTGTACCACTTTTAGGATATGGCAATATTCGAGTACCACCTAGCAAGGTGTCAAAAACTTGGCGACAAAAAAAAAACCTGTTCAAAGTTGCAATTGCACTGAAATGACTTATGACCATTTTTCACACTTATGACCATTGCAGCAACAGGGTCATGTGATTTATATTTGGATGCTTGGCAAATGATTCATATTTATGATGGTCACAGTGTCCCAGGGTCATGTGATCCCCTTCTGCAACCGTTTGACAAGCAAAGTCAATGGCAGAGCTGCTGGTGGCCAAGTGCTAAGGCGGGACTTCCTTCCCTCCCTCCCTTCCCTGCCTCCCTTTTTCTCATTCCCATCTCCTTCTGAAGGAAGAATTTGAACCCCCCATATTTTTCCTCTTCCATATATTGATCAAACAAGGAAAGGCCTCCAGAGACAGAAAAGACAAGCTGCTGAGTGAACTAGCTTAAAAAGGCACTTCCCCTTTAAGAATTAGCTACTGGCTAGAAAGGAAAGTAAGGAGCCCAGCCGGCACTTAAGGAAGAAAAAAAAAAGTAAGTACTGGCTGCCGGCTAAGGCAGCCTCCCCAAATGGCTCCATTCGTAAGTAAAATCTGCAGCTCCAGAGGACTCTCTCACTGTAAGTCTTTGCCTGTGCTGGCTCTTTCCCTTCCCCACTACACTTGGCTAGGCAGGGCTGCGTACCACCTGCCACTCGTTAATTTACCACAAGTGGTACGCGTACCACAGGTTGAAAAGCCCTGCCCTAGAGGTCACCTAGTCCAGCCCCACCTCGATGCAGGAAGCCGATCCTTGGGAGAGAGAGAGAGACAGCACAGTTGAGGAAGCAAGATTCACACACAGGAGAAGAATTTGGGACCAGAGACCAGAACCAGGAATTCTCCATCTCTCCTTTTTTTTAGTGTGTTCATCAAGGCAGATTCTCTTAGAAGGCTTTGAGTTCTTTTTAATGTTTACCTGATGGTCCTAAGAGTCCGTTTATTGCAACCCTGCAGATGGCTGGTGATCAAAGGCGTCGCACCTTCTTCCAATTAGGAAGATTTTTTTTTTTTGGCCAGATGATCATTTGAAATTGGCCATCGGAGAGCGCGAACCCATCACTTAGGTCAGGGTCCTCCTACCTGTGACATCTAACGAGCCCCGAATAGCAATTATCTCTCCTTCCGATTTGGAAACTGGGATTCTACCGAGGCAACTCCGAAATTAATCCCTTAATTAGATGTATGCGGCTGCCCATCTCCATATTCGTGACCCTGGGCAGCCGTTCCAAGAAAATGTCAGAGCAATAAAAATATAGAAAAAAGCAAAATGTAGACAAAGCTCGCCTGGAAACAGCAACCGAGGTAAAAATAGACTTATCAGTCACAAGTCCATATAGCGAATGAATGCATAACTTAGGCCAAGGGGTGGGGAACGGCCCTTTTAGGACTTGTGGACTTGCTGGCTCAGGAATTCTGGGAGTTGAAGTCCACAAGTCCTAAAGGGGCTATTGTTCTTCACCTCTGGCTTAGGCTTTTTTTTTGCTACTGTCTCTTTTTTTCCCCCCATGTTGGAAGTCGAGACAGTCTGCATGCTTAGCTTCAACGAGATAAACCCTAATTTATCTGCTCCGCTCAACTGGCTGCACTCTTCCTATGTTCCCCAAGAGGCAGAACGCTATCTCGGCAACCGCTCCTTATTTGTGCCTCTTGTGTGTTTCTCTCTCTTTCAGGCCCAGCTAGCTCTGCCTGCTCTTCTCCTACAGAAAGCAATGACGAGAGAAATGTCGGAGTTAAATTCTCCTTTTTTTCCCCTCCTGGCTTCTAAGTGAAGCTCTGGGAGCAAACTTAGCTATTAACCAAGGACAAGAGGTTGCTGCTAAAAAATGCTGGTCTTGCGTTCTCTTTGCTTCTTTTCATCTATTATTCACAAGCTCACTCGCCACCTGTAGACCCCCGTATAGCCCAAATGGTACCAGCCACTCAACACCAGACAGGAGAATCTGCAGCGTTTTGCAGAAGCTCGGTTCACACATTGCTCCCCCGACACACACACACACACACACACACACACACAGAGGATTCCAACTAAAACCCACCAAGGTGCATACAGAGCTTGAGGGTCAGCATCAAGGCATTTTTCACACGTAAGAAAGACAGATCAGGAGGTTTCCGACGTTCTGGGCAGAAGCCACCAACTGAAAACTGGAACAGGGGAGTGGGATTGAGGGTCTCCAAAGAGGCAGACTGCCTTGTGTCTTTTGGTGGAGAAACCCCCCCCCCTTTTGTTTGAGCCCCAGAGAGTGTCAATCAGAGAAACGTAGGAAAGTCTCACGTAGGAAAGTGCCCAGAATGGAGAAGAAGAGCAGTCGCATAGAGAGAGAGAGTCCTCGACTTACAATCTTTTCGTTTAGTGACTGTTTCAAACTACAACGGCACTGGAAAAAGTGACTTACGACCCTTTTTTCGCACTTACGTCCCTTGCAACTTCCCCAGGGTCCCGTGATCAAAATTCGGGCGCTTGGCAACCGGCACGTACTTACGATGGTCGCAACGTCCCCCGGGGTCTCGTGAGCCCCTTTTGCGACCTTCCGACGAGCAAAGTCAACGGGGAAGCCAGATTCACTTTACGACCGTGTTATTAGTTTAACAACTCATGGGGTTCACTGAACAACTGTGGCAAGAAAGGTGGCAAAATGGGGGCAGAACTTTGGGTTTCCCTTTGGGTGCCCAAACTGACCTGAAATTGTAAAGGGACGATGCTCCCGGCCATCATCCCTCCCAGCGCACGTCAATCAGTTGCTACCTTTGATCTGTCAGGCTCGGCACTTCTGCCAGCATTAAACCCCCCCCCCTCCACACCTCCCACCCACCCTGCCATGCCCGCTCCTCAGCCTTCTGCCCCTCCCTTCGCCTCTAACCACTTTGTCCCAATGGCTTTTGCAGGTTTCCGAAGGAGCCGCCGCGCCTGCCGGGGTGAAAAAAGGATTTATCCTACAGCCAGCTCCCGGAAGGAATCCTTTGATCATTTGGTGGATCGTGCTGATTCTTTCCTTTTCGGCGGGTGAGAATTTTTTTTTTAAAAGACTTTTCTTTTCATCGCCGTGAACAACAGGCCCACCCAGCCTTGACAAGCCAGCTCTGAGGAGGGGGCTCTTCAGAGGCCGTTGAAAGCAGAGATGAAGGACGGGCCTCTCCAGGATCTTCCCAAGCCTCGTTTGGAAGCGCCCAACTGTTGCTAAACCGTTGCTGGATGACAGTGCTGAAGTCTTTGGGGGAAGGAAGGGCAGGGAAGGAGAAACCCAGGGCCTGGCGGAGATCGAACCAGGATCTGTTCGGATCGGGGCTTTCCTGGCTGCTCAACTCCGCAGGATGGTGGCCGACGACGTTTAGCTCAGATGGGAGCAGAGAAGCCTTCCAGCTCAAATCGAGGGATCTGAAAGCAGATCCCAGCGAAAGGGAGACAGACAGCAGGGGAGGCTGTTGAGGGGTCACCCCACTGCCCCTTCTCGACGCGTCTTAGGGGGGGCGCCCCCTGAAGCAGAGTTGGAATTTGTCCACATCCAGCAGGTCGGTGGCACTTTGGAGCCTGGAAAGCAGATCGTTGCGAGGCTTTTGCGAAAGGGGGCTGAGCTGTTCTGGATGGTCCAGGGGATCCAGAGGAGAAAGACAGAGCCGCTAAAGCAGCAGCTGGATTGAAGGCGGAGGGACCCTCGCCTCCAGCGGTCGGCCGCTCTTTTTCTGCATCCGAGAGACAGGTATTGTAAAGATGACTGAGCCCATCGTCCTAAACTAGCGGGCTGCTTTTCACTACAGCTCTGTGAGGGTCAATCTGCCTTTTCCATAAAAACGGGGCCACGGGAAAAGAGAAACGGTGGTTGGGAAGGGCGGAGAAAGAACAATAAAGTTAGTCCTTGATTTACAACCATTCGTTCAGTGACTGCTCAAAGTTACAGCGGCACCGAAAAAGGTGATTTATGACCACTGACCACTGCAGCATCCCCACGGCAACTGACTCACATTTATGATGGTTGCAGTGTCCCGGGGTCACCTGATCCTGACAAGCAAAGTCAATGGGGGAAGCCAAATTCCACTTAACAACTGTGTTGCTAACTTAACCGCGGCAGGGATTCACTTAATAACAACAAGAAAGGTTGTGAAGGTTGTAAAATGGGGCAAAAGTCACTTAACACAGAGGTCCCCAACCTTTTGGGCACCAGGGACCGGTTCTATGGAGAGAGGTTTTTCCGCAGACCGGAGGGTGCGTGGTTTTGTGTGCTACCTGCATTCCGTGGATGGGGCTTTGCTTGCTTGTGCGGACCGGTTGCTGGCATGCTGCGGCCTGCTACCGGTCCACGGACCGGAAGTTGGGGACCCCTGACTTAACAGATGTCTCACTTAGCAACAGAAAGTTTGGGCTCAATTGTGATCGTAAGTCGAGGACTACCTCGTAGCTCTCGTAACTTGCATCCGAGCCCAACGCGATGACCACCTCAGCCCCTTCCCTTCTATTCCGTGATGCCAGGCCTCTCATCAGTAGCCTCCTTTCAAGAACCTGGATTAAAGTTTTGACTCGAGGCCTACTGTGGGAACACAAAGCGGGCTGCAATCTGCCATTAGTGCCTGTGAACACATTTACAGCAGTTATTTTATTGATTGATTGATCAAAGCTGAAGGCCACCCATCTCGCCAAAGGCACGACGTTCAGGGTGCAAAAAGGGATCGTATGCCAGTCCTCGGATGTCGGCATTTCTGAGCATACACGCTAAAGACGAGCGTAAAGATTTAGACACCCCTCTGAATTGGATGATGAGCAATAATTTGCAAATCAGGATGATGGGCGCCCAAGCGTTCTTGCCTAGCGCTTTTTAACCTCCTGGATTTTCTCGCCCGTCTTTTTTTATCTTTTGGTTTCTTTACATTCAAGTTTCTCCTCGTTTCTCTTGGCGGCAAAGAGAGTTTGAGCAGGGCAAACTCTTTTTAAGAATAAATAAGTACAAGGCTGACACTGAGTCATCGCTCCTCGCTCAGCAGAGAATTCCAGGAAGTAACTGTAATTTAGCTGTCCCTAAACGTCAAAATAACTATTAGGTTCCCCTCTGTCGCCTCTTTCTAGGAGCAGGAGAAGTTGAGAGGGGCCTGGGTGCTTTGCAAAGCCAAAAGTTAAGCTTTAGAGGCTTCCTGCTTTCGTGTGGGATGCGAGTGGGCTCTTTGGAACATGCCTGCCGTATTCACAAAAACGTCTGGGCGGAGTAAGTGCTGGTACTGTGCACTGCGTAAGTGATTATAGGTAGTCCTTGACTGACAACCATTTTGTTTAGTGACCGTTCGGAGTTACAACGGCGCTGAAAACTGACTTACAACCAGTCTTTGCGCTGATGACGGTCATGTGATCAAAAGTTGATCGCAGCATCTTCGGGGTCCCACGATTGCCACTCGTGGCCTTCCGATAAGTAAAGTCAGTGGGATGGGGTGGGGAAGGTGGATTCGTTTAACAACCACGTGACTCGCTTAACAGCCACGATGATTTGGGTCAAGAAAAAGTCGCCCACCCAGGCATGACTCGCTTAACAACAGCCTTGCTCGGCCGCGGAAATTCTGGTCGCAGCTGTGATCCTAAATCAAGCTCTTACCTGTAACGTGTATTGTCTGTCATGTAAGTATTTATGTGCTGCTGTTTTTAGGGGACGTGTTTTTTTTCCAAAGTGGCCCACGCGCTGCCTCCAAAATGTGGGCCGCTCTGAACCCGGTTCCATCCCAGGGCAGGCCTTTCAAAGCCCGTTTGGGTGTGTTGTTTACATTTTGCTGTTGTTGTTGGTCGGATGTGGTGTTTGAGACCAGAACTTAAGAAATGTGCAAACTCCGCAGTGCTGTTCTCTTCCGACGTACAAAGAAGTGGAAAGGGTTCCGACGGTGGGAAATCACCCGTTTCCAAGCTATACCCCGTACCGGTACTCCTCGGCTTCTGACCATAATTGAGCCCCAAAATAAATATTGCTAAGCGAGGCAGTTGCTCGGTGGGTTTTGCCCCACTTTATGACTGTTCTTGCCCCGGTTGTTAAGTGAATCCCTGCAGTGGTTAACTTAGCAACACAGTTGTGACGTGAACCTGGCTTCCCCCATTGACTTTGCTTGTCAGAAGGTCGCAAAAGGGGATCACGTGACCCCGGGATGCTGCGACCGTCATAAATAGGAGTCAACGGCCAAGCGTCTGCATTTTGATCACATGACCACAGGGACACCACATTGGTTGTAAGAGTGAAAAACTGGTCCTAAGTCACTATTCCAGTGCTGTTGTAATTTCTAACGGTCACTAAACGAGTGGGCATAAGTCGAGCACTACCTGTATTAAGCCGGCATGTGGGAATAAAGCCGACCTGCCGCAGGTTTGCCTGCCGGCAGCAGCAACGGCTCTGGCCTCCTGCTGGATTTATCTGCTTTCATAATCAATAACAATTACCTCCATCCAGAGGGAATCTCTCGCAGCCGTGGGGCTCGCATCAAAGCCATTAATGCTTCGACAAACCAGGTATTCAGGGCTTCATCCAGACCGGTCCTGGCATCTACTCCCTCTCCCCAAGGTCCCCCACCCCTTCTTTCCATGGCAGTACTAACAGGGGGGAGGGGGGGAGAGAACCGAGGCCTTGTCAATGCAATTGTGAATAATGCTCCTGGCTCAACACGCCGATAAATCAAAGACTTATTAATCACCAGGTTTCATTTCCAGGCATGATAATAAATTGGCCAGTGATGTACCTACTCCACCCCCTGGCCCCTCCCACCATTGATTACCAGTTTATTAACTAACTTCCTTTCCCTCTCTCTCTTTGGCATGCACACATGCGTGGCCACAAAACAACCCAGGTTCCAGGAACGCACTAAATGATCAAATGCACGCACAAGTGATCCTAGACACTGCCTGTCCCAGTTTTCATATAATGCTACCCGTGTTCGTTTCTGGCTAGTATTTAAAAAAAAAATAATGCCAGCCTTCTGAATTGTTACTATAGTCCTCGACTTACGACCGCAATTGAGCCCAAAATTTCTGTCGCTAAGCAGGACAGTTGTTAAGTTGAGTTGGCCACACTTGTTAAGGGAGTCGCTGCAGTTATTAAGTTAGCGACATGGTCATTAAGCGAACCTGGCTTCCCCTGTTGACTTTGCTGGTCAGAAGGTCACGTGATCTTGGGACGCTGTAATACGAGCCAATCGCCAAGAATCCAAGTTTTGATCACGTGACCATGGGGATATTGCAGTGGTCGTAAGCAGTGGTGGGATTCAGCCGGTTGCCCACCACTTCGGCAGAACCGGGAGCTAATTTTTGGTTGCCCAGGCCCAGAATGGACTTCCGGAAGCGGCGTCCGTACAGAGAACCGGTTGTTCACCTATTTGAATCCCACCACTGGTCGTAAGTGTGAAAAACGGTCATCAGTCACTTTTTCAAGGCCATTGCAACTTTGAAGGATCACTAAATGAGTGGTTGTGAGTTGAGGACTGCCTCTGCCTGTAATGGCACTAGGAGTTTGTGGAAAGCTGACTTCGGACACCTTAAAGGGCAGCAGTAACCCAGGGTCATCCCAGTTGGGATGCAATCCAAATTTATTTGTCTATTTTACCTCTATCCTGAGCATCTGTCAAGAAGGGTGATGCAGAATAGATGCTTTTTCCCTCCATCGTCCTGACAGCCAGCTGAAGTTGAGAGGAAATGTGAGAAAGCAGAGCCTGGCTTTGGGCTAGCCCAAGTCTCCATCAGAGGAGCCAGCTGAATCACGATGACCTCATGGGAGCGGGTTGATCTGGGATTATGGCTTGTATTTCTGCAGGTCCTCCTATGCCCTCTTTTTAATAAGCACCAAACAGCCTGTACCCGGTTGGCTCATTGTTTCAGGGATATTTCCTTACCTAAACAGAGAAAGAGAGTGGCCAAGGATGGGCAGAAAAGCAGTGGGAGCTTTTTCCCGACTTTCGACTTCCCGCTGGCTTCCCCATTGAATTTCCACGTGGGAATCTGGCAGGAAGGATTAAAAATCCCCCTTCCTTCCCTTACCCTTCCGGGCAGGTAGATAAGTAGCTCTGCTGGATGGAGGATGAAGCGAGGGATTGCAAGAGTGGCTGGGAAACTGTCACAGAATGTTTAAAATGAAGAGCACGTGACCGCAGCAGTAGCCAGTAGCACTGAAACAGCCACAACTTCCTCAAATGTCATTCCCTTAGGAGTCAGGGGACCCCAATTTTGTATGCATTCTATAAATTAGCCCAATTGAGGTATCTTGGTTCAAAAACTGTTGCCCTACAATGCACCATTTCACCCAGTTAAAGGTTACAGGAACAAGAGTTTTAGAAGTACATAGATTAAGGCTAACATAGGTTTAATTTAGCGGGAAATCACTGCAGATAGTGCAGCCTGCCTCCTAAACATCTCCTCTCCCCTTGCAACAAAAGAGAGGGATGGAATCCTAACACACGCATTCCCAACCCAGATGCCCCGGATATGCAGATTTTGGACTCCCAGAATTCTACTGGCTGTGGCTAAGGATTCTGGGATTTGCAAGCTCCTACCCTAGAGTATGCTGGTGATGGACAAGCTAGTCAAACATGTTGCGCTGCCTTGAGCTTCTCAATTATTACAGCATAGGTGCATATCATGTCTGCCCACACTGTGGTCCCTCCTGAGCTGCTGCCAATTTTCGCTGCATACATTAAAATTAAGCTCTTTGAGGAATCAATAATGTAGGAACGAGTGGGTAGGAGAATCTGAATGCAATCAAATTAAGATTTGGCTTGTTGTTTGTGTTTTACTCTGGACATGCTCACTTTCTGCTTTGTCTACACTCACTTTTTCCTGCCCACACACGTCCCGACACACACCGCACACCCGGGGCTAACCCTCACCCGCTACAAAGGCAAGGCCGCCCTTCGTAAGCTTTAGCATCACTGCATTCAAATCAGAGATTCTGGAGGTATTGATGGTGGACGCGTGGCTTTGAGATCATCACCACCGCGCACGTTCTTGGAGCAAACCAGGTTCCAAAACGTGGACTTCTCAGTTCTAAATCTTAGTTTCCTCACCTGCTAGTTTGTGAGCGATCTAGCAGAGAAGGCATATAGAATAAGATTGCTGCACCTGAGCTGCAAAGTAATAAAGGACCACAAGATGGCAGCAAATAGAGATTTTAAAGTATTCTCCCGAGGACCCCTAGTGGCAATCTGGAGATTTGCAGCCCAGATTTGGTACCCTAAGATAAATAGCATCACACCGATGCAGAGAGCGACTGGGAACAAGGGAGAAAAAAATTGAGAAGCTTGCAAAAAAAAAAAAAGAAATAGTTGGGAAAAAGATTTAGGATGTCAGTCTTGAGCCAGTCCAAACCAGGATTGGTTGAGTGACTCTCTGATAGTTTTTAGAGGAATATTTTGGTAGCAAAGATAGTCGTCGCAATTCTCTTTTCCTCCACTACCACCCCAAATAAACAGTTAACATTTTTGCTAATTTCCTATCACCACAACTCTGCTCCAGGGAGAGGCGGCTCAGATATACCCACCGACACACGGATGTTGGGCTCAATTGTGGTTGTTAGTTGAGGACTACCTGTATCTCACGATTGTGGTGGGTTTATCCCTCTACGGCTTTTTTTTCACTTTTTTTTTTTTTTTTAACAACGGGAGAGGCAGAAACGGGGATTCCAAATAACTAAATCTGAGGGAGAATTAAACAGCTTTCCCTACCTCAGGCCCACGTTCCATTATTCCCAGCCTCTGTCGTTATTTCTATGTTTTATGTCTCCTCCTTCCTCTTCATCACCAACCTCCGGGGCTGGTCGTAGCGAAATGGGTATTTTCTCTAAAGAGCACAGGCTCCTGCCCTTCCCAGCTTGTTTGCCAGGCTCAAGGGCCTGGAGTGTTGTTTTCCGATGTTAATTAATAATTTAATTAATAATGAATAAGGTAAGCCGTCGATAGTGATTTCATTATTCATGAGCGATTTCAGGAGGTCCCTGCCCAAACGTCCCAGAATGAACTTGGCAGGCTCTGCTCGCGAAGGGATAATGTTGATTTATTTGATTTGGGCTTAGCGAGGGCTGGCATGAACCCCAGTTTATGGCTTTGGTCAGTGAACCTTGTCCACAGGATGTGAAGGCGGTCAGATGAAGACCCTCAAAAGGGCCACAATTAATAGAAGAGACAGACCTCCATGGAAATGGTCCCGAGATCATGTCAATTGTTTCCAAATCCCGTTTCGCTACGTTGCAGAATTAGGAACCGAGTGCACGCAAAACACGGCACGCACACAAACGCACGACCCTCAAGTCCTGAAACCTCTTTGAAATCTCTCCCTGCATCTATACAGGTAGTTCTCGGCTTACAGCCGTTTTGTTTAGCAACCAAAGCTACAAATGGCACTGGGAAAAGGTTGCATTTACGATGTTGTTGCAGCGTCACGTGATCGCCGCTTTTGCGACCTTCCCAGCCGGCTTCCGGCGAACAAAGTCAACGGCGGGAAGCCGGATCCGTTTAACGACCGGGTGATTCACGTAGTAACTGCATTGAGCAATTTGTTTAACAAACGTGGGGGAGAGGAGGGGCAAAAAAAGCCTCGTAAAATTGGCCCCCGACTCGTTTAACGACGAGCTTAGCAAGGGCAACGTTGGCTCGAATTGTGGTTGTGAGTCCAGGGCTCTCTGTACTTTCCGTTTGAAAAGCCCAAGTCACTAGCAATCCCTGTTATTGGCCCGTCGTCTGGTAATCCTCGCCTAGGTAAGGGGTCCATGAGGACTAGAAACGTGGTGATTTTTTTTAAAAGAAAAGATGTGGGGGGGGGAAAACGTCTGAAATGAATTTCACTGACCCATCCACCCAGCCGTGCTCTCAGACAGGAAGGCTGCTGAGCTTTGCAGGAGAAAGAGAAAGAGACCGAGGGGCATTTGAGTTTCTGGATTAAAGGAAGACTCAGCACAACAGGATTTTTCCTTCCCAAACTCAGTGGATCCTTTTTAATAACAGCTTCGGTATAAAAGCCCCAAGCAAGCCACAGCCCAGATAATTATGGTCTGCCATCTGACCTGCTTTTGAGAGACAAAAAGGGCAGCCTCCCTGCCCCCCCACCCCCCCCAAGGAAAAATATTATTATTTACTTCAAACAGCTCCATGGGTATTAATTTGATTGGAGGCCTGGCACTTCTGCTAAAGGGGGAAAATGACGTATCTTCTCGAACTCTCAGAATTTTGGAAGGGGCACCAAGGGAAGAGAAAGAGGAATTCATCTCCCAAAAGAGAAAATAAGGAAGCACTCCCTTTCTACGTCTATTATAGGTTTTAGAAATGTCGGGGGTGATTTTAATTACAGGGGGGGGGGAATCAGAGGTTAGACTTAGAAGCTACATATAGAGCCCCCAAACCAACATTTTGTACACTAGCCCAGATTTCCTCCTATAGTGTGGAAGACATAGTGGAAATGATGATCAGGATGGTGGTTTATAATATGCATAGAACAGTGTTTCTCAACCTTGGCAACTTTGAGACGTGTGGACTTCACCTGTAGCTGGCTGGGGAATTCTGGGCATTGAAGTCCACCTAACTTAAAAACTGCCAAGGTTGAGAAACATTGACCTAGAACAGGGGTCTTCAAACTTGGCCCTTTGATGACTTGTGGACTTCAAGTCCCAGAATTCCTCAGCCAGGCACGGAGGAATTCTGGGAGTTGAAGTCCACAAGTCATCAAAGGGCCAAGTTTGAAGACCCCTGACCTAGAAGGAAGAAAGAAAATTGAGAGATGGTGTAAGGGAGGGGGAAGGGAGGAAGGGAGGGAGGGAGGGAGGGAGGGAGGGAGGAAGGAAGGAAGGGAAGGAAGCGAAGGAAGGGAAGGAAGGAAGGAAGGAAGGAAGGAAGGAAGGAAGGAAGGAGGGAAGGAAGGAAGGAAGGAAGGAAGGAAGGAAGGAAGGAAGGAAGGAAGGAAGGAAGGAAGGAAGGAAGGAAGGAAGGAAAACTTCTATCTTATTGCTGAAAAAAAATGACAGGGATGTTTCTATGTAGTCACCATCAACTTGGTGGGAGCAAGGGGCTACGAAGCCTGCAAACTCGAGGGAAAGAAACTCACCAAATTCTCAACCTATTGTTGGAAGAAAAGTCTTCATCGTGGTTCCATCCAAGCCGGGGACAAACAACATGGCGACTGCTTTAGAAAGAAGGTTGCAGTTTATTGAAGAGGAGAGCCAGACAGAAAGATGGCTCTGGCAGGAAAGAGGAAAAAAGGAAATGTGTGTGTGTCTGTGTGTGTGTGTGAGTGAGAAGACCCTTTTTTCCTCTTTTTTCTGCCCGAGCCATCTTTCTGTCTGGCTCTCCTCTTCAATAAACTGCAACCTTCTTTCTAAAGCAGTCGCCATGTTGTTTATCCCCGGCTTGGACTGAACCACGATGAAGACTTTTCTTCCAACACTATATAGCTCAAATGTTGGGTTCACACACACACACACACAGCTAAAGCCAGGTTGAGTCCAAGCACCAACCCCCAACAATGGCCTCGCCCGCTGCATTAAGACAAAAACCACACCGACCGCTTTGTGGTGGAAAGCAAGCTGGCAATTCATCCGAGAGCAGTGCCTACGGTGAACTTCTGCCCACAGAAAGAGGTTGCCAGTATCCCTTACTCATCAAGCCATCCTCTCGCACACATTTCCCCCCCCCCTCGTGCAAAAGCTGCAACTGTGGGAAAGCCGAAGAGGGAGGGGATGCCTTCTCTCTGAGTCTAAAGCAAGCCCAGGAGAGGGCAGATCCCATCTGCCAGGGTGCCAGCACTTCCCCACGGCTGTGGGGGGCAACACACCAATTTGGGAAATGCAACTAAACAAACTTTCCCGGAGTCTCAGGGCTGTGCCTTCTTCTAACACGTCTGATCATCTCATTTAAGGCCCTCAGCGCACCGAGGAGGCAGGTTTTAATTAAAAAAAAATAAAAAAAGGAGGGGGGCTGATACTTTTCTCCCTTGCCAGGAAATTAAGGAAGTGACTACTCCTTTTGGATTCTGCCAGGGGCTGTAAGGTGCCACCCACTCAGCCTGGCTCCACGTTGGGTTGCGTTGCCTCCCCGGTGTCTGCTGTTTGGGACAACCCACAGATCTGACAGATGGCTGATCCTATCAGAGTATCTTGCCTTCCAGGGGGGGCAAAAAACAAACAGATTTTCAGCCAGGTTTGTCGGGATGCCAGCTATTAATTCCTTGAAAATGAAAACAGGGGGAAGCCATAATAAACACAGCCCTGCCCCTATAAATTAAACACTTTCCTATTTGTCATTCTTTTTAATAATCATAATTTTAAAGAAACTGTCGTAAAGACTTTTTTTTTTTTTAAAGTGGCCCCCTGCTTAATTCTGGAGTGGCAGAAGACAGTTTATTTTTTAAATAAAAGCTCAGATAAAGAGGGGTTAAAGCGCGCATTGCTTTGTAGGTTTACATTTTTTTTAAAAAAAGGCTGGATTTTTCATTTTTAGTACAGGCAGAGGCCTGAAATCTTCCATCGAGCGAGCACCTGATTCCCCCCCCCAGAAAATTCAAGGAAAAAGAGATTATAAATCTGATTCCCCCCCCATCCCAAATATGCAGAAAAAGAGATTATAAATCTGATTCCCCCCCATCCCAAATAGAGCAAGCTAGCGTTGAAAGGAAGGAGACTTAAAAAGAGTTGTTCCTATTTGATTCATTCATTAAGCTAAGCCATATTGGGGTCTTTTGATTAGATCACCCCGGTCACTGAGGTTTGCAAGCCACAATGCAGAATATGAGCTGAGCCGTGCCTGAGGAGAGAAGGCTGTTGTAGTCCAAAATAAACTGGGAGAAAATGTAGCATTATGTAAGTTTATATTTTGCTGTTTGTGGCTGTAGGCGCTGTATGTTCTTAACTTTATTTGCAAAAACGGGGCATGGAAGCCAACTCGGAGCCTCTTAAATCAGGAGAGTCCAACCTTGGCAACTTTGAAGACTTGTGGACTTCAACTCCCAGAATTCCCCAGCCAGCCAGGCTGGCTGGGGAATTCTGTGAGTTGAAGTCCACAAGTCTTCAAAGTTGCCAAGGTTGGACACCCCTGCTGTAAATAAATTCAATTGCTACAAAATTGCTGGGGGGGGGGAGAAGCAGCATTGCCCCATACTGCTGTTGGCCACCTTGGTTGAGGATTAGGGGAGCTGTAGTCGGAGAGCCACTTTGGTGTAAATGGTAAAGGCATCTGGCTAGAAACCGGTGTGTGTGTGTTGTGAGTTCTAGCCCCAGCTTGTGCACGAAGCCGGCACAAAAAGCCTCCCTGAAGAGAATTTGCAAGCCGGTGCATGTCATGAGGATCTTGGCTTGGAAAATGTACTTTTCCCATTTGGGATGGGATGAAAGTGCTGCGAAGAAGAGGCGGGGGGGGGGGGCCTTTCAGCCTTAACCAGGAGTAGGGAAAATCAAGGAGAGCGTGTGTGTGTGTCGGGTCTGCCGTCTTCGGGGGGGGGGGGATCTACCTGGCTGTGGACAGGTCTGGAATCTTGCTGGACCGTTTAGGATGGCTCGGGAATTTCTCTCCGGTGAGGAGCTTTCCACTACAGGCTGAACCCAAGTTAATTAAGCCAACTCAGGGTCTAAGTCTGGGCTTAGGGCGCCACGCTCAGCCAGGTCAACCTCCACCACCAACAGAGAATTTGTGGGCGCATCCTGTGACAACACCGCCAGACTTAAGGACTTTGGGGAGGGGGGGCGAGGAGGAGGCGCTCCCCCGCCGCCAGGGGTTGCTCGGTAGCGCCTCCTCCTCCTCCTCCTCTCCTCCTCCTCCTCCTCCAGCCCCGCCGCTTCTGCCCTCCGCCCGCGCCTGGCGTTTTTTTGCACGGCGCGCGCGCACAGCCACCCGCACGCAGCCCTCGCTGCTCCGGCGGCTCCCCAATTGCGCGGCGGCCCCCGGCGAGGAGGAGGAGGAGGAGGAGGAGGAGGAGGCAATCCGAATCCGAAGCGACGGCGGCCAGGAAGAAGGGGAGGAAGCGCCGCAAGGCAGGCGAGCGAGGAGGAGGAGGAGGAGGAGGAGGAGGCATGGCCTGGCCATGTCCGGGGAATTGGCGCTAGGGGAGATCGGAGCGCCTCGTTCGCTGCCTGCTTGGCTGCCTCTTCCCGGCCCTGGAGTCGGGAGGCAGGGAGGGAAGGAAGACCGCCACCGCCGCCGCCGCCGCCGCCGGGAGCTGGACCAGCGACCTCCGTGCAAGCGCTGGGCCGTCCTGGGGAGCCGGAGGCGGCGATGCCCAGGCGCGGTAAGTCACCCCCGGGAGATGCGATGCGATGCTCTGCGAGGCCAAGGGCGGGGGGGGGGAAAGTTTGCAAGGCAGGCAGGGGGAGGGGGCGCAGGGTTGAAGGCCTTCGGCCCCCACCCGGGACCCAGCCCTTCCTGCCCGACCTCCCCATCCACAGACGCGGCTCCTCCAGCCTTCGAGCCGGGATGCCCAGCAAGCTTGGGGGGGGGCTTGGCTCCCTCGTTTGTTAGAACGAGAGAGAGAGAGAGAGAGAGCGCTTCCTCGGACGGAGGCAGTCTACCTCTTCCAAAAGAGCAGCGCGTTCGTCCTGGGCGCGCGGATTGTTCCCGGGACAGCGCAGGGCTTCCCCATCGTTTGGAGAGGGAAGGCGAGTGGGAAAGGCCACTTAGGAGAGAGAAAGAAGAGAGAAGTAATGGGGGGAGGGTCCCTGGCCGCTTGTGCATGGGGATTACAACTAGGAGAAAAGGCCGGGGCAGGTTTGCAAACGCCTCGGCCAAAGACAGACGCCCGGGGCTGTTTCCCCAAAAAACGAGGCCGAGAATCCTTGGGCGAATTTCAAGAAAAGGTGATTCACATCTTGCTTGGAGGGGGAAAAAACACACACACCCCAAGACAAAAAACCCTCCACCCAAACTTTTTTTTCCTGATTGGGAGCAGGCGAGGAGGAATTCGATTGGGGGAAAAAAACAAGGGGGTGCCTTCAGGATTCTTTGGCAATAACGTACCGCTTTTTTTTCTCTCTCTTGGCAATATCACTTTTTTCTTGGCAATAACATATTACTCCACCTAACTTAGCACACACACCAGGAAAACAAAGGTGTCTAGGTTGTGGTGGGGGGGGGGCCTGAGGGAAACTAAAACTCCATTTTAAGGGTGCTCAGTCTTCGAAAGTGGATGTGAATTTTTTTCTGGACTTCCATCTTTTAAAAAAATAAAATAAAAGAACGGTGTCCGCTCAGATACCCTTCTGAGGTGGGGATAGGATTCAAGGATCACGTGTAACACAACATAGAGAAGTGTGCAACGGGGGGGGGGGGTATTTTTATGAGTTCCTGCCCAAATGCTGCAAAAAACAAACAAACCAGAAATCTATGCAACGAGAGTGGAGAAGGCTAGAGAACTTCAGTTTTGTCCTTCTGTGGCATTTCGCTGGGATAAATCCGAAGTTTTTGACACCTTTCCCCCTGTATGAATTAACATAACTATTGTTTTTAACAAAGAAGGCTTATTCTCTAGTTGCAACAGGCCTTTAATTTGCAAGCTGGTTCTAATAATGCCTGCCAAGCCAGGTTTCTCCAAATCCTGGGCCATCTGGAGAAAGCTGGTTTAAGAAAGCTGCCCCAAGATTGGAGAAACTTAATGTCTAGTCTAATGAAATGTCTAGTCTAGTCTAGAAGAATTAGGGGGGGGGGGGGAACTAGTGATCCAATATCTAAGGGGTTGCCACAAAGAAGAGGGGGTCAACCTGTTCTCCAAAGCATCGGAAGGCAGGACAAGAAGCAATGGATGGAAACTAATCAAGGAGAGAAGCAACCTAGAACTAAGGAGAAATTTCCTGTCAGTGAGGACAATTAACCAGTGGAACAGCTTGCCACCAGAAGTTGTGGGTGCTCCATCACTGGAGGTTTTTAAGAAGAGACTGGACAGCCATTTGTCCAGAAAGGGATAGGGTCTCCTGCTTCAGCAGAGATTGGACTAGAAGACCTCCAAGGTCCCTTCCAACTCTGCTATTCTGTTAAGTTTCTTTCATAGATTTACTTTTTGTCTTTTAGCACCCTCCCCAAAAGTGATGCAATCGTGATGTATATGATATCCATCATTATGTATATTATATGATGTATATTCTATTATTATAGCGGCTTTGTCCACGCACACCCAGGTTTGTGGTGGATTGTGAAACAATGCGATTTGCCTTGTTCCTAAGTAAGCGGTGTTGCCATCAAAGCTGTTGATGACTATCTCTCGTAACATTAAGGCTTTGACTGTCTGTTGTGGCTGCAAGAATCTTTTGTTTTGACTTGACTAATCCGATCCAGGTTGGTTTGGGCCAAAGAACCGGTCCATTTCATGGAACTGGAACTTGTGGACGGGCAACAGCTGCCAGCAGCCTGCTGGAAGATGTTGTTGAGTCACCGTGGGAAAATTGTGGGGTTTTAAGATTTTTATCCTTAAGGATGGCCGGGGTCATTTTAGGGAGAGGGGGAACCTGAAACCTTTCGCATGCAAAGCAGGTGATCTGCAAGGGATTATCGTGCTTCCCATTAAGATTAAAAAAAAAAAGGCAGTTATTTATATCCCTGCTTTTCCACCATAGCAGTTTTAAGGCCAGCCGCTGAGCACAGATAAATTTAAAAACAATTACACTCCCCCGTTTTTGCAGAGTGGCTTTGCAGTGTTGCTGAAGGTCAGTTTTGTTCCACTTGGAGACCGGCTCTCGCACTCGGGGCCATCCAGCTTTGGGGGGGAGGGGGGTTGAACTCAGCATCTTGCTGATCAGGCGGGTTTGGTTCTCATTTTCCCCCCATCCAGAATTCTTTGCAGTGTTGTCGTGATTGGCCCTGGAGCATCCCAAACACTGTTTCTCAATGTCAGCTACTTTCAGCGGGGCTGGACTTCAACTCCCAGAATTCCCCAGCCAGCTGTGCTGGCTGGGGAATTCTGGGAGTTGAAGTCCACCCCGCTGAAAGTTGCCGAGGTCGAGAACCGTTGATTCAGTAGATACCAAGTAGTGGAAAACTGATGTTGGCTCCCATCTGGCGCACAGTAGCTCATATCTGCTCATTCTCCTGTTTCCAAAATTGATTCAAGCTTCTAAAATAACCTCTTTGCTGGGATAAATCCTCCAGGGTCCAGGGCAGGTCTAGTGTCTATGGTTCCTGGTGCAACTTTCCCGGTTAGCAGGATGCTGGGTTCACACATCCTGCTCAGCCATGATGATGTGGCTTAATATAGGTTGCCTGCCCTCCTGGCACGGTGCTTCGTTAATTAAGTCTGATGCTTAATTGTTCAGCCTCAGCCCATAGTTTCTTAGAGAAGCCATACTTCAGCAAACTAGGGTGAGCCAGGCCACTTGGACCTACAATGAAAGGAACAGCAATCCCAATGGCACAGTTCAAGGTTTGTGGCTGGTTTCCCCAACTGTTGTAGTCCTCGACTTACGAGCACAATTGAGCCCAACTTTTATGTTGCTAAGCAAGACAGTGTTAAGTGAGTTTTGCCCCATTCTACAACCTTGTTTGCCACAGTTAAGGGAATTAGTGCAATTCTTAAGTTAATAGGCTTCCCCATCAACTTTGCTTGTTTTTCTTTTCTTTTTACATCAGTTTTTTTTTTTAAATTAATTTTTACAGTATTTATTTGCCTCCCGCCCTTACTATTTTTACAAGGAATTCGAGGCGAACGTTTCCAAACGCACCTTCCTCCTCCTCCTCCTCCTCCTTCCTCTTCTCCCCAAAACAACCACCTTGTGAGGTAGGTTGGGCTGAGAGAAAGTGACTAGCCCAAAGTCATCCGGGTGGCTTTCAGGGCCGAGGCAGGATTTGAACTCACGGTCTCCCACTTCAGTTTCTTCCCCCTTCGCAATTTACCAGCTGAGAACTGTGGACAGTGTTATGAATTATTAGGCAGATTAAAAGATCCTGGCAGACATTTTGCCAGGGGAGGCTGGATTGAAAGAATGCTTCCTTAGCATTGCTAAATTACTCCTTCAAGCATTGGAGCAGGCTGAATTTTGTCAGCCTCTTTTGGTGAGCCATTTATTTTATTTGAGAGTGTTGGAAACAGGATCCTCAGAAGCCAAAATATACTTTGTTCTGTCTGCCTATCCAAAAATCTGTTTAACCCCCTCCTTATTGGGTAGGTAGGAAAACAGTAACCTTAATTGCTAATTTTTGTCCTTTTGCAACTAACACCTAGAACGATACCAAGCCTGGCACGCCTGCTCCGCCATCACTGATAGACTTCTCCTGCAGAAGGAGGTACAGATCAGAAGTCCACCCAGGCCAGTGTTTTTTGAAGTTGAAGGGTGGACTTCAACTCCCAGAATTCCCCAGCCAGCCATGCTGACGTTAGTCATCTGTCCAAGATGATAACTCGATAAGCGGCCTTTCCCAGCCATCAATCTGCTCTGTCAGATCCAGTAGAGCTAGTCCTCATTAAATTCACAGTCCGTAAGACTATGGGGCCGATCTTCCTATGCTGCTCTGGGGTCAGGTAGGCTGATTAACAGCATCTGTCCAAACATAACCCTTTTCCCTCCAGCTAACGGCCAGATCATGTGTCAAGGGCTTCCCCATCGTATTAATTCCATGTATCTTTGGCCGGTTTGAAGCCATGCGCCAAGCACCTTAATTAAATGGCCTTTTGCACTCTGGAATCAAAGGGGAGATTAGCAAAATCTGTTTTTTTTCCAGCGGTGGGAAATGGGGTAATTTTCTGAAAAAGGAAAAAAAACACCACAAGATGGGCCATTTGGCTCTCTGCGCAGAAACAAACACAAACAACACCCCTCCACCACTTCTCCAAGCAGATGGAAGGCGATTCCTTTTGGGAAAAATAACATTAGTAGTTTACAACCGATCCGGCAGTGGCAACAGCTGGGCATCAGCGCAACCCCATTTTCCCAGGATGGGGGAAAAAAAAAAAAAAATTGCTGTCAGGTTGTAGAGAGGGAGATTTCATCCTCCCCATTTTTATGAGCATTTAAAAAAGAAAGAAAGAGAGAGAGAGAGAGAGAGAGAAAGAAAGAAAGAGAGAGAGAGAGAGAGAAAGAAAGAAAGAAAAAGAGAAAGAAAGAAAGAAAGAGAAAGAAAGAAAGAAAGAAAGAAAGAAAGAAAGAGAAAGAAAGAAAGAAAGAAAGAAAGAAAGAAAGAAAGAAAGAAAGAAAGAAAGAAAGAAAGAAAGAAAGAAAGAAAGAAAGAAAGAAAGAAAGAAAGAAAGAAAGAGTCATCCGGTCTGATACAGATAGTCCTCGGCTTACGGCCACAAGGGAGCCCAAAATTTCCATTGCTAAGCGAGACAGTTGTTAATTGAGTTTTGCCCCCACTTTGCGACCTTTTCTTGGCACAATTGTTAAGGGAATCGCTGCAGTTGTGTAGTTAGTAATACGGGTTGTTAAGTGAATCTGGCTTCTCCATTGGCTTTGCTTGGCAGAAGGTCGCAAAAGGGGGTCCATTGACACCTCCCCCGGGAAAGCACAACCGTCGTAAATATGAACCGATTGTCAGGTGTCCCAATTTTGATCCCGTAACCACAGGGATGCTGCAACGTTGTGAAAAACGGTCATAAGTCACATTTTTCAGTGCTGTTGTATCTTCAAACGGTCACTAAATGAACGGTTGTAAATCCAGGACTGCTTGTACACACGTGTGCCGATTGAAAGTTGGGTTCCTTCAAGGCCCGAGGGCCTATTGTATCTTTTATTCATTTTGGTTTGTTTCTTGCGTCTTCACGGTGCAAAAAACAGGCAGCTCTGTTAAGACTCTTTTGCTGTTCAAAACACACTTGGAAAACTGTGTTCAGTTTTGGTCACCACAATACAAGAAGGATGCTGAGACTTGAGTGCGGAGAAGAGCAACAAAGATAATTAGGGAACCGGAGACTAAATCATACGAAGAACGGTTGCAGGAATTGGATATGTCTAGTTTAATGAAAAGAAGGACCAGGGGTGACACGATAGCAGTCTTCCAATATCTCAGAGGTTGCCCCAAAGAAGAAGGGGTCAACCTGTTCTCCAAAGCACCTGAGGGCAGGACAAGAAGCAACGGATGGAAACTAATCAAGGAGAGAAGCAACCTAGAACTAAGGAGGAGTTTTTCTGACAGTGAGAACAATTAATCAATGGACATGACAGCAGTATTCCAATATTTGAGGGGCTGCCCCAAAGAAGAGGGGGGGTCAAACTATTCTCCAAAGCACCAGAGGACAAGAAACAATGGTTGGAAATGGATCAAAGAGAGAGAGAAGCAACCTGGAATTAAGGAGAGCCTTCCTAACAGTGAGGACAATGAACCGGTGGAACAGCTTGCCTCCAGAAATTGTGGGTGCTCCATCGTTGGAGGTTTTCAAGAAGAGATTGGATAGCCACTTGTCTGAAATGTTATAGGGTCTCCTGCTCGAGCAGGAGGTTGGACTAGAAGACCTCCAAGATCCCTTCCAACTCTATTATTCAGTTGCCCACTCCAAATGTGAGCCCAAAGCAGAGAGGGCATTGGCTGCAAAATTGGGGTGATCATCTCCCTGCTCTCCTGTCCATTTCTGGTTCAGCCTCTGAGCCTCATTTAAGACCAGCACACCTGTCCCCTATCCCACACTTATCGGAGCCCTTCCTGCTTGCCTGGCAGCCGTTGCCAACTGTTCGCACCCCCCCTGCCAATTCTTTGAAGCCCAAAATTCAGCCCCTTCTCCCCCTCGCCAGCCTCCCCCCTCCTGATGCAATCCACAGACGCTGGGGGACATGCGTTTCTTTCGCCCACATCTGCACAGCGCAAGCACGCCGAGCAAGGAGAGGAAGAGAGAGGATGCGGGGCCCTGCAGGTATCCTTCAGCCAGCTTGGCTAATGATGAAAGATGGTGAAAGATCTTACATCACCCGCTCCAAGCCAGGATTGCCTGTTCTCACTGGAGCCTCTCACCCCTTGGGTATCGTTTCCCTCGCATGGAGATGCCAAGGCTCGGAGGCTGTCAGATGCAGCCCTTGGACGACATCCATCTTGGCTCATCGGAGGGTGTTCTGGTTCAGTTAAAGAGCCGGGCTTCTGCGCACATCTGGGCTGTCTTTCTGATTGCCAGAGGTTGTGGATCCTCCTCTTCGCACACAGAGCAGCCAACGGGGATGTTGCTTCCAGAGCGTGGGGTGGAATCTCTCTTTTGGTCCAGCCATGAATGTCTACAGGAGAAGTTTGGGCCTTCCCTAAAGCTGTTTGCCGAAATCACCGACGGCCTCGGCTGCTGACAAATGCAGAATAGAAGACAGAAGACAGAATAGAGCTGGAAGGGACCTTGGAGGTCTTCTAGTCCAACCCCCTGCTCAAGCAGGAGACCTCATAACCATTTCAGACCAACGGCTGTCCAGTCTCTTCTTGGAAACCTCCAGGGATGCAGCGCCCACAACTTCTGGAGGCAAGCCATTCCACTGGTTAATTCTTCTCAAATTTTAGGAAGTTTCTCCTTTAGTTCTAGGTTGCTTTCTCTCTTAGTTTCCATCGTTTCTTTTCAGGCCTTCTGGTGCTTTGGAAAATAGGTCGGTCCCCTCTACTTTGCGGCAGCCCCTCAAATATTGAGACACTCCTATCATTGTCTAGTAGTGTGATTTAGCACTGCTAAATGCTCTACTTTAGGGCAGGACTCATCCGTCATCCCTAAATCTCCTCTATCCACTCCAGGTTCAAGAGTGACGTTGAGGTCCATCCTCGGATACAAGCTGGAGCACAGGCAGCTTCGCAGAGACACGTTTGCCAGCTCTGGAGATTTGGGGGGGGGGAGTTGTTAGTTCCCTCCCCCTTCCAACTCTGGAAAAAGGGATCTGCCCCGGCGTGTGCTCGTCAGTCCTGTAGGAGCCCAAAGTTGGTGTGGTTTTTCTCGGATTGAGCGAAAACAGAAAATGCAGGGCTGAGGGCGCTCTGGTGGTTTATTACAGTGAGGGGTCCTTGGTGGTATCTGAGCTTGGCTTCACTACCCAAACTAGATAATTTCATCAGTGTGAGAAGAGAATGGGGTTTGTTGAGCAGGGGAGGAGGAGGGAAAAGGACTGTGGGGCGCTTGGTGCTCTCCGAGCTGGGTGGTTTTCTTGCAGACGTTTCGTGACCCAACTAGGTAACATCCTCAGGGCTAGAAGGGGGGGAGGAGAAGGAGGACTGTGGGGTCCTTGATGCTCTCTGAGCTTGCTTGTTTACTTGCAGACGTTTCATGACCCAACTAGGTAACATCAGCAGGGTTAGAAGGGGGGAGGACAAGGAGGACTGTGGGGTCCTTGGTGCTCTCTGAGTTTGGTTGTTTTCTTGCAGACATTTCATGACCCTAACTAGGTAACATCCTCAGTGCTAGAAGGGAGTGAGATCTGCTCTCATTTTATACACTAGTCAAGAACCCTGGAGGTCTTCTAGTCCAGCCCCCTGTTCAAGCAGGAGAACCTGTCCTATACCATCTCAGACAAGTGACTGTCCAGTCTCTTCTTAAAAACCTCCAGTGATGGAGCGCCCACGATTTCTGGAGGCAAAGCTGTTCCACTGGTTGATTGTCCTCACTGTTAGGAAGTCTCTCCTTAATTCCAGGTTGCTTCTCTCTCTCTCTCTTTGATCAGTTTCCAACCATTGTTTCTTGTCCTCTGGTGCTTTGGAGAATAATTGGACCCCCTCTTCTTTGTGGCAGCCCCTCAAATATTGGAATACTGCTATCATGTCACCCCTATTTCTTCTTCTTTTTTTAGATTTTTCTTTAGAATTGAAAAGGGGGCCAATCCGTAGCAACCCACCGAAGCCGGGATGCGGCGTGCATTTCTAATTTTGGCCTTCCAAGCCAGCCAAAGTAGAGGATCAGATAACAGAAGCGAGTCTACAGCATGCAAAGATAGTAGACAGAAGAGAATTAATGCATACCAATTGAGACCCAAAGGAATACTTGCCAGAAATGTGTTATTTTAAACATTCAGAATAGACTCATCGAAAATAAATCCTGTCTCTTCACCCCCCTCGCCCCCCCCTCCCCGCTGGGCTGGCTCCCCAATGAATTGGGTGCCAATCACACGTCTGACATCACCCCACGAAGGCAGAATGCAGGGGTGGGGCTATGCAGATGAGGGGGCGGGGCAGCCGGTTCTCACTCTGGAGCACTGCCCTGTAAAATTTGGAATAAAGCAGATTTTTTTACAGCAGGCTTTTTTTTTTTTTTCCCTCGCACCTGCTAGGAGCTCAGTTGGAGCCGAGCGGCTCTAACCATGTTTTGTTTATTTGACTTGCAAAGTGGGAACCCTGCCTTGCATTTTGGAAGATGCCAAATCTGATTCGCGCCACTATTAGGGGAAGTAAACATGGAATCACAATCGGGTGTTCGGGCTGCTTTTCCGATCAGGCAATTAAAATGCCAGGGGAAGGGCAGAAGGAAAGGCTGGGGCTGATGGTTAAGGCAGAAGCTGGAGTCTTTACCACAAGGTAAACCATCACTTCCTTTGGTTGGTTTCAAGCTGGATGGCGCCCTCTCAGCCAGATGTGGTTTGCAGAGTATAAACCACGGTTAAACAAAGGCTTAATGCACTGAGTTACCCAACCAGCAAATGCATTTGGTTTCAGGGAGCTCACAAACTCTGGACCGATGGTGTCTTTTGCCCAAGATTTGCCACACTGGGAAAATCATCCTAAATCAGGAGTCTTCAAACTTGGCCCTTTTATGACTTGTGGACTTCAACTCCTAGAATTCCTCAGCCAGGCACAGCTGGCTGACGAATTCTGGGAGTTGAAGTCCACAAGTCATAAAAGGGCCAAGTTTGAAGACCCCTGTCCTAGGCCACTTAATAATAATAATAATAATAATAAAGTTGGAAGGGACCTTGGAGGTCATCGAGTCCAACCCCCTGCTCAGGCAGGAAACCCTATACCATTTCAGACAAATGGCTGTCCAGTCTCTTCTTAAAAACTTCCAGTGTTGGAGCATTCACAGCTTCTGGAGGCAGGTTGTTCCACTGGTTAATTGTTCTAATTGTTCTAATTGTTCTAATTCTAAACTTGAAGAGGGGTGGACTTCAACTCCCAGAATTCCCTAGCTAGCACAGCTGGCTGGGGAATTCTGGGAGTTGAAGTCCACCCCTCTTCAAGTGGCTAAGTTGGCAAAGACTAAATAAAGACTCTTTTGGAGCCAGTTGCATTTGAGGGGTGATCTTCCCTCGCAGGTCCCAAAGCCCCAGGAAAGAATAAAGTAATAAATGGGGCAAACACCCCCCAAATTCACAGGCACTCAAGTTTTGTAGCTCATCCGCAGACAGCAAGATCCGTGGATCGGATTCCGGCCCCCTTAATGGGGATCGCATCGAGAGGTGCAACCCATGCGCTTCGAGGGCCACGCCCGAGATGTCAGCCCCCCCCCAGAAGGCGGTTACAACCGAAGACACATCTCTCGCGCTGGCTACGCACCACCATCACACATTCCCCCCCCCCTCCACCTTAGCAACAGGCAGTTTGCTAGTTTTCATCAGCTCGAAAACTCTCGCTGCATAATTGGCACCCGTTGTGGAAGAGAACTTCGTACCGATTAATTCCCCAGAGGTTGATGGAGGAGCATGCGGGCGAGAGCAGCGGTGTGCTTGCCTTTCCCCTTGAATTTGGCTTTTTTTTTTTTTTTTTAAATTTAGGGGTGGCATTTCATGCACTCCTTTCTCACCGATAGGCAAGTCCTCGGCTTACGACTGAGGCTCACGGCTGCGGCCACAAAGAGCGAAAGTCAGGCAAAAGAGGAACATTCTGGTTTTGACTGGACCAGAATTTCTGTGGCTAAGCAAGACGGTGAAGTGAGCTTGGCCCCATTTTGACAACCTCTCTGGCCCCGGTTAAGAAGGAGATCCCTGCAGTTAGTCACTTGGTTGTTAAGTGAATCTGGCTTCCCCCTTGAGGTTGTCAGAAGGTCGCAAAAGGGGATCACGTGACTTGCAACTGTCGTAAGTGTGAGTCGGTTGCCAAGTGTCCGAATTTTGATCACACGACCGTTGGGGATGCTGCGACGGTCGTTAAGGGTGAAAAAGGGGCTACAAGTCATTTTTTTTCAGTGCCGTTGTAACGTGGAACAGCCACTAAACCGTTGTAAGCTGAGGACTACCTGTATTCTGCTTAAAGCAATACAGACCTGCTGTCATGTTCAGTGGTGTGTGGAATAATATCCCCTTCCTCATTCATTTTTCACTATCGCTGATGGGAGGGGAGGCTGTTTATTTATCTGCCACTGACCCGTATCAGAATAGTAGCCAGATCCCTGGACCATTGCAAAATGGCATTATATCTTGAGTCAGCGATGTTTCTGATGGGGGATAGGAGAGGGGAAGGACCCCGGCATACGGGTAGTCCTCGACTTAACAACCGTTCATTTAGCGACCGCTCGAAATTACGACGACACTGGGGGGAAAAGAGACAGCCAGTCCTCACACTGACAGCATTCCCATGTGACGTGATCAAAAAAATTTTGGGGGGTGTTTAGCAACTCACAGGTAGTTATTATGCTTGCAGCATCCTGGGATCATGTGACCTTCCCAGCCGGCTTCCGACCAGCAAATCCAATGGGAGGGAAGTCAGATTCGTTTAATGATTATATGATCCACTTAACAACTGCAGGGATTCGTTTATGGCAAAAAGAGGCTCTAAAATCGGAGGTGACTCCCTTAATAACTGCCTGGCTTAGCAAAGGAAATTAGGGTCGTACGTTAAGGACTACCTACATATTTATCCTGAACAGATAGGCATACAGTTGTTGAGAACCCATTATTTTGAGGGGCAAAACCAGGAGGCACTGCGCAGGAAAACCATGTAAAATTTAAAATGACAATTTAAACGCTTCTTTGCTTCTCCCTGGCTTCGGAAAAACAACAGAAAGAAGCCTGGTTCATACATCACGCTAAACAAGGTCAGTTTACAAGGCTTAAGAAGCGCCATCTGAACAATATGCAAAGCTCGGTTAGTTTTAAGGGGGGGGGAGGAGAAGAAGAACCGGGGGGGGGGTGTTTTAATGTGGAATGCAGCCTGTTTCGTACTTATTATTCAAACCGAGAACCCAGAATAATTGCAATCATTCTCAACCTGCTTTGGGAACCCAGACCGCTTCTGCCTGTCAAGCGCCCCAGATCTAAAATTCTGAAAGATACAATCTGAATAGCAAGGATAAAAAAAAAAAATGGGAAAAAAAATGGAGGGTGGGGGGGAGGGGAGATAAGGCTGATTTACGGCAATTTGGGAAGTTTTGAAGCAGGGCGCTGTGATCTCCCAGGGGGGCTGATTGTGGCTGGATCCGCCCGCAGCAGTTACCCAGAGATGGGGAAAAAACCACGCCTGGTTGAGTCTCTTTTTCGTTTGACGCCGCAAAATATTGGACCGTAAAGAATTTATAGGCCAGGATGGATAAAGTCGCCCCACCCCCCCACCCCAAAAAAAGCAGCGGCGGCAGCAAGTGGCAGATAGAGAAATGCTGGTGGGTGAGGGAAGAAAAAGGGACAGTGAAGGGAAGGGGGAAAAAAGGATGCACGCGATGGAGAAATTGTATGCATAATGAAGTCAAGGCGAGGAAGCGATTTAATAGGCAGGGCCCAGCAAGACAGCTTGCCGACTCAAATCTTCCATGAAAAGAGCCTTGTCAAAAAAAATATAACGCCAGGAAGAATTTAACTCGGCTGAGGTTAAAAGGGATGCACAGGAACCTTGTAAAGCCTTAAAATCCTGGAAACAAGGAGCTGTCAATTTTCCAACAGAGGCCAGCTTGGATAAGCAGGAGCAGACATGAGCGCTGGGAGGATGAAGCCGAGAAAGGCCAGGGCAGAAGCTTGGGAAACCGGCTGAAAATTAAGGAGAAAGAGGGTAAAACCCTGAGTAAGGTAGTCCTCGACTTGCAACTGTTTGTTTAGGGACCGTTCGAAGTCACAATGGCCCTGAAGAAAGCGACTTAGCATTATTTTTGATACTTAAGTTGGCCGCATAAGGATTCCTTATACGCGATGCTGGTTTGGGTACCATTCCCATAGGATTTGTCCAAATAGTAGCTAGCAAAACCCCTCTTAGCATTTATTGGTGGGGAAGGATTTTGATTTTCCACTTACAGATAATAATAATAATAATAATAAAGTTGGAAGGGACTTTGGAGGTCATCTAGTCCAACCCCCTGCTCAGGCAGGAAACCCTATACCATTTCAGGCAAATGGCTGTCCAGTCTCTTCTTAAAAACTTCCAGTGTTGGAGCATTCACCGCTTCTGGAGGCAGGTTGTTCCACTGGTTAATTGTCCTGTCAGGAAATTCCTCCTTAGTTCTAGGTTGCTTCTCTCTCTTAGTTCTAGGTTGCTGGCTGGGGAATTCTGGGAATTGAAGTCCAGACCTTTAAAAGTTGCTAAAGTTGGGGGAAAAAACCCGCCTCTTTCAGTGCCACCTGCATGAACATTTGTAAACCAACAACATTTGAAGAAAGTCCAGCTGTTTGGGCACCAAGCCCCCCCCCTTCTGGGGTGCAGTCAGACAGATCGCGCCGGCCAAGGTGACCGATGGATTTTTATGCTCAGAAACTTGTGCCCAAGGCTTGACAGCTGCTCAATGGCTCCCGTTTCCTGCATTTGGGGTTTCGCACTTGCAAAAAAAGGAGACGCCACCGAAGGTTGTTGTTTTTTTCCCGCCCCGGCATCCAGATTTTGTGGGATGTTTAAGAAAAAGACAAATAAGGGGGGTGTCAGATTTGGAAAAGCCTTACAGGTGATAGAATGGGGAGACTTAGGCAAGTTTCAATCCTACAAGTGCAATATAAAGGGATTCCTTATACGTGATGCTGGTTCGGGGACCAATCCCACAAAATTGGTCCAAACGGTAGCTAGCGAAACCACCCTGAGCATTGATTGGTCGGGAGGGATTTTTGGTTTTCCACTTACAGGGAGTCCTCGACTTACAACAGTTCGTTTAGTGACCGAAGTCACGACGGCACTGAAAATAGGGTCGTACATTTTCCACACGTAGGACCGTTGCAGCATCCCCATGGCCAAGGGATCAGAATTTAGGCTCATATTTATGACGGTCGCAGCGCCCCAGAGTCCCATGATCCCCTATGGCGACCTTCTGACAAGCAAAGTCAGTGGGGGATCCACTTAACCACCGTGTTACTCACTTAACAACTGCAGGGATTCGCTTAATAATGTGTGGCCAGGGAGGTCATAAAATGGGGCAAAGCTCCCTCAACAACTGTCTCGGTTAGCAATGGGAGATTTTGGGGCTTCAATTGTGGTTGTAGGTTGAGGGCTACTTGTGTACGTGAAGGGTTAGCGTGCCTGTGAGTTTTGGAGAAAATGCAATCATGCTCTCCCCCCCCCCCCGTGGAAACATTTGTGCTGCATAAGTTGTCTTAAAAAGCTGTTTGGGGGTCCCTGGGAGGTCAGGCGTTGAACAGAGGTGAGCAAGACGGCAGGCAGGGAGGATGCAGGTTCCAATTATGCCTATTGTCTTGCCACGGGTGTGGGGTTGCGTGTGTTTACCGAATCAACCGCCTCTGAACGAGCAGCAAAATGGAGATTCTGCCTGTCAAAGGCAATCCGAGCAAGCAGGGGGAAAAAAATCTGAATGCTTTGAGGCCTGGGGGGGGGGGGAAGGGGGCTGAACTCTGGCTGGATTCAATCTTAATTTGACTGCATCTGTTGAGGGAAAGAGCCGGTTTAATTGATTAATTGGTAAAATTTATTAGCTGCCCGTCTTGCTGCAGGGTGACTGGGGGAGGCTTACATTTATATCCAAAGATAAAACCGGCGTAATTTGTAATATAAATACAAGGCTATCAAATCGACTTAGCTGCAAAGATAGGGGGGAGAGGGTGGGGTCTGTTGTTAATCAGTCAACCAGCGAGAAGCCCCTCCATGGGCACCCCAAACCGACGGGCAGGGCCATGTTTTTAAGCTCTTACAGAGGCTTGGAGCTAACCTGACTTAATCAGGGTTCCCTGAAGATTCTGAAATGGGGGTTTGCTTCTTATCTTGCATCTCACCCCAACCACGGGGTGCCTTAGTCCAATGTGTGAACCCAGCCAGAGGATTCAGACATTTAGCTGAAACGAAACATTATATGTTTTCATTTTCCATCTTATCTCCCAAAGATAATCTAGAAATAGCCCTTAGACTTATATGCCGCTTCACGGGGCTTTGCACCCTTCTCTAAGTGGGTTACAGAGTCAGCATTTTGTCCCCCCCAACAATCTGGGTCCTCGATTTTTACCAGCCTCAGAAGGAGGGAAGGCTGAATCAACCTTGAGCAGGTCGGGATTGAACTGCCGGCAATCGGCAGAGTTAGCCTGCAATGCCGCATTCTCACCAGGGCTCTCGGCTAAATATACAAACTTGACCCCTTCTGCAGGTCCAAAAGGCGTCAACCTGGGACGGCCAAAGGCACCGGGCGCCATGGCGACGGCGTCGCCCACAGCCGCCGTGGTGACCGCCACCGTGGTGACCACGGCGGCCGCTATGGACTTGCGCGACTGGATCTTCCTCTGCTACGGGCTGGTGGCCTTTCTGAGTGAGGTGATCGACAGCACGACCTGCCCCTCGGTCTGCCGGTGTGACAACGGTTTCATTTACTGCAACGACCGGGGCCTCACCTCCATCCCGGCTGACATCCCGGACGATGCCACCACCCTCTATCTGCAGAATAACCAGATCAATAATGCGGGGATCCCTTCTAGTCTGAAGAAGAAACTCAACGTTCAGGTGAGCCGGATGAGAGGAGATGGAGAAGGAGGTGAGGGGCCAATTATGCTTCAGTTTCCGAGGGATCCTTGGTGCTCTCTGAGCTCGGTGGATTTCTTGCAGACGTTTCATGACCCAACTAGGTAACCTTATCAGTGCTGGAAGAGAGTGGGGTTTGTGGAGAGGAGGAGGAGGATTGTGAGGTCCTTGGTGCTCTCTGACCTTGGTGGATTTCTTGCAGACATTTCGTGGTCCAACTAGGTAACATCATCATGCTGAATAGAGTGGGGTTTGCTCCCGTTTTATTATATACTAGTGGCTTGCCCTATCAGTGGTGCTGGGGGTGGGTCCTCGGTGGTTCCATGATTAGGCTGTTATTTACTGTTAGCTTGTTTGACTGAGTTGGTAGTTTCCTGATTGGGGTATCTGCGGTATTTTATTGGGGTATGTTAATCTCACGGGCAGAGACTAACACCAAGATTAATACTGGACTAACAATCACGAAGCAGTTCTCAAGAGTGGTGAGACAGAATGCTAACCACCTTCCATTCTGTCCTGCCCAAATTTTACTTCTAGAAACAAGGTTAGCTTTGGACAATCTAGAACAGACATGTCAAACTCGCGACGTCATGTGACGTCGTATTGGAACTTTCCCCCCATTGCCGGCAATGGGGTGGGCACGGTTTCCTCGTGATGCGTCCGGCCCGCAGGCCGGCCATTTGACACCCCTGATCTAGAACCTCGCTTAGTTCTAAGCTCAGGAACGCTGTCGAGTTTTTCTAAATTAAGCACCCTGTAATCTCCTCCCTTTCCGCCCTGCTGAATGTCGGATTCCTCTGATTCCCGGCAGGTCATCTACCTCTACGAAAATGACCTGGACGAATTCCCCATCAACCTACCCCGCTCGCTGAAGGAGCTGCATCTGCAGGACAACAACGTCCGTACCATCGCCCGGGACTCCCTGGCCAGGATCCCTCTGCTGGAGAAGCTGCACTTGGATGACAACTCGGTCTCCACCGTCAGCATTGAAGACGATGCCTTTGCCGACAGCACCCGCCTCAAGCTGCTTTTTCTCTCCCGCAACCATCTCAGCAGCATCCCGTCCGGGCTGCCGCGTACTCTGGAGGAGCTTCGTCTGGATGACAACCGCATCTCCACCATTCCCCTCCACGCCTTCAAAGGCCTCAACAGCTTGCGGCGTTTGGTGCTGGACGGCAACCTGCTCGCCAACCAGCGCATCGCGGACGACACTTTCAGCCGCCTGCAGAACCTCAGCGAGCTCTCGCTGGTGCGCAACTCCCTGGCGGCCCCGCCGCTCAACCTGCCCAGCGCCCACCTGCAGAAGCTGTACCTTCAGGACAACGCCATCAGCCACATCCCGTACAACACCCTGTCCAAGATGAGGGAGCTAGAGAAGCTCGACCTGTCCAACAACAACCTGACTACACTGCCCAAGGGCCTCTTTGATGATCTGGACGGCCTGTCCCAGCTCCTGCTGAGGAACAACCCGTGGTACTGTGGCTGCAACCTCATGTGGCTGAGGGACTGGGTCAAGGCCCGAGCTGCGGTGGTCAACGTCAGAGGGCTGATGTGTCAAGGGCCTGACCGGGTCAGAGGGATGGCCATCAAAGACATCACCAACGAGATGGACGAGTGCTTTGATGTCGGCCAGCAGGGCAACTCGGCAGTGGTGGCCAAAACGACGGCCAGCAACGCCGTCACCACCCCGCAGGGCTCCCTCTTCACCCTCAAAGCCAAACGCCCGGGCATCCAGCTGCCCGATTCCAACATTGACTATCCAATGGCCACCGGATCGGGAGCCAAGACGCTGGTGCTGAACGTCAAGCCGCTGACTGCTGACAGCATCCGCATCAGCTGGAAGGCCTCCCTCCCGGCAGCCTCCTTCCGCCTGAGCTGGTTGCGCCTGGGCCACAGCCCAGCCGTCGGCTCCATCACCGAGACGCTGGTGCAAGGCGACAAGACCGAGTACCTCCTGACCGCCCTGGAGCCCAAGTCCACCTACATCATCTGCATGGTCACCATGGAGACCGGCAACACCTACGTCCCCGACGAGAGTCCCGTGTGCGCCAAAGCCGAGACCGCCGACGTGTACAGCCCCACTACCACCCTCAACCACGAGCAGAACCTTGACCCCATGGCTGGGCTGCCCCTGGCGGGCATCATTGGCGGGGCGGTGGCCTTGGTCTTCCTCTTCCTGGTCATGGCTGCCATTTGCTGGTACGTCCACCGGACCGGTGAGCTGCTGACGCGCGAGCGAGGCAGCCGGAAGAAGGACGACTACATGGAGTCGGGCACCAAGAAAGACAACTCCATCTTGGAAATTCGAGGGCCCGGCTTGCAAATGATCCCCATCAACCCTCACCGGGCGAAGGAAGAATACGTCATCCACACCATATTCCCTTCCAATGGAACCAGCCTTTACAAAAGTACCCACACAATTGGCTACGGCACAACTCGGGGATACAGAGAAGGGGGCATCCCAGATGTAGACTACGCCTATACATGATGCAAAGTTTTTCCCCTCCTTCCAGACGCATCGTGTCGCCCTCCCCCCCGCGCCCACACTCCACACTCCCATTTTTACCCCCTCCCCAACCTCTCTCTCACAAACACACGCACACCGCACACAGGTTTGGGCTTGGATCGGTTCTTTGGATGGGTGGTTTTCCGGGGGGGGTTTTTGGGCCGAGAAGGAAGAGAAACGGCCAAACGCAGACTTATATTTTCAGAGCAGAACCAGCTAGAACCGAAGGGGAGGGGAAGGGAAATGAATTTTACAAACCAACCTCTTTTGTAGGGGAGGGGAAGAGCAAGAAAACCCACACAGCGTACACAACGAAGTTTTGAAAAGTAGATACGGAGGGGACAAAAGACATAATTTATATTTAATATGCCAGATTTAAAACGAAACAAAAAACAAAAAAAGGAGCGGTCGGGAGGAACAATTGTGAATGAACGTTCGGTTTTGTTGGGCTTGCGGTGGGGTTTTTTTTTCCCTGAAAGGGGATAGAAGGGAACAGGGGAAGATCTAGAGGAAGGCAGAAATGACACTGAGGATCAAAAAATGCTACCTGTTTATCTTTCTTCCTGTATAAATCTTCTATTTTGTTCAGGGGTTAGATTATAAAAAAAAAAAGAAAGAAAGAAAAATTGACACTCTTGTCGTGATGGCTAAACTGTCAACTGTCCTGGAGGATGTGTGGGGAGATCATTCTTGTTTTGCATCCCATAATTCTGCTTTCCTTACAGGTTCTGGATTTATCGTGCAAAATTGAACAATATGGTTCAGGGGAGGGTTCCCCCCCCCGTTTTTCTTTGGAGGGGGGGCGTTCTGAAAAGTCGCTCTTTGTCACAACTCGAGAATCTTCTGTGATCTTCTGGTCAACGCAGCTTCGGTGATAAAGCTCTCCATCGTTACCTCCTCCTCACCCAGCTATCATTCGAGACGATTCTCTTCGTAGGAATAAACTCACCATGTAGCTCTTGCCTTTTTAGCAAAAAAAACCCACAAACAAACGAAAACAAGAAACGGACGTGTGAAGATGGGACAGGCCAGCAGCGTCTTCCAACCAGCAAGATAATCAAACCTTCCATGGTGGGGGGGAGGGGGGGCTCTGAATTCCCAACGAATCTCAGGTTCACACGTGAATGGTTTTTGAGATGTTAAGGAAGGGGAGAGAAAATGTGATTTTTGTGTGTCTAAGCCTTTGGCATCAGCTAGGTTGTTCTCATTGTAATTTCCCAAGATGGTTCAAAAGTTCTGTCTCTCTCTTAACCTCAGTATTTGCTAATTTGGGGAGATCCAGGGATCTCGATAGGTGCCATGGTCTCCATGTCACCTCAATGCAAGGTCCCGGTCTCTTCCATCCATCTTGTGATTCATCAAATCAAGCGTACAGCTTCTTTCTCCTTCCAAGATCTTCCTGCCTTTGTGTTCTCGTGTTAGGAGGATGAGTAGATAGCCCGTGGCACTTCAGGCAAGTGGCAACCCCGCGTGGCTGCCATTTTGTCAATTGTACCCCCCAATTTGGGTGCCGGGCTTGTTTCTCTCCAGAGCGAATCCAGGGGCTCAAAAGTTGCAGAATTACTGTAGCCAAAGCCAGGTCCTCCAGATGATCAGGAGGCTGAAAAGCCAGTTAAGATTCAAAACAGCTGGCTGTCTTGGAGCGAGGGGGGGCAGCAAAGCTGCTTCATAACGCAGTTGCGGTGGAGAAGAAGGAGAAGGAGAAGAGACTGAGGATCGTGGTGGAATTGGTGAAGTTGAGCGCAAGTGACTCAGAACAACGCACGATTCAGAGTTATCTGTAAACAGTTAACGGAATAACAGAGTTGAGGGGACCTTGGACCCTGTGCCATTTTAGACAAAATGGCCACTGAAGTAGGACAAAGCACTTGAACATTGGCTTGACCTGATGGATTTTGGGCACCACTGATGGGCTGACCTCCGAGAATGCCCACACTCAAGTTTGGCCTTCTAGCATTGCCGGGGGAAGGTTTTATTTGCGCGGAGGTGCCCAAGAACAACAAAGAAGCGTGTGCAGAGCCAAGGCTAAAACTGGCTGATGGACTACTGCTCTGAGTCACTGTAGGATCTGACCCTGCTTCTGACTATGCCCCAAGATAGTCTTGCCCGACCTACAGGTAGCCCTCCACCTACGGCCACCATTGAACGCAAAATTTCTGTTGCTGAGCAAGACAGGTGTTCAGCCAGTTTCGCTCCGTTTTACAGCCTTTCTTGCCCCAGTTGTTAAGTGAAACGCTGCAGGTGTTCAAGTTAGTGACACGGTTGTGTGCTGAATCTAGCTTCCCCCTTGACTTTGCTTGTCAGGAGGGTGCAAAAGAGGATCACGTGACACACACACCCCGGACACTGCAACCGTCATAAATAGGAGTCAGTTGCCAAGCGTCTGAATTCTGATCGTGTCAGTGTGGGGATGCTGAAACGCTCGTAAGTGTGAAAAATGCCATCTCGGTGCCGTTGTAACTTCGAAAGGTGACTAAATGAACGATTGTTAAGCCGAGGACCGCCTGTAGTATCTTCAGATGTTTGAGACAGGACGTAGCACTCCCAGCTCTCCTGGCCAAATTCTGGAGAGGTAACCCAACATATCCAGAAGTTAGGAGAGGCTGGTAGAGACTGCAGTGGGGTAGAAAGGAGACAGTAGAGATTCAGGAGGAAAGTCAAATGACCACTGCAGTCTCAATGAAAAGGGATCCTTTCGCCATCTTTCCTCTCTCCCACTCAGAAAAAAAAATGCAATGCCCAAATGAGACTTGGCAGAGAAAAATGCCAAGGATTCCCCTTGAAATCAAAGGCCCCATAGAAAGGCGAGACTGTAATCCAGTTTCCAGCCAAGTGTTGGGCAGAAATGGGCCTATCCTGCCAAAGGCTTGATTCGCTCATATTTCGACTGGAAATGAGTTGCACAAGAGCTGTTTCCAGGCAGGCTTGGGGTGAAGGTCCCATCAGCCTTCCCATGGGGTGGACGCCGTGTCCGTGGATGGTGGCATCTAACCAGGTTGCAAAAGGTGGATCTAAAATAATCTGCGCTCCCCTAGCAAATTAAAATCAATTCAGGTGTCATTTAAACAGGCAGCCTTGCACGCATTATTGTGGGAGGGGGCGGAGGGAACACCCTTGCATGAATACAAGGCTGCAAAATTTTCAATCCTCTTTAAATTTCCGTTGAGTGGCAGTCAGTGGACTTAACTAAGAGGCAATAAAATCTGGGTTGGAGGGGGGAAAATTTCCCCCCTGAGAATTCCCTTCCCCTTGCTGACAGGCTGATATTCCCAAATAGCACGCTGGCTGGGGAATTCTGGGAGTTGAAGTCCACCCGTCTTAAAATGGCCAAGGTTGGAGAAATACTGATCTAAAGACAGGTACCCATTCACTGCCGGCTAAGCCACTGATTTGGTTTTCAGGATGTAGGCAGCACCCCAAAATAATGTGGGTGAAGATGGAGGCATCCACGGAAATCTATTGGAAGGAGAAGAGGCTGGGTTGACGGGCGCCTCGTTTTAAACACCCTCAGTGAGGGAAACACACAAACAAGCTGGGAGAAGGAGGGTGGGGGGGGGAGAGAAGGAATTGCTCCAGGCTAGCTAATATTTATCCGCTAAACATCGCTTTGCATAATCAGGGCCTGGGACCCAAGGTGCTGGTCTCACCTCCTGTGAAGTGCAATTTTATTAAATGCTTCACTCCGTACCCAGCGCTTCACGAACCGAGATAATGTGAGCAGGCTCTCGGGGAGCTGGCGTTTAGCACACGGCAAAGTCGAAATTTAAAAAAAAAAATTTTTTTTTTAAAAAAAACGTGCCCAAAGAATGCCTCTCCCCATCTCTCATTAACGCGGGTGATTTGATGGGTGCTGGTAATATGCCGGCGTGCGCTTGGCATTTGCCGTCACAAGCAATTTGCAGCTCAGTGTTGTAAAGTTTGCATTTTAGGAAAGGTTTTTTTTTTTTATTTAATTTTGAAAACAACAAGCTAGAGAAAGGAGCCAGGGGCATTCAGAGGAATGAAAACAGGCCTTTTGCAACCTTCTTAGGGATAGTTGCATTCGAACCCAGATCTTTATGGCCTGGTCTTTCCAAAGCTGGTTTGTTTGTTTTTTAGGACTACCATTCCCAGCATCCTTGTTTATTAACTAAGTTAGCTGGCACCAAAAGGAGTTGGAGGGTACCACAGAGCTGGAACAGGCAAAACATCCAGTGGGTTCCTTATTTTCGGACCTTGAATGGCTGAGCAAGATACAGATAGTCCTCAATTTGCAAGCATTCATTTAGTGACCAAAGTTACAACGGCACTAAAAAAAAGTGGCTTGTGACTGTTTTCCACACTTGTGACTGTTGCAGCCCCCCCGTGGTCACCTGATCAAAATTCAGACGCTTGGCAACTGACTCGTATTTATGACGGTTGCAATGTTTCCCGGGGTGTGTGTGTGTGTGTGTGTGTGTGTGTGATGTGGTCCCCTTTTTGCAACCTTCTGACAAGCAAAGCCAATGAGGAAGTCAGATTCATTTAACAACCATGTGACTAATTTAACAACTGCAGGGATTCACTTAGCTCTGGCAAGAAAGGCTGTAAAATGGGGCAAAACTCTCTTAGCAACCGTCTTGCTTAGCGACAGAAACTTTGGGCCCAATTGTGGTTGCAAGTCAAGGACGACCCAAATCTTGACTTGAGGAACAAATAGGGTCCCCCCCCCAGTAAAGTTGTATTTAGAGAAGCAAAACTGAACGAGGGTTAGCCAGTGGGAGGACCCAAGAGAGGGAGGCAGAGAATCAAAAGGAGAGGGTGAGTGGGATGGGATGGGGGTCCTTATTAAAAAGCTGCCCCCTTTTGCAATCTGAAATTCCCAGTAAGGCTACTCGACGCTCCCCAGTTTGCCCTGTCCGTCCCCATCAAAGTAAGCAGCTATTTTGGGCTTCCTGCTGGCTTCGTGAAAGCGCATACAATGGCTCCATTTCCACCTGCTTGTCTAAGATAACATTTTGGGGAAGAGACAAAGCTGGGGGAAAAACCCTGCCATTTCACCCCCGTTTCTTCCTTTCCATTCGGACTTCTGTGTCTGACGGGTTCGTATCCCAACTCACCTTTCTTCCATCTTCCTGGTCAGCATCCCAAATGCCTTCTGAAAAACCCGAGTTTTAAAAGAACATCGGGGTCCGGCACGTGGCCGTAAAATGCACTCCCCCCCCCCGGCTGCAATGTCACTTCACCCACTGCTCCAAAACCAGAAAGTGTGACGTCTGTCCATCCATCAAATGTTCATCCGCCTTAAAAAGAAATATACTGGCAGTTCCACTAGGATGATCCCTGATGGATGGCAATGAGCGAGGAAGGTTGTGATTGACGACTTGCCAATTAAAAAATAATAATTTAGGTCAGCCCAGTTTGCTAGCCTCTCAAATGCCCTCGGAGGGCCGGGGATTATGGAAACTAGACTCCAGTCGCTGGGGGGGCTACAGGTTGGCAAAGTCCCTCCCAGCCTCCCAATGTGTTTCTGTTCATCCTTGGCAAGGGTCTTATCGGCACTCGACAGGCGGGCTAAAATGTCTCTGTTCAAATGGTGTTTCGGTCCTTGCGGCATCAGCCTTTGGCATGGGACAAACGGTCTGCTTGACAAACGGCCTTTTTTATTTATTTGTTTTTAAAAGCCCCCTTTTGCTTTTCCCGCACATCCTTCTTGGCAAGCCTGACTCCTTTCAGGAAAAGAGAATTCAGGAGCTGTTTGCAATGGTTTTTTTTTTTTTTTTAAAGGCTCAACAGAAGTACAAAGGTGACCAGGGAAATGTAGAAGGGCAAGTTCTTAAAATAGCAAGGGCCGAGATGCGCAGGACTAGAAACTTGCTTTTTCTAGGGAAAAAAAACCCACAGAGACACATAGGAACGCTTTCGTGAGTCTCCAATCCTTGCACAAAACGTGACAGGTAGAGAAATTCGGTCTTGCCTATAATGTTCCCTTAGGATGGCTGAGATTCAATTTGGCCAGGTGGGAGGGGGAGGTGTGTCCTTCCCACTGTGGGTGAACTACAGTTCCCAGCATCCCTCTCTATGGGCTGTACCAGCTGGATTAACTGAAAGTGGCCAACTAGGTCCACATCTGGAAGGACACAAGCTCCCCCTGAGGGTCCAAAGCAAACTTCTAGCCCATTCCCAAGTTCTCATCCTTGGGCACTTTAAGATGGGTGGACTTCAATTCCCAGAACTGAATGCTGGCTGGGGAATTCTCGGAGTTGAAATCCACCCATCTTAAAAGTCCCAAATCTCAAGATCTTCCCCCAGGGCACTCCTGGATATTGAGAAGGAAGGACTCAAAGGTCAGGCTGATCGATGTGACTCAGACCAGTAATCAAACTGCTGCTTTAAGGATGTAAACCATCTTTCCAGACAAGAACCACACAATGCAGGCAGCTAATATGGTGGGTAGAGATGGAGGGAATCAGCAAAAAGGATAAAAGATGCAAGATATATAGCCTTCTTGAGCAGCCAAGACTGGTGACTGGAGAAGAAGGTGGATGGGTTGTAGATTCTTGGCTTCTAGATCAAAGTATCTTCTCTCGACCACAAAGGGGCCCGTCAAGGCATGGTTGATGTAATCTGTCAAGCCAAAGAAGGGTGCCCTTCCATTGGGCAGGACCTCCATTCCCAAGGTCAAGTTGAGAAAGAAAAACAGGAGAATGCTGGAGGACGCCAACAGCTGGAGAGGCTCTCCAATGCACACGGGACTAACCCAGTTTTCTCTGCACAGACCAGTCCTGATTGCTGGCTTGCTGGATTCTACCCTTCTGGGAGGGGTTGCCGTAACCAACTTCCCCTGGATAGGGCCTCAACTCCAAAGGGACCCGCTCGGTCTCCACTTTAGTATCTTCAGCTGCCCTCCTCCTTCTTCTAGACAACTCGGCGAAATCCGCAGCCTTGTGGATTGGGTGACAATCCAACCTGACGTTCCTTGGGTCATCTGGGACGACACATCCCCACGTTCCAGAAGTCATCACCTTGTGCTAGATTCCTTTATTAGTCCCACAGATGAACCTGGGAGCGCCTGAAGCCAAAGGCGTAAAGTTCCTCTCGAGGTGCACCTAGTTGTGACATTCCCAGCTCTCCCGATTCCTCCCCACGCAACTGGACGTCGAGGAAGGTGCCCTAAAGGAGAACATCTTTCCCCATCACCTGTGATTTGAGAACAGCTCAAATGGCGATAATGAGAGACTACTGTACGAGAGAGAGAGGACATTGATGGCCACATGGGATTTAATCTAAAGGTTTAAAAAAGCCTTTTGAAAAACTGACTGGGATCACAGTGGCCAGTAACAGGTTTTTTTTTTTTTTAAAAAAAAAGACAATTTGGGACAGGTAAGCCTTGTCCCGCTCAGCACTGCCTCACGTCCCAGCTATTCTTGCACCAGTTCCCAAGCTGAGTTTTCCATCCTGAACTCTCTACGCCAAACTAAGGGTGTTTATTTCTTTTTTGTTTTGTTGACCCCCCCCCCACCCCCAGCCCTTCCTCTTTTCTTGACTTCAGAGAAACCAAAGTGCTCTCTTTGGCGCAACCTTTGGCCTCCTCCTCCTCCTCCTCCTCCTCGTTTTAGGTGCCTTGAAAATTTTCAAATGTTTCAAAAAAAATAATAATAATAATAATAATGAATGTCTCGCAAATTCTCTTAGTCCTTTTTTTCCTCCCCTCCGTTTTTCATAGAAAAACAAAAAAGTACAACTTTAAAAAATTAATTATTAAAAATAAAGAAACAAAACAAAACAAAAAGCAGAGAGTTTTTTTTCCTTTTGGGGGGGAGGGAGGGGGAAATAAAATGGGGGAAAAGGTTTCATTTTAACAGCCGGCTTCACACAATATGACTAGGCACAAACTCGGGGGGGGGGGTGTCTTTTGGCGGGGACTGTAAGCACCCAATTTTTGCTAGTTCATCCCTGATTATTTTAGACCGGGGTCACATTAAAACAGCCCACCCATCAAGTTTTGTTATGTAAGCCATGATTGATTGGGATGACACAATACGCCAAGCCACAAACTGTAAAATCACAGTTCCTTGATTTTCAACCAGGGTTTCCCAACCTTGCCCATTTTCGGCTGTGTGGACTTCAACTCCCAGAATTCTACCACCAGCTTGGCCATTGATAAGTATTCTGGAGGTTGAAGTCCACACACCAGGAAATGGCTGAGGTTGGGAAATGCTGGTTTAAGCCGTGGTTTACTAACTACGAATGATTAAAAGTTGGTGGGTTGCATTAGCACAATATATTATGCAATAAATGTTGGAACCACAATACCTAGGTTCGTAACCACTTTATACCATTATTTAACCATGGCTTTCTGAGTAAACTCACAGAATAAGCTAAACTGAGCTGGGCAACCTTTCTGGACCTCTTCCTGAAGTGCTGAACTATGATTCCTAACCAGCATGGCGCCATGATTGCTTCTTGAATGCCCTAATATAAAAGTTTAGATCCCTGCAGAGAGAATTCTAGCTTCTCAGCAACAACAACGACAACAAAATTCTAACCTAGTCCTTCTCTGTGTCTCTTTCAACTCCGATCTTAGTCACTGGCCAGCCGCCTTGCTCCAATTATTTTCTTGTAATTTGGGCCGAGTCGCTATTTTAAGGAAGTTGGGCAGTGGACCTGAGCTGAATTTTGGAAAAAGATTGTGACGGAGGCAAGATCTGAACTCGGACCTCCAGCAGCCAGAACCCCGGAGGAGACAAAACTTGACTTCTCCAGACGACTCGAGCCTGCCTCCTGGATTGTAACATCCCCCGGGGGGGGGGGAATTATTTTCTGTCCCTTTGTAAATGGTGGTTTCTGCTAAATTTAACATAAAACTCGAGTTCATTAATTCGGCATTAGACAGGCTGCAGAATCTGCCCGCAGGTTAATGGATTTCTCCAGGGGATGAAAGTGCCATTTTGCAGCGGGCAGCGACGACAAGCAGGGCAAAGGGTGATGCCACCCCTGAGGAGATGGGGGTCTTGGGAGGGGGGGGTGGATTCTGGGTCTCAGCCCACGTTGCCAGTTGGGCTGAAGGCACAAGCCGAGGAGTAGACAACAGCAAAACAAGAATCATTTATATCTCCTTGAGCATCTTAAGGCTTTTTTTTTTTTTAAAATACTCCATGCTCTAAGTACGCCCACCAAAGCCGCTTGCGTGCTGGTTTATGGAAAGCACGAGGACAACGTCTTATATTTAAACAATTCAAAACTATTGATTGGGAAGGATGCAGAAGGAAAAGGAGAATTTTAGATAGAATTTTATCGCTGCTTAGAGCAATATGTGAAGTTGGAGAATTTGGGGTGGGGTGGGGGGGCACAGAATCCTCTCTCTGATCCCAAAATGAATCCAGTAGGGGTGTGCGCATAGGTAGCCGAGACTCTGAAACCGACTCCCAGGTTTTTTAATCGTCCTTATTTTGTTCCTGGAGGAAAGAACTGCCTTACGAAAATAATTCACCGAACGTCACCTGTGTTTCAGCAAAAATGTGTTATGCAACATCCGAGTTACCATAATAGGCAAGTTTGTCCACTTGCATATATACCTAACACAACACTGCAGCTCATTTTAATGCCTAACGCAGCACTACCGTTCCTTTTATGCCCAATGCAACATTGCAGCTCGTTTTAATGATCAATGCAACATTGCAACCAGTTTTAACGCGGAGTGGAACATTGTAGTTTTAACACCCAACACAACATTGCACTTGGTTCTCACGCCAGGCCAAATCCTGGCCAACTCCCCCCCCCCCCCGCCCCATCCATCAGGACCTCAATCTCTCTCGTCTTCCTTTTTTATTTATTTTTTTACCATTTTTCCTTGCCTGCGGGCATCTTGCCATTTGCTTTTTATAAACGCTGCTTTTATGCTCTCTAAGCCCACATTTATTGACCTACATCAACTCTTCAAGGCTTGGAGGGAGAGATTGGGAGAGACTTCTACGAAAGGCGAGGTTTTTTTTTTTTTAAAAATCTTAAAAATAAAACCCAAGGAGAGAAAATTGGGGAAGGGAGGGGTTGCGAGGGAGGAAGAAAGATGGATATTAATTTGGGAAAGAGGTCAGAGAGGCAAAGAAGGAAAATGTGCAGATGGGGAGGGAGAGGGGGCGTCACCAGATTTAGAGAGCAAAAAAACCACCTTCCTGATTTAAGGAGAGAGGGAAAAGGCAGTCGGGGAGGTCTGGCTCTATTAATAACCCACAACAACCGAATGCCAGCTCTGGAGAGAAAGACAAGACTCATCACACACTGAGGCACAGCTGGAAAAAAAGTGCTTCTGGGCCCCCAAATGGATAGCGAGCGCATCTTCTTAACAGCCTAATTCATGCTCTGCTCAGGGAGCAGAAAACCTCGGTAGTTAACCAATGCTACTGAAGCATCGGATGGCGTGACCCAGATGGAGGCAGAGGCAGCAGCTGGGAATAGGCTGGGAGGCGAGACCGTCTCCTCCCCATCGGGGTTTCTCAACCTTCGGGACCTTGAGAAGATGGGTGGGCTTCAGCTGCCAGCTTGGCTGGGGAATTCTGGGAGTTACAAGTGTCAGGATAGAGCTGGAAGGGGCCTTGGAGGTCTTCTAGTCCGACCCTAAACCATTTCAGACAAATGGCTGTCCTGTCTCTTCTTAAAAACCTCCCGTGATGGAGCACCCACGACTTCTGGAGGCCGGCTGTTCCACTGGTTAATTGTCCTCACTGTCAGGAAGTTTCTCCTTAATTCCCAGGTTGCTTCTCTCCTGGATGAGTTTCCATCGGTTGCTTCTTGTCCTGCCTTCGGGTGATTTAGAAAATAGGTTGACACACCACCACCCCTCTTTTTTTCTGGCAGCCCCATTCTACCCATCCACTCTACCCATCTTCAAGTTCCCGAGGTTGAGAAATACTAGTCTAGACTTTCTGGATTTTACTACTGTTAAGTTCTAGTTAGAGAAGACAACGACTGTGGGGTCCTTGGTGCTCTCCGAGCTTGGTGGTTTTCTTCCAGACGTTTCATTACCCAACTAGGTAACATCATCAGTGCTAGAAGGGAGGAGGAGGAGGAGGAGGAGGACTGTGGGGTCCTTGGTGCTCTCCGAGCTTGGTGGTTTTCTTCCAGACATTTCATTACCAAACTAGGTAACAACATCAGTGCCAGAAAGGGGGTGTTTGTGTGTGTGTGCTGTTGACATTGCCTAGTTTGGGAAATGAAACGTCTGCAAGAAAACAACCAATCATAGGGAGCACTGAGGACACACACACACACACACCCATTTCAACCCTGAGCTTCAAATATTCTCCTTTAGAGAGGACAATGCCAAGAGATTATCAGAATTGCCCAATCTGGGAATTCTAGAACCAAACTGACATACTTTTGATTTGGAGGTTCTGGACCTGCGCAAGGGGCTGGCTCCCCTGTTGCTCCTCAGCACCCCAATCCAAGCACTGCTCTCCGATTGTTTGAGAGATGGCCAGGATTCTTAAAAGCCCCTGGTGATCGCGTGGTTGTGACGGTCGTAAGTGCGAGGATCAATCTGAAGTCACTTTTTTTTCCCAGTGCCACTGTAACTTTAAACGGTTACTAAATGAGTTGTAAATTGAGGACTCGTGTACCAAAAAAAGGCTAATTTTAGGAGCGGTGTTCAAGTAGCATGCAGAATTTGCTGGATAGCACAGCTCTGCTGTTTAAACCACAGTGGTAAAGCCACATTGTCAGATCTCTGCAGAGTGAGGAGGAGTCCCTGTGTATTTAAACTGACTCTGGTTTCCCTCTTTCTTTAAAAAAAACCAACCCCCCCCCTCCCAAAATCCTGGCTTCCTTTCAGCCCCATGCTAAAATATGAAGCACTGCACAGCCTACAGCCCAGCTCTGACTCCAGGGAGGACAGCAGCCATATGCTGAGCATATGGCTGAGCCTTCAGCACAGATCAAGGGTGAGGTTTATGTGCCGCTTGGCCAGCGCTGTGCCAAATTGCCAAAAAAGGTGACAGGTTTTTAAAATAGCAAACCGTTTCTTAAAAGGGGAAGTGCGTGCCTGGAGCCGTTTTTTCTTTCTTTGAAGAAAATGACGATCCTAAAAGCACAAAACGTTGGAAAGGTGAGAGAGAGTGTGACGAGAACCAGGGCTTGCCATCGTTTTAAATCAAGAGTGCTTAATGTCTGGGCAGAGAAAGAGGCTCTTTATAATATAAAATAACACGTGGTCCCGTGGCTGGCTGGGGAATTCTGGGAGTTGAAGTCCACCTGTCTTAAAGCACAGCTGGCTGAGGAAAGGAGAAAGCCATTTTCTCAAGGTCTTCCTCTTGCAAACGCTGAGGGTCTTTCCAAACAACTGCGTCTCTGATTGAGATGCCTGCCAAACTACAAATTCTTAGAAGGGTTGATGCCCCCCCCATCGCTCCCAAGCAGGGTGGGTTCTAAGGAAACCTATTTGGGGTGTCCTGGGTTGGAGATCCCCGCCTTGCAATCAAGTTGGATAGCTCCAAACTAAACCAAGGGGTTCCCACCAGCCTTTCTTACTGAGCCCTGCTTCTTTCTCCCTTCCCTGCACAATAATGGTTTAAACCAGGGGTCCCCAGCCACTTTTAAGACCTGTGGACTTCAACTCCCAGAATTCCTGGTTTAAACGACAAGTAGTCATTGACTGATAAATCACAATTGAGCCCAAAATTTCTGCTGCTAGGCAAGACCGTTGTGTTCAGTGAATTTTGCCCCGCCTTACGACCTTTCTTGCCACAGATCTTAAGCGGATCGCCGCAGTTGTCAAATCAGTACGCTTGTTCAGCGAATCTGGCTTCCCCATTGGCTTTGCTCGTCAGGGGGGTCGCCAAAGGGGATCGGCGCAACCCATTATAAACAGGAGTCAATGGTCCCACCTCTGAATTTGGATCACCTGACCACAGGTGATGCTGCAACGGCCGTAGGTGTGAAAAAATGATTTTTTTTTCAGTACCGTTATAACTTCAAACAGTCCCTAAATGAACTGGTGTAAGTCGAGGACTACCTGTGTTCAGTCTCCAGCCGTCACTCGGCTTTAGGGAGAACGTGGGGAGCCAAGGAGAGCTGTGTGGCCCTCCGTGACTGAAGAAGCCACAATTCCAGCATCTTTTGACCCACAACCACTGGCTGGGAAAGGTCCTTCCTCACACCTGGAGGATGACAATTGCTGCGCCCTTGCCTAACCCCCACCCCACCCCGTCAGTGACGCTGGCACCATCGGCCCCTCTCTCTATGGCCAGGAAGCGCCTTTGGAAGGCTCCCCCGGCCACCAGCTGCAAACGACGAGTTGCTAAGTGGGGTTCATACCCTGCTAAAACAGCTGTCAGGTGTGGCTCCGTTTAGCACTGCCAGAGCAGGCCTGACACATTTGCTGGCAGCCCAGTGCAGGGATAGAGGGGGACCCCCCGGGGCTCTTTGGATACGGTGCCCGCCTCGGAGGATATCCGGCAGAAGGAAGCGTTGATTTACAAAAAAAATAAAAGAAAGACTCTGAAAAAGCTCAATTCTAGATGCAGGCAGACCCTCCGTGCCCCCCACCCGCCCCGCCACCCTCCCACCCGGCACAGCTCCTCTGCAAAGCATCGGAAGCCTCAGCTCCACTAGCGGGAGGGGAATTGCGTTGGACCACACACACACACTGCGGAGTTCGCGCTGGCAGCCAAAATGCCAGCCTGCACACGGACCGTTAATTGAGCTTGGCTCTGCAGCTGAGCAAAGGGGAACACGCTCCGAATTTGTTTGGGGTGCCAGAAGAGGGAAGGTTTGATCACGCCGTGCCGTAATGACAAGGAGCCAGGCACTCTCGTGGCGAGAGGGAGGGCAAAATTAAGGTTAAACAGTGGAAAAGCAGAGAAGAAAAGAACCCAGCTGGCTCCCCAAGCCGGCTGGATATATTCCTTTGGCCCCCTCAGGCCAGGCATCGGTACGCATGGATGGATGTTTGGTGAATTACTGCATCCGGCGCTTATCGGTGTTAGGGTGGGTGTGCACCGTATGTGTGCATATTGGATTTTGATTAGGGGGACATGTTTAAACTGCGGTTGTATGTTGTTAAGATGCCCAGAGCCACTTGGCCAACAGGCAGTCGTATAAACTGAAGAGATAAAATAAATAAAACAGATTACACAAAGCTTCCAGACCGATGGGAAAATAAAAAAAAAGCAGACCTGGCAAGCAGCTGGGTTTAAAAAAAAAAGTCTCCCATATTTGCCTGAAATCTTCCTGCAAATCCGATCAGGTGTCATTGTATTCTCTGGGGGAACTAAATGGATAAATATAAGGAAACACCAGACTTTGGGGGGCCAGCCCAGCTAGAATCAGAAGATCCCATTTATCTGCCAGGTTTCCCGGCTGGCCAAAAAGACGGTCCCCCCCTAGGCAGTGTACAAATCCTATAAAAGTATAATGCAAAATAAACTAACCAGGCCTGCAAAGGGACAAGCTGATTCAGACTACAGCTGGTCCCGAATCAGCTGCCCACTTGTAAAGGGAGGAGAACCTCACTTACTACATGATTACAGGAGCCTTGTTGGTTATCCATATTTTTCTGGGTGCAATTCAAGGAACCTACAAACCCTTGTTATCGGTCAGGTCCTGGCCACCTTAAGACAGTCTACTCTTGACTTGCCACCGTTTGTTTAGTGTCCAAAGTTACAACGGCGAGGAAAAAAAGTGACTTAGGACCATTTTTCACCCTTATGACCCTTGCAGCGTCCCCAGGGTCAGGTGATCAAAATTCAGACGCTTGGCAACTGACGCGTATTTATGACGGTTGCCGTGTCTCCCGGGGGGTCACGCGATCCCCTTTTGCCACTCCTGCCTGAGCAGCGGGTTGGACTAGATGACCTCCAAGGTCCCTTCCAACTTTATTATTATTATTATTATTATTATTATTATTATTATTATTATTATTATTATTATTATTATTATTATTACTTTCTGACAAGCAAAGTCAAGGGGGGAAGCCGGATTGACTTAACAACCGTGCTCCTAATTTAACAACCGCAGCGATTCACTTCACAGCTGTGGCAAAAAAAACATCGTAAAAATGGGGCAAAACCGACTTAGCCAACCGTCTTGCTTAGCAACAGAAATTCTGGGCTCAATTGCAGCCGTAAGTCGAGGACTGCCTGTGCAATCTGTTCAGATGCAGCTAAATCTTCTCTGCGGTGGCCCTTGAAAATTCGCAGCCCTCCCCCACCCCATAGCAAATACAATAAATAAAATAAACAAAGGGAGGAGGAGAAGGAGGAGGAGGAGGAGGAAAGAAAGAAAGAAAGAAAGAAAGAAAGAAAGAAAGAAAAGAAAGAAAGAAAGAAAGAAAGAAAGAAAGAAAGAAAGAAAGAAAGAAAGAAAGAAAGAAAGAAAGAAAGAAAGAAAGAAAGAAAGAAAGAAAGAAAGAAAGAAAGAAAGAAAGAAAGACCAGGAAAAGAAATGTCGATGGCAAGAGAGGAACAGAGCTGGGACTGGACAGGAAACCGCAGAGAAATCTTGCCAGCCGCCGTGCAGTGGTGGCAGCTATCTCAAAAAAATAATAGATTTGGGCAGCCCGGAAAGAGGGTTTATCAGCAGAGACCCACTTAATGTGCGACTGCTGCATTTTCACAGCCCTCGGCTTGGCTTTTCTGCCCCAGGGGTCAAAATAATTCATCTCGCCTTAGGGAACGCAGATCTTGATTCAGGGGAGAGAGGCTATCACTTATTTCTCTGCCTCGGGCAGCCCCCCCCAAAAAACCCAACAAGGAACAGAGGGAGACATTAAGTTAAACTCACATCAGAGGCATCCCTGGTGGAAAGGAGCGTGTGGGAGGAGTGGGAGGAGGGGAGTTAATGCGCCGGTAGAGCTAAAAGCCTCCACGAGGCCTCCGGGTTGCCCGTGGCCCTCAAATACATGGATTGCAGCCCCCCAGAAATCTTGGAAAAGTTTATTTATTAAGATGATTTAGAGGGCTGCCCAGCTCACTCAGGGTGACTCTGGGTGGCTTGCACAAACAAAACCCTAATTAAAAACCCCAATAAATATCAAAAGTCCAACCGACCACATGATGGGCTCTGTGTCACCCTGGGGTCCCCAGGCCTGCTGGCAAAACGGGCCCAATTTAGAACACAGAACACAGAATTTACCCCCATCCAGGTAGCCCTTGGCTTAAAGGGCAACTGGAATCTGAATTTCTGTTCTTAAGCAAGGCATGAGCCTTTTTTGCCACGGTTGGTAAGCGGATTATTGCAGTTGCTAAGTGAATCAGGCGGTCGTTAAGCGAGTCCAGCTTGCCCCATTGGCTCTGCTCCTGCCAGGTCGCAAATGGCGCTCTGTGTGACCTCGGATTGCTGCAATTGTCAAAAAGACACACCGGTTGCCAAGCGCCCAAATTTTGATGGGGTGACTGTGGGGAGGCTGCGACGGTCGTAAGGGCCAGGACCAGTCCCCAGTCACTTTTTTCAGTGCGGTTGTGACTTTGAGTGGTCGCTGAATGAGCGGTTGTAAGTCAAGGACCACCTGTCATACTTTAGGGGACCAAAGGAGAGAGAGGGAAAGATGGATATTCATGTAATTCCCTAACTAGAATTGCATTCAGGGTTTTGATCCGGTGCCTCTCAAGAGCACACACACAAACACACAAACACAAACACGATGGGCTAAGCGTAACTCTGGCGGACAGAAAGTTCGGTGTCCCTGCTTTAGAGAATATGATCCTTGCCATCTTTTGCCAAGAGGTCCAGTGGCATGTGCCCAAGTCATAGAACACAGAATCGTAGGGTTGGAAGGGGGGACCTTGGAGGTCTTCTAGTCCAACCCCCTTATGCTGTTCCGGACAATCTTTTCTTGAAAACCCCCAGTGATGGAGCACCCACAGCTTCCGGAGATAAACCGTTCCACTGATTAACTGTTCTTGATATCTGCCTGATCAGCATCCCCAAACCCTCAGGCCAAGCTCTTCCAAAGCCCCCTTAGCAGGTCCTGCCCCCCCCTCCATCCCCCCCCCAAAAAAACTGCCTTGTGAGGGTTGCTTAACGCACTTCCAGCCTCCCTGTGAAATATCGCCTGGCAGCGACCATAAAAGGGAGCTGAGACAGGAGCCATCTGATGGGGGAAGCGCTCCCCATTTAGGCCTGGCGGGCGTCTGCTGCAAATCTCTATTTTTATGGCGATTTTTATAGTCCAAAGGTGGAAGGAGACAAGAGGGGAGGGGGAGAGGGGAGGGGGAGAGAGAGAAAGGAAGAAGGAAGAAGTCATTGCTCTAAAGAAGGGCCATCGTGGGGGATCTCTTTGAAGAAAGCTATGGGGAAGAAGGAGCTATATATATATATATATATATATTTATTTATTTATGTCCCTTTATTTTGTTACAAATAACATCTTCAGCACACCTTCTTCCTCCTATTTTCCCCACAACAACCCTGTGAGGTAGGTTGGGCTGAGAGGGAGGGACAGGCCCAAAGTCTCCCAGCCGGCTTTCGTGCCTAAGGCGGCACTAGAACTCACTGTCTCCTGGTGATTGGCCCAAAGTCTCCCAGCCGGCTTTCGTGCCTAAGGTGGGACTAGAACTCACCGTCTCCTGGTGATTGGCCCAAAGTCTCTGAGCTGGCTTTCGTGCCTAAGGCGGGACTAGAACTCACCGTCTCCTGGTGATTGGCCCAAAGTCTCCCAGCCGGCTTTCGTGCCTAAGGCGGGACTAGAACTCACCGTCTCCTGGTGATTGGCCCAAAGTCTCCCAGCCAGCTTTCATGCCTAAGGTGAGACTAGAACTCACCGTCTCCTGGTTTCTACCCTGGTGCCTTAACCCCTAGACCAAACTGGCTATCCTAAGGCACTTCTCTAGCCTTGGGGAAATCAACTCGAGTGCTATTCCCTCCTGATCAGTCTTTTGGGGACTGACTGGAGGAGGGACCTCAGCAAGAGATGGCTGGCATCACCCATCTTGTCTAAGATCCTTTTCCCCCCGTTTTCCTGACGCAACAGCCGGCAAGGAACAGGCACACCTGAAGTCTGACGGGATCTCGTCAGCAGCAGCAGTGAAAAATCTCAAAATCTTCCTCTAAGCAGGTTCATTTTTGCTTCTAAGAATAACTGCCTTAGCTACCGGAGACGTCGCTGTCTCCACGGACTTGGCCAACTGCCTTGCCGCTTCGGTGGCTGCATCGCTGGGACATCCCTGGGACGAATTCTGGAGGTTAATCAGGCCCTGCGATGATTAATTATGCAGTTAATTAATGTCAGGTAATTAAGCACTATTTCATTCTGTCACTCCTGGACCGGTGGATTGGCGGTCCTCTAGCGAAAGCCACCGAGGCAAAATCGACTTCTCCGTCTTTTTCGCTGTGCGCCAGGGGTCAGGATGGGGGATTCGGGGGAGCCCCAGAATGGAAAATGGGATTGAAAAGAGGATGTAGAGAATGAAGAGGAAATAGGTTTGAGGGGAGCCAGTTCGGTCTGGCAATGAAGGCACCAGGCTAGAAACCGGGAGATAGGGAGTTCCAGCCCCGCTTAGGCAAGAAAATCAACTGGGTGACCTTGAGCCAATCCCCAGGAGGCCATGAGTTCTAGTCCTGCCTTAGGCATGAAAGCCAGCTGGGTGACTTTGGGCCAGTCCCTCCCTCTCAGCCCAACCCGCCTCGCGGGGCTGTGGTTGTGGGGAAAATAGGAAGAGGAAGGAGTATTTGGTATGATGCCACCTTGACTAGTAGTAATAGTAGTAGTAGTAGTAGTAGTAGTAGTAGTAGTAGTAGTAGTAGTTGATAATAATAATAATAATAATAATAATAATAATAATAATAATAATAATAATAATAATAATAATAATAATAATAATAATAATAATAGCAGGCTATAAACAAAAATTCTCCATGGAAATGAGGGAGCAAAGAGATTACAAAATTCTCAAATCTCAAGATTTTTCTTTCCTTTCTATTAATCTCTTTCCTTCCTTCTCTTCCTTTCCTCCTTCCTTCTTTCCTTCTTTCCTCCTCCTTTCCTTTCCTTTCCTTTCCTTCCCTCCCTCCCTTCCATAAAGCCAATGTATTGCCACAGTCCCCTTTTGCCAAATGCAGGGAAGCACTCTCCCAGTTTTCAGCCACCATAGTTACAGGTGGCTCCGTCCCAAAAGAAATTCAGGGGAAGCCGCCCACCAGCTGCTCGCTGCTTAGCCAATTCCCCGAATCCCGCTGTCTGCAGCTTTGTCAACTGACCAGCGGTAAACAAACCAGGGTTTAGGGCGACGCATGAACCCCTGTTGAGAATGAGAGATGTGCCGTGGCCTTTTTTTTTTAGTTCGAGGCCAGCTGCTGGGGAGAGGGGTCAGCAAACTAAACAAAGCCAGCCTCACCCCAGGCTTCCTAAGCAGCAGTTCGGATTGTGTTCCAGCTCCTCCGACGATTCCGCTGGCGGCAAACGTCCGCCAGCAATTGGACCGCTGGAGTGACACATGCGTCGATCTGCGCTGACAATTTGCCACCGTAATAGCCGCCTGGGGCCTTTTGCCTCCCGCACTTGGCGGGCTGATAACCGTGGCCGGCGATTCGCAATGCCAAAGCAACACAGGCACTCAATCCATCCATCTCTCTCTAAAACACCCAGCTGGGAGAACACGGCAGCAATCTTCTTACCACCAGCCGGTCCCCTGCAGGCCTTAGCTCTTGAAGTTGAGAGAGAGAGAAAGAGAGAGAGAGAGAGAGAGAGAGAGAGAGAGTTATGAAAAAGTCACTGGGAAAAAAGTGACTTAGGATCAGTTCTCACTCTTATGACCACTGCAGCATCCGTATAGTAGCCCCTCAAGTATCGGAAGACTGCTATCCTGTCCCCCCTCATCCTTCTCTTCCATAGACTACTAGGCAGACCTAGCTCCCTCAACTGTTCTTCATACAGTTTAGCCCGGGGGGTCTTCAAACTTGGCCCTTTTATGACTTGTGGACTGGCTGAGGAATTCTGGGAGTTGAAGTCCACAAGTCATCAAAGGGCCAGGTTTGAAGACCCCTGGGCTAAACTGTACGAAGAACAGTTGAGGGAGCTAGGTCTGCCTAGTAGTCTATGGAAGAGAAGGATGAGGGGGGACAGGACAGCAGTCTTCCGATACTTGAGGGGCTACTATAGGGATGCTGCAGTGGTCATAAGAGTGAGAACTGATGCTAAATCACTTTTTTCTCAGCGACTTTTTCATAACTTTGAATGGTGGCTAAATGAATGGCTGAAGGATGAGGAGTACCTGTATTTTCATCCAAGGCCAGGGTAAGACGAGGCAATGCCCATCTTATGACTCCCTCTATTCAGGGGTGTCTCCTTGGACTTGCAAGATGCCTAAAGAAGAAGCACAAGGCCCCCTGCATTCATTCATTTCCTTAAAGGTTCAATAAACCCGTAATGGTCAAATATAAGTAAAGATTCTAACTCTAACCTGAGATTCCCCAAATGGGTCAGTACCAACCCCTTGGATAGATGGGTCTATCCAAGGGGTCAGTACGTGTCTGGAGTTCAGTAGGAACAGACTGAACTTGGAAGAGTGCAGTGAGCAGGAAACAGGACAGCCTCCACATTTCAATCAGCAAATAAAAGCACAGAGACAAAATCTGCCACCTGCATTATAATTTTGACTTTATTATATGCCTGCAGGATTTATTCTGTTCTAAACCCGTGCACAAAACTTTCCTGTACGTTTTGAGTCATGAACTCAGCAGAAAGAAAAAATTATTCACATTATTCATTCGTTTAAAACAAAATATAACGTTGAAATATATCAGTGTAACGCCGGCTGTGTATGCTGATGCACTGGGAGGGGGGTTAACCGCACATCTGGTGTCTGCAAGAGCTTTGAGACCGTGATTGTGTTAAGATTTCTGTCATGGAGACAAGGTTAAGAGGAAATAAACACCCTGCTTGCTTGGATAAGCTGCCCCAGACCACCCGGGTCGACGATTCTCCTGCAAACCCTACAAATTGGATTGCCTCAAAGCAAGGAAAAACACCAGGCTGCTAGCAGTTTTTTCACAGCTAGGAATAAAATCGGATTGTCGGTAATCTTAATTTACACGCAACAGCACATATGAATTAAGGACATATGGACTTTATGGTGTACAAGGAAAGACTGATGAAGCACCAGCAAAAAAGCTCGTTAGCAAAGCCTTATAAACAACGCTAATAAAGCTGCTGATTTATTGCTACGGCGAAATTCAAACAGGAACCGAATGTTGCATTCTGAATCTTTGGCGCCCCCCAGTGTTCACGGCAAGCCACGACGCCGGGTCCCGCTGAGTCAACTACTGTACATTATAATATTTCGGGCAGAAATTAAAATCAGATCGATTCTCAGTTATAAGACCTCAGACTGATAAGAAGCACGTGATTTTTCCTGCTTCAACAGCCATAATTGTCCTCCCTTTTCCTCAAACCTTACACTATAAGCCACAGAATGCAGGTAGTCCTTGTTTAGCGAGCCCAATTGGCAGCAATCATTAAGCAAAGTGACGCAACTCTGCTTGCAATTTTTCCCTTCAGCTTTCTTTTGCTTTACAGCATGCAAAGGTTGTAAACGTGAGGCCTGGTTGCAAAGTTACTTTTCCTTCACTGTTGTGGCCGCGAATGGTCGCGAAACAAGGCAGCCGCCAAAGGCTTTGTCGTTTGCTCTTTCAGAAAATGTCAGAGAGATGCTGTTGCGCCAGTAATGGAATCGGCTTCTTTTCCATCTCTCTTGCTCTGTTCTTCACACGGCAATCCGTATACACAGCATCGTTTTAAAGAAATGCCCCTACACTCCCATACTTGCTTTACATTGTCTGTTTTCAAAATACTGACACAAGCAAAAGAAACTCACTCACTCAAACGAGGCAGCGCTCCTGCAGCTGAAGAAAAATTAATTTTGCCATAATCTGATTCCCCAATAAAGAGCATTTGCCAAGTTTTCCAGAGCTCCCAAGTTTCACTGTAATCTTAATGCGACTGGACCTTGGACGCCAATCGCCCAAATTTTAAGCCATACGACAAAGCACAGAAAATCTGTTTGCTAAAGAGTCTGAAGCATGAAAGTGATGGACCAATTTTTAAAATCCCTTTGTTACAAAGAAAAAAAAACCCCACAAACCAATCCACCACACTGAATTAAAAAAAAAATATTGATCACTTACCTGCTTTGATTGATCATGCAATTCCAAAGAACAGAAGGATTCAACATTGGTCATTTATTTATTTATTTATGTTGGGAAGAGACAATACAATCACAAGTATTTTTTTTCCTGTTATTTATGACTGCATTTTTTTCCTACTTCTTTGTCCTCTTAGACTTAGCTTCTTTTCTATAGATATTCTGTCTTCCAAAGGCTTCAAAAGTTTCCACTGTACATATATATATACATTTTCAAGCAGTCGGACTTCAATCTCTTCGGCCATTGTGCCCAACCAGAGCGATTTCCAGCTGAGTGAACTTCAACTCCCAGAATTCCCTAGCCATTGATGAGAGAATTCTGGGAATTGAAGTCCAGACATCTTGAAATGGCTAAGCCTGGGGAACAGGTCTAACTATTCCAAGACGCTGTGAAGTTACTTCTTGCGACATGCACATGTGCACACCACACCCATGTATCCACTACTTTGACATTTTTCCCCCCAATCCCTATGACAGTAGATAGCTTAACAACACTGCCAGGACATTTTTAAAGAGAGAACTGGACTGCAGAAATTACAAAATGCTTGCCAAGAGCAGGGGGTCTCCAAACGTAGCTATTTTAAGACTTGTGGACTTCAATTCTAGCTGGGGAATTCTGGGAGTTGAAGTCCACAAGTTGCCACATTTGGAGACTTCTGGCCAAGAGCATGTCTGTTCCTTTTCTTCCATTCTTAAACCCAAACGAGGGATGCAAAAATCACATCTGCCATGCCCAGCCCCTCCCAATGCCAAACAGGATCAGTCCCCTGTTCACTCACCAGCATTGACAATCGCATCGACCTCCAACTTCGTAATGTCTCCTCGGAGGAGGGAGATTTTCCCGTTCAGATTATTATCTTTGGAGTAAATGGTTTCTTCGGGCTGCTGGATCCGAGCGCCTGGCATGAAAGGGAGAAGAGATGAAGATGATGATGGAGGGAGGAAGATGTTTCTATGTCATGGACTTCAAAACAGCTTTTTAAAGAAAAAAGACGACTCACTTTTGGCCATTTCTTTCCATGTTGGGATCTGCTTCAGCTTGACGAAATCTTTGGTGAAGTAATGAGGACGGCGCTGTTTGTTGTTCAGTCCTTTCAGAAATGCTGAATGGGAAAATAAAGCAGGGGAGAAAGAAAAGAATGGTTGGTGATTCAAATTTCGGGGGGGGGGGGAATCTGCAATAATTTACTGCATATCAATAAATTATTGCAGATTTCCCCCCCCTCTCCGAATTTAGAAAGTTCGAAAGTTATCATTATCAGTTAGAAAGGAATCATTTTTCATCTTTAAGGGATTGTATTGCAACCTCAAACGAAAATGTTTTCAGCAGCTAGAAGCTGGCGAAAAGTTTTGCTTTAGAGTAGCTAAATGAATGGAAAGCATCAAATCTGCAACCGAGCATATCCTGAGGCCAGGTAGTCCACATCTGGCAGAACCAGCATCTCGGTCGTTAAGCAAAGCAGTCACTGGGTGAAGCCACAATCTGCTTACAATCCGACTTCAGCCTTCCTTTGCTTGACAGACCTGCAAAGGTTGTCCATGCAAGGCCCCAGTCACAGTTACTTTGTCACCCCCTTTGTGTGAACAGTTGCTAAACAAGGCAGTCACTAAATGAGCACTACCAATTTTTTTACCAATAGCAGCTAGAGCCAGTTTGGTGTAATGGTTAAGGTGCCAGCCTAGAAACTGGGTGCGGTGAGTTGTAGTCCTGTCTTAGCCATGAAAGTCAGCTAGTGACTTTGGCTCTCAGCCCAACCCACCTCACAGGGTTGTTGTTATTGTGGGAAAAATAGGAAAGAATATTATATATATTCACCTCCTTGAGTTGCCTATGAAGTAAAGTATACACTTTATAGTTTATATACTTTAAAGTTCACTGTATAGTTACCTATAAAGTTTTTTAAAAGTTACGATTGTGTATTATCTATTTTATTATTTAGTTCCTATTGTGTATAGGGTTTGTAAAAAAAATAAATCTTCTTAATATTGTAAACTGCCCAGAGTTACCTTGTGGTAAGATGGGCTGTCAATAAATTTAGAAAGAAAGAAAGAAAGAAAGAAAGAAAGAAAGAAAGAAAGAAAGAAAGAAAGAAAGAAAGAAAGAAAGAAAGAAAGAAAGAAAGAAAGAAAGAAAGAAAGAAAGAAAGAAAGAAAGAAAGAAAGAGAAAGAGAGAAAACGAGAAAGAAAAAGAAAAAGAAAGAGAGAAAGAGAGAGAGAAAGAGTGAGAGAAAGAAAGAAAAAGAAAGAAAGAATGTAATAATAGCAATAAATAAATAAAGGATAAGAACATAATAATAGCAATAAAGGAAGGATAAGAATGTAATAATACCAATAAATACATAAATAAATACATAAATAAATACAGGATAAGAATGTAATACCAAGGAAGGAAGGAAGGAAGGAAGGAAGGAAGGAAGGAAGGAAGGAAGGAAGGAAGGAAGGAAGGAAGGGACAGGATAAAAATGTAATAATACCCCTTATACAGCCAGTACAATACAACATACAAGTTGCAGGAATGAGGAGGTATTAAATAAGGGAATAACACTTATGCTAACCTAAGCAGGGTTTTTTTGCAACATGGATGTGCAAGAACTGAGGTGTTAACTTGCTCGGTGTGCATGTCTCACTTGAGTGGGTCGCCCACCGAACCGATTGCCGTCAACTCTCTTCTCAGAAATTGGAAATTGCAATTCAGGGGTCTACTTCCAAGGAGACCCCCTCCTCCACAATGCCAACCTTGAGCACCAAAGAAGCTTGCAGACCCCACCAGGAATATCCCCTGCCTTGTCCCCAGAGCTAAACACAACCAGGGCGCCATCTTTGAGTCCCGAGTCAGCTCAGAGGGGCACATTTTCTTAGGCCGGCCATTTTCTTAGGCCGGCCACCATTGCTCTGAGGGAACCATTTTCCTCAGCGGGGACGCCAAAGCAGCCATCCATCCCGAAGCCCTTCCAGAGGCTGAGGCTCCTTTTCAACTGCTGCTCCTGAAACCTCTTCATGGTTTTTGAAAAGCCCAGCCTTTTGCAAAAAAAGAAAAGAAAAAGTCTCTTAAGAGGACATTTTCCCCTCAAAGGATGGATGCAGGCCCAGTCCAGGAGAGGGACGGTCCCCAGGCCGGTTGCTAGGCAACTGAGGCCCTGAGCATTCCATTGCCTGCTGGCTGCAAATTGCGGCCTCTTTTATTTATGAATTAAAATTTAATCCACCACCCATCTCTCTCTCTAAGCAACTCTTATCACCTTAGTGGCTTACAAACTTCATAAAGCAGAAGTTAAATAGAAATTAAGTACAGGCAGTCCTAGACTTGCAACCTTTAGGGACAGCTCAAAGTTAAAACCTGTTTTTCACTTTTTTTTTTTTACCGTTATGTTAAAAATAAACATTTTAACTATGTCTCTTTTTTATCTTTAAGTTAAAAAATAAACACATCATCATGTGTCTTTATACTAGGTTAAAAATAAACATTTAACGACGTCTCTTTTTACAGTTAAACATTTGAACTATGTCTCTTTTTGCCCTTATGTTAAAAGTTAACATCTTTAACTATGTTTTTTTTTAACAGTTTTTATTTGTAACCCGCCCAGAGTCACACAGATGAGGTGGGCAGGGTGGAAATTTGATAAAAAGTGAGACAGAAACTTTTTTTCCCATGACCAAGAAGAGCAGGCAGGTACGGAAAAGGCTGGAAGAAGTCCAATTCTGCAAAGTTTACAAAAGCCAACGTAGAAATACATAAATAAAGGACTAAAGACATGGTTCAGGAGTCATTTTGGCTGATCTGAAGCAGCAAATCTTTGGAGGGTGATTTAAAATATGAAATAAAGTGCCTCTTAGATAAAGCACTTGTTCAACCCAACAGAATTTTTTTTTTTTTTTTTTGCAAAAGCTGCAATTTCTCTCCCAGACCAATGGATCGATGTTCATTGAAGCGACTACATCTTCCAGGATTCCCAGCCAGCATCTCATCCAAGCCCCTCACTTTTGAGTAAAAAGCGTTGGATATATATGTTGGAAAATAAATTCACACGTGGGGAGGGCACCAGGTTGGAGAAAGCTGGCCTGGGCCTTGGGAAAAGAAACCACAAAATTTCCCACAGTGCTTTGCAATGTGCAAGCAACTGAGGAAAGCTCCCAGAATGCAATGCAGTTACAGTTAACTGCAGAAGAGAGTTTGCAGAAGCATCAAACTTCCAAGTGGAGATGTACTGACTCATATATCTAACAAAAGTACAATTATTAGCTTCCCATCCTACAACGAACCATATAATATGCAGTTTAGGCTCCTAGTCTGTGGAATTAAGGAGAAATTTTCTGACAGAACAATTAACCAGTGGAACAACTTGCCTCCAGAAGTTGTGGTGCTCCAACACTGGAGGTTTTTAACAGATTGGACAGCCGTTTGGAATGGTATAGGGTTTCCTGCTTGAGCAAGGGGTTGGACTAGATGACCTCCACAGTCCGTTCCAACTTTATTATTATTATTATTATTATTATTATTATTATTATTATTATTATTAAAGACCTCCGAGGTCCCTTCCAACTCTGTTATTCTGTTATCCTATAATCCCAGATCAATCAGTAAAATGGCTTGCCTCCAGAAGTTGTAGTGCTCCATCACTGGAGGTTTTCCAGAAGAGATTGGACAGCCATTTGTCTGGGATAGGATCTCCTGCTTGAGCAGGGAGTTGGGCTAGATAGAAGACCTCTAAGGTTCCCTCCAACTTTGTTATTCTAATTAATCAGATATACCCTCTGCCTCAATGCTTTTATTGACTGGCACGTTTGCCAGCTCCACACACATCACCCCTCTAAAACATAGTTAAAAATAATAACTGGCCCACTTTAAAATTCCTCAACTTCAGGGTACGATTCTAAACAGTGCAAACTAAGCTACGTTTTCAGCAGCTCTTCCCGTTGCAATCATACCCTGTCACACCAAGTTGCCTTAAACTATATTGAAGCAAGCTTTCCTATCAAGCTTGGCAGCTTGGCAGAGATATTAAAGAGTCAGGAAATTAAAGGGGATGCCAGTTGCAAGCCACCAAGGGACGGAGGGACTTGCAGGGAGCTCAGCAAGGGACTCCTGGAAGGAGACGCAGCCAGGGCAAGGACTTGCAAAGGCACACACACAAAACCACACACTTTGCCCTTCTCACTTACATTTAGCCTCCTTCCAGTCAGTGGACGTGGTCAAATCCACCTTAGCAGCCATGGCCAAGGGGGCAGCTATAGCCCAGCTCCGGATGCCCTGTGCAAACACCCACCGGCTGGCAGCTTTGCCCAAAGGGAGCTTGGCCCCGTCCCCTTGCCTCCCACCCGCGTGGACAGCGATGGGGCAACCGCCCCACTCCCTCCACAGCCTCCCTAGACTGCCAAGCAGCCTCTGCCGCTGGAGGGACAGAAAACTGCCTGGCATGGTTGCAAAGCCTGCAGCGGGCCGCTCTGGTTGGTCCCGGGAAAGGGCAAAGGGATTTTCCTCCCTTATATATAAAACACCTGGTATTTGGGACAGCAGAGCCAAGGAGGGCGCGAGTTGCAACAACAGCTGCTGCTGCTGCTCAAACGCACGAGCCCAGCCGCTGTGGCCCCGCCCCGCCTTCAGATCCGAGGGCTTCTGGGAAATGTAGTCGTTTGCAACGCTTCTAAGGCAACGCTGAATAAACAGATTACCGGTAGCAGAGTGGGAAGGGACCTTGGAGGTCTTCTAGTCGAGTGGAATGTATTAGAGCAGACCCTGCTCTAAAATAATGTTTTTAGAGAAGAGAGACAGGATTGCCTATTCCCTAATGGGCTGAGTTTACATTGGCTGGCGGCATAACCAGCAGCTAATTTTAGAAAGGACGTTTGACGGGAACCGAGCTTCTAATTATAGCTGAAAAACGAATCTTTGCTGCTTTCTTTCTATATACAATGCTCAGAGCAGCATCAGCCTGGCCAATTCGGACTTGAAAACCCTCCCCCCCCCCAAACTCCGTAAATAAGCTGCAATGTGGTGAATTGAAATAAGATTCAAAAGATAGTAGGAAATAAAAAGTTAATTTAATTTAAATCTTTCGGCTCCCTGTTGTTTTTCCCAGGCTTTCAGATTAACTGATGAGCGTCCCCATGGTCACGTGATCAGAATTAGGGCTCTTGGCAACTCGCAGATATTCCATGTTTCATATTCCAGCATCCCGTGGGCACGCAATTGCCATTTTTGACCTTCCCAGCTGGTTTCCAACAAGCAAAATCAATGGGGAAGCTGGATTTGCTTTATAACCATACGATTCACTTAACAACTGCAGTGATTGGCTTAATAACCATGGCAAAAAAAAGCCATAAAATCAAGCAAGACTCACTTATCAACTGCTTTGCTTAGTAACAGAAATTCTGTTCCTAATTGTGGTAGTAAACTGAGGACTACTTGTACTCCTATTGGAATTTACTTCCAAATAAATCTGGATCCAATTTTGAGGTTATGTCAAGATATAATCCAGTTTGCAGGACTTAATTTAGGAGGGTGGAGTCTGTAGCTCTCCGTTGAACTACATCTCCCAACTTCCATTATGATTGAGGAGGGATTTGTAGTTCGCTCATATCTGGGGAATGACAGGTTTCCCATGTCTGACTTGACATTCGTCCTCAGAGAGGCAGGGTGAATCTGAAATGATGCTAATGAAGGATGAATTTTCTATTCAATTAGAACCCATTTACATAGCCCAAGTCTTGGAAACCCAATTAAGCATGCAAATTGTCCAAACGACCCAATGAAGTGTGCAAATTAAAAGCCCAGCGATGGAATTAACACCCGGCCATAACCTCTTGCAATCAGCTTTTCTGCACATTTGATGCCACTGTATGAGCGGTTTTATGTGGTGTGAGGTATATATGTGGTTGAGTCATATTCTACAACAGCGGTTCCCAATCTTTTCTATACCCTGCACCCCTAGAATGCTTCCGATATATTCTCTCAGCCTTTATAAAAGTTCAAAATAACGGCAACAAATTATGCACACACACTATAATTTTGAAATTTCTAAACTCAAGTTTTCGCACCCCCTGGAATATCGTCTCGCACCCCCAGGGTGGTGACCCCTGTTCTACAATCTGCTTTTTTAAAAAAAAAAAATTATCAACTCCAAACATCTCAAAATAGAATATGTCCACATTATGTAGAATTATGTAGACTCACTGGAGAAGAGCCTAATGCTGGGAAAGATTGAGGGCAATAGAAGAAGGGGACGACAGAGAAGGAGGTGGCTGGATGGAGTCACTGAAGCAGTAGGCGGGAGCTTAAATGGACTCCAGAAGATGGTAGAGGACAGGAAGGCCTGGAGGAACGTTGTCCATGGGGTCGCGATGGGTCGGACACGACTTCGCAACTAACAACAACAACATGTAGAATCAGATAATCTATTTTTAAAAATTGAAAACTGCACTTTAAAAAAAAAAGTGTTCCCAAGCAGGTCACCATCCAGAACAGGTGGATTTCAGTTCCCAGCAGGTAGCAGAGTAGCTGGAGGCATGGGAATTGTAGTCCAATCCATTGGAGGAGAGCCGTGGGAGAAAAGCCAGGAAAACAATTCGATTTTTGTAGTTATAAAAATGCAATTAGGTCTTGCAGCTAATGGTGACGTTGTTACATGTTTTGTGGTATTACACATATGCCAAGGAGGAATTGATGTACTTTGAGAAATTTGCATATGCAAGTTAGAAAAAAAAATCTAAGCAGGGAAAATATTTTACAAAGGTGCGAGGAAAAATTTAAAAAAGGAAGAGAAATATGTCAGGACTACAGTGCAATAAATCAAAACTTCCCAAACTAGAGAACAAAAAAAAACCCCAAGAAACTTCCGGCTTTTCCAATGAAAGGGAAAAAGCGGAAATGACGTCACCCCTTCACGCCATTTAAAGCCGCTTTACAGGGAGAAATCCGGAAAGCCAATGAGAATCATCGAAAGAAGGAGAGGGGGGGGAAATAAAAATAAAAGACAAGCCGCCTAGCTATTGGTCAGTAGCTCTGATGCCGTTAGGATCCCGTCCCAATAGAAACCCAGCGCGGACTTTGGCAAAACCCCGCCCCCCTTTTTTTCCACAAGCCTGTCAAACGGCACGGACCAATGGCCTGAGGGAGCCTCGCGGCGGCAAACCAATCCGCGCGTGCCCCCGTAGGGACGGGGAAAGGTGGGAGAGGGAAGGCGGGATCCAAACCCGCCCTCTTTTTTCCCCTCCACCAACGAGCCCTTCGGAAGGCGCGGAGGGGGCGGGCCGGCGCGCGAGGCGGGAGCCAATCGGAGCGCGGGGGCGGGGCGGGAGCATTCTAGCAGGTTCCAGAAGGCGGGGTGGGAGAAGGGAAAGGCGGGCGCAGGAAGGAGACGGGGAGCCAGACGGGAAAAAGCCGAAGGAGAGGAGGAGGCGGTGGCGGAACCGACATTTCCCCGGCGCCATGGAGAAGGTGGGCGAGAGGGGGAGAGTGGGGGTCAACGTGGAGGGTGGGGGGAGGAAGAAAGAGTCCTGTATCTCCTGCAAAGGATTCTGGGAAAAGCACGTTTTTCTGCCCTCCCCACCAGGGAGAAATGGGCCTGCAGCTTCAGAGGAATTCTGGGAAGTGGGGATGGGGGGGGGCTTGTTCTCCCCAGGATCTAAGGTGCCGAGGGGGGGCTCCATGGGTGTGCAGAGCATCATGGGAAGGGGGGAGGGAGGGGAGTCAAAGGCTGAGTGGGGGGGCAGCCTCGTGGGGGAAGGAAGGGTGAGCTTGCAATGCATCTTGGGAAGGAGGGGAGGGGGAGCAACAGGCCCCCCACGTGCTGTCCTTGGAACGGTTGGGTTCCCATCATCCCCAGCCTGCGTGGCCCATCCGCTTCCTTCAAGGTAATGGCCATACCCATCATCCCCAGCCTACGTGGCCCACCTGCTTCCTCCAAAGTAATGGCCATACCCATCATCCCCAGCCTGCATGGCCCACCTGCTTCCTCCAAAGTAATGGCCATACCCATCATCCCCAGCCTGCATGGCCCACCTGCTTCCTCCAAAGTAATGGCCATACCCATCATCCCCAGCCTGCATGGTCCACCTGCTTCCTCCAAAGTAATGGCCATACCCATCATCCCCAGCCTGCATGGCCCACCTGCTTCCTCCAAAGTAATGGCCATACCCATCATCCCCAGCCTGCATGGCCCACCTGCTTCCTCCAAAGTAATGGCCATACCCATCATCCCCAGCTACAGCTTCCATCATCCCCAGCCGCCATACGCTCGGATTGAGGGGAGCCACAAGCCCAGGATAGCTGGCTGGAGAAGCCGGCTTAGAAGAGGCTTATGGGAAAGGGTGTCTTATCAGATGACTTGGGGCTTTGACCTATGGATGTTGTGGGTTCTGAATTAAGACAAATTGTGTGTGGAGGTGGGGGGAGGAATTGATTCTGCCCGGGGGATGCTTATTGCGCGGATGACATCTCGGTCAAAGTGGACAAGTTTGCTCAGATTTATAGGGAGCTGCTCCCTATTCTGGGATCTATCTTTCTTGTAAGCACTTTCACATTTTTCTAGGTGAGTGGGACGCTTTGGGGCAGGGGCTCTTCAAACCTGGCCCTTTGATGACTTGTGGACTTCAACTCCCAGAATTCCTCAGCCAGGCACGCTGGGAGTTGAAGTCCACAAGTCATAAAAGGGCCCAGTTTGAACTTTAGGGACCTTGATCCCACCCGAAGCAGTTTTCTGCCACCTGTCACCCTTCCCACGTTGCTCCGAGGCGGCTTTAGCAGGCTGTTGGAGCCTCACTGTTCTGGTCAGCAAAGGCAGCTCGCACAAGCCAGTGTCGTTTGGGCAGGACGGTGGCGTTGAATGTAAATTGCTGCCTCACCAGCAAAGCACTGGAGGGTGCTCGAACTGAGCTCTAGCGCAGCCTCTCGGCTCTTGGAAGCTGTTTTCCCAAAACGAGGGGCCAAGCCTAAGTTGCACGTTGTAGCATGTTCAGCAGCCCGAATCCCGGATAAGGTGGGAAGCAAAAGCCTGCATTACCTGTGCAGCCTCTCACTTCTCCGGATTATTTGGATAGGGCTCCTACCAGAAGGCGCAGAGACCTTTGCCCGAGGGCCCAGCTGACAGAGGCTGGGTTTGCACATCTGGCTAAACCGAGCTCGGCTTGGGTTTTAACAGTGGCGTGTAAATGAGGGCTCTTTGGCGCTCTCTGAGTTGGGTGGTTTTCTTGCAGACATTTCGTGACCCAACTAGGTAACGTCATCAGGGCTAGAAGGGAATAGGGTTTGCAGAGCGGAGGAGGACTGGGGGGGTCCCTGGTGCTCTCTGAGCTTGGTTGTTTTCTTGCAGACGTTTCGTGACCCAACTAGGTAATAGGATCAAGGCTAGCAGTGTTTGATCCCAGAACAACAGCGCAAGCAAAAAAACCTTTCAGCTTTTATGACTTGTGGACTTTAACTCCCAGAATTCCTCAGCCAGCGTGCCTGGCTGAGGAATTCTGGGAGTTGAAGTCCACAAGTCATAAAAGGGCCAGGTTTGAAGACCCCCTGCTCTAAGCCCATCCCCACCAATACTGATAGGGCTAGCCACTAGAATATAAAATGAGAGCAAACCCCACCCCCTTCTAGCACTGATGATGTCACCTAGTTGGGCCATGAAACGTCTGCAAGGAAACGGCACCAAGGACCCCAAATTTCAACCTTGAGCTACAAATATTCCCCTTTAAATGGCATAAATAACACCCCTTATCACTTTGGCATCCTGGTTTTTGATGTCATCTATTGCAGGGGTCCTCAACCTTGGCAAAGCTGGCTGAGGAATTCTGGGAGTTGTAGTCCACAAGTCTTAAAAGTGGCCAAGGTTGAGGACCCCTGATCTATTGCACAAAACCAGTTGTGGTTTATTCGGTAAACTATTGTTAAACTCTGGCTCGGCACCCTGTGTGAACCAAGGTAATTGAAAATGGGGGGGGGGGGTTGCTCTCTTTCACTAAGGATTCCTCTATTGGAAAAAAAAGCTGTTGGCCAAACATGTGAACCTTTGGCGTGCAAAATGTCTCCTTTTGGGGTCAAGCTTGCCCTCTCCCCGGTGACCTTTTGCCACGAATTAAAACTTTCCTGCCACCATTTCCTGCCACCATGCTAATTGCATTGTTGCCCGGGTGCGAAAATGAACAGGCGGAAGCAGTTGGCCTTTTAAATAAAAGGTGCCAGAAACTGAACCGGCAGGGGGGGAAAAGGAAAAACAGAACAGACCTATAAGGCAGTTGGGTGGGTGTGATAGTGTCACGGTTTATACCATAGCAACCTGGCTGGGGTCCAACTACATCGCTGTGCCTTTGGGCTTTTATTTTTTATTTTTTTTCCTGCCTTGCTCCATCCCAAATGGGCCAGGGCGATGGGTCTCTTTGAAAGCCTGTATTGGCTTGCCTTTCCTTCCTTTGATTAAAAAAACCCTCATTTTCCCACTTAGCTCAAACGCAGCGGTAAAGCCGAATTCTTGCCGAGAGAGCCTCCGTGACGTTTTGTCACTGCTCAAAAGGATGGCTATTCTTGGCCCTCTGTAATTTCAGCTGCTGGTCCCTAGCTGAACGGAGCCGTGACTCAGAGGAAGCCACTTCTAGCTTGCTGTTTCCTCTGGGGGGAACCTGGGATGTGGCAGGGACCTTGTCCTGTGATTTACATCGTGGCTTGTAGGCTGCAAAGACACGTGAGCTGCGGATGCTGCAGTTTTGGCGTCCATGAGCAGGTGGTGATCGAAAGCTCATAGCTGGGTGCCTGGCTCTCCTCCTAGAGCAGGGGTAGGCAACCTTGGCTCTTTTATGACTGGTGGACTTCAACTCCCAGAATTCCTGAGCCAGCATGGCTCAGCTTGGAAGCCTCTCCCTTTCCCCTCAGCGTGGCTGGCTCAGGAATTCTGGGAGTTGAAGTCCACGAGTCATAAAAGAGCCAAGGTTGTCTACCTCTGGCCTAGAGGGAAGAAGAACTGAGTGTGACTTGCACACCGCTACAGATATCTGAATGGGATTTGCTTCCATGTACCGGTAGTCCTTGACTTAACGAGCACAATTGGGCTCCAAGTTTCCGTCGGTAAGCAAGACAGTCGCTAAGTGAATTGTGCCCCGTTTTACCACCTTTCTTCCCACAGTTCTTAAGGGAATCGCTGCAGTTGAGTCACATGCTTGTTAAGTGAAACTGCCTCCCAACCCTTGGTGTTGGCGACCAGTTGAAGCTACAGTGGCCCTAAAAAAGGGACTTACGGCCACATTTAACGACCGTTGCAGCCTCCCTGCAATTACACGGTCAGAAATCCGGACCCTTGGCAACTGACAGTTGCAGAATCCCGTGATCATCATTTGCAACTGGTTTCCGACAAGCAAAGTCAACGGAGCAGGGGAACACCCAGATTTGCTTAACAAGCATGTGATTCACTTAACAACTGCGGTGATTTGTTTAACAGCCATGGCAAAAAAAAAAAAAAAGGTAAAATTAGCAACGGACGTTCTGCTCCCCAAATACGGTTGTAGATTGAGAACTACCAATACCAGGGGCGGGCAACCTCGGCTCTTTTATGACTGGTGGACTTCAACTCCCAGAATTCCTGAGCCAGCCATGCTGAGGGGAAAGGGAGAGGTTTCCAAGCTGAGCCGTGCTGGCTCAGGAATTCTGGGAGTTGAAGTCCACGAGTCCTAAAAGAGCCAAGGTTGCCTACCCACGACCGATACATTCTTCAGCTTTGGAAGATGGGGCCCTTAACCAGGTTTAACGTTCCTCTGCTCCTCTCTCCAGGTGAATGAACTGAAGGAGAAAGGTAACAAGGCCCTCAGCTCTGGCAACACCGCCGAAGCCATCAAGCACTACTCCGAGGCCATCCGGTTGGACTCGGCCAACCACGTGCTGTACAGCAACCGCTCGGCTGCTTACGCCAAAAGGGGGGAGTACCACAAGGCCCTGGAAGACGCTTGCAAGACCATCGAGCTGAAGCCGGAATGGGGCAAGGTGAGAAGAGGGTTGCCCGTTGCTTTTGAAACCTCTTCACTTTCTCGCTGAGGTCAAGGATGAGTCCTCGACTTACGGGCCGTTCTTTTGGTGGCCGTTCGAAGTCACAACGGCACTGTGAAAAGCAACGTAGGACCCGTTTTTCACACTGGCGGCCGTTGCAGCCTCCCCATAAGCCACGCGATCGAAATTTGGACCTTTGGGCCAGCGACTCGTATTTATGACAGTCGCCGGAACTCCCCTGGTCCCCTTTTTGTGACCTCCTCTGACGCACAGAAACGTCGTTCGCTTAACGACGGCGTGGCTAGCTTCACAATTGCAGGGATTCCCTTTAACGACTGTTGACGGGGAAGCTCGTCACATTCACATTCACTATCTCACTTAACGGCAGAAACGTGCTCCCTTGCGGTCGTACGTCGAGGGCTACCTGTACGTCCGGAGTTCCGGCTGCCCCCACCCCTGTTGGTCACGTGACCCCCCACTTAGAGCAGTCCTACCTGCAATGTTGTTTTTTTTCCTGAAAACCGGCATTTATTTCCGATGCTGGCCAAAACGCCCCAATGCTGAAAACAACGGCGGTGTTTTGCACGACAGCTGTGGGTTCGCTTAACGACCACATGGTGGAGGTGGGGGGGGGCTCTGGTTTCTCTGTGGAGGCGTCTCTGGCCTTCTCTGATCCGTCTTGTGCTCTTTTGCAGGGCTATTCTCGCAAAGCAGCTGCCTTGGAATTCCTGAACCGCTTTGAGGAAGCGAAGAAGACCTACGCGGAAGGGCTGAAACACGAGCCGGGCAATGCCCAGTTGAAGGAAGGCCTGCAAAACATGGAGTCCAGGCTGGCAGGTGAGGGGAACTGGAGCTGGGTCTCTCCCTGACTTGGCTAGGCTTGGTTTCCGGTCACAGCAGTCAGGAAGGGAAACGGCCCGTCGCTTTGGAAAGCGGGACAGATTAGGGCCATGCAAACGTTCCACAAGGCATTAGGGGTCCAAAAACTGGGTGGGGGGGGATGTCTATGGAAAGGGTTGACTAAAAAACTAAAAATTAGGATAAAAATCGATAACAGGATACGGATTGTTTACGAAGATGGAATGTAATTCAGATATGCATAAGCTAAAAATGTATTGATAAATGTAATAAATGATTCTATTGAATTGATATAACTAGGACTTGTACTAACCTGAATACCAGACAGTAAATGTTAAGGGGAAAAAGAGAAAGAAATATCTGATGTTGTCACCTGAGATTTGCACTAAGGATTTTGTTATCGAACTATTGATTAACCCAGTCACCACGTTGCTTTTTAAATACTCAAATGGAAAATTAATAAAATATGATTAAAAAAAAACAAAAAAACCAGGTATGTGATAGATTGTCACGGAAAGACCCAGTACAGCTAGTGCTCGACTTGACCACCGTTGAGTCCCAAATTTCTGTGGCTTGAGTGAGCTTCGCCCCGTTTTACGACCTGTCTTGCCCCCGTTGTTAAGGAAATCACTGCAGCCGTTAAGCGAGTCACGTGGTTAAGCGAATCTGGCTTCCCCATTCAGTTTGCTTGTCTCAGAAGGCGTGATCCCAGCATACTGCGACCGTCCTAAATACGATCCAGTTGCCAAGCTGGATCTGAATTTTGATCCTGGGACCATGGGGGGGATGCTGCAAAGGGTCGTGAGTGTGAAAAACGGTCCTAAGTCGCTTTTTTCAGTGCCGAACGGTCACTAAACAGACTACTGTAAATGGAGGACTGCCTGTAACACGGTGGCTAAGTGGCTTCCCCATTGACTTTGCTTGTCAGGAGGTCACCCGCGGGGATCACCTGACCCCAGGACGCTGCGACCGTCATAAATAAGAGTCAGATGGGTGAGAGGTTAAAGCTGGAAACGGCAGGGCTTTTGCAGCCTCCCCCCCCACAGACACACACAGCAAAATCCCACTAAGGACCCTGGCTTTTTTTTTCTCTTTCCTTCTTTTTCCGGAACCTCTTTCAGAGCGGAACCTCATGAACCCGTTCAACATGCCCAACCTCTACCAGAAGCTGGAGAGCGACCCTCGCACCAGAAACCTGCTCAGCGACCCAAGTTACCGAGAGCTGATTGAGCAACTCCGCAACAAACCGTCGGAGCTGGGAACGTGAGTGTCGGTGGGCTTTGGCGGGACCTGGAGGATCCAGCCAAAGTTGCACTTTCCTCAGTGGAAGCCAGAGTCCCCTAGCCCAGCAATCCCATCTGCTATTAGAATGGAATAGAAGCTGGAAGGGACCTTGGAGGTCTTCTAGTCCAGCCCCCGGCTCAAGCAGGAGAACCTACACCGTCTCAGACAGGTGAATGTAGAATTAGAAATAGAAATAATAATAGAATAGAATAGAATAGAATAGAATAGAATAGAATAGAATAGAATAGAATAGAGCTGGAAGGGACCTTGGAGGTCTTCTAGTCCAGCCCCCTGCTCAAGCAGGAGAACCTACACCATCTCAGACAGGTGAATTTAGAATTAGACTATAGACTAGAATAGAATAGAATAGAATAGAATAGAATAGAATAGAATAGAATAACAGAGTTGGGAGGGACCTTGGAGGTCTTCTAGTCCAGCCCCCTGCTCAAGCAGGAGAACCTACACCATCTCAGACAAGTGAATGTAGAATAGAATTAGAATTAGAATTAGAATTAGAATTAGAATAGAATAGAATAGAATAGAATAGAATAGAATAGAATAGAATAGAATAGAATAGAATAGAATAGAGCTGGAAGGGACCTTGGAGGTCTTCTAGTCCAGCCCCCTGCTCAAGCAGGAGAACCTACACCATCTCAGACAAGTGAATGTAGAATTAGAAATAGAAATAGAATAGAATAGAGCTGGAAGGGACCTTGGAGGTCTTCTAGTCCAGCCCCCTGCTCAAGCAGGAGAACCTACACCATCTCGGACAAGTGAATGTAGAATTAGAAATAGAAATAGAATAGAATAGAGCTGGAAGGGACCTTGGAGGTCTTCTAGTCCAGCCCCCTGCTCAAGCAGGAGAACCTACACCATCTCGGACAGTCTTTTCTTAAAAACCTCCAGTGATGGAGTGCCCACAATTTCTGTTCCGCTGGTTAATGGTCCTCACTGTCAGGAAGTTTCTCCTTAATCCCAGGTTGCTCTTCTCTCTGGTCAGTTTCCAACCATTGTTTCTTGTTCTGCCCTCTAGTGCTTTGGTGAACAATGTGCCCCCCGTCTTCTTTGTGGAAGCCCCTCAAATACTGGAATACTGCTATCATGTCTCCCCTGTTTCTTATTTTCTTTAAACTGGCCAAGCCAAGTCCTGCAGCCGTTCTTCGTATGTTTTAGTCTCCAGGCCCCTGATCGTCTTAATTGCTCTTTTTAATTACTCAGGATCTTCCTTTCGAACTTCTAGGACTTACTTAAGAGTTCCATCAAGGAACCTCAGGACCTTAACAGAATGAAAGAGTTGGAAGGGACCTTGGAGGTCTTCTAGTCCAACCCCCTGCTCCAGCAGGAGACCCTATGCCATTCCAGACCAATGGCTGTCTAATCTCTTCTTAAAGTCTTCCAGTAACGAAGCACCTACACAACTTCCGGAAGCCAGTTGTCCCACTGATTAATGGATCGTTTAGTTGGAATTATTTATTTAATACTAATGAATGAATTCTCATTCATTTTCATGCCGTCAGGCAGCCATTTGGACCGTGCATCCTGCAAAGGCATATTGTTTTGAGAATTACAGTTCTCTTAATTCACGCGGTGGTAAAAGAGAGCAAAGGCAGCAGAATCAGACGGCCCATCTAAGTAAAAGCCCTTGTGGGAATCCAGGCAGGTTTTGCCTGTTCTTTAAACCATGTTAAAGCTTGGCTTCGTGCACTGGGACAGCCTGCCCAGGACGTGTCCCGAAGTACTCAGGCTGGGCTTCTCACCCGCTTGCCTCTCTGCTGTGTGACAGAAAACTGAAGGACCCCCGGGTGATGACAACCCTCGGGGTGCTGCTCGGGGTCGACTTAGCCAGCGCTGACGATGAAGATGAAGCCATGTCACCCCCTCCTCCTCCACCCCCCAAGAAAGAGCCCAAGGCAGAACCCATGGAGGAAGACCTGCCGGAAAACAAGAAGCAGGTATTGGTCCCTGGCTGAGTTGGTAGCCTGCAGAATGAATGAATTGAATGAAACTAGAGATGGGAGATGGAATAAGGAAGGAAGAAAGGAAAAGAAGGAAGGTGGAATAAGGAAGGGAAAGAGAAAGGGGAGGAAATGGAAGGGAAGAAGGAAGGAAAGAAAAGAGGGAGGGAGGAAGATGGGATCTGGAGGGAAGGAAGGAAGGAAAGGAAGGAAGGAAGGAAGGAAGGAAGGATACCAAAAGGGAGGGAGGGAGGATGAAGGGAGGATATGAAAAGGAAGGAAGGAAGGATACCAAAAGAGACGGAGGAAGGAAGGATACGAAAAGGAAGGAAGGGAGGAAAGATGAAGGAAGGGAGGATAAGGGAAGGAAGGAAGGTTTTCCCATATCTCTATCCTGATTCTCAGATAGAGTGGGTGGACAGCAGGGAAAGCTGATACTCCTTACTAGGACCAACAATTTGTGTTGAGTTTCCTGCCAAACAAGACTAGAAAGTCCTTGATGAAGATGTGTCTGCTGATTTTCAGGCCCTGAAGGAGAAGGAATTGGGGAACGAGGCCTACAAAAAGAAAGACTTCGAAAGCGCCTTGGAACATTACAACAAAGCAAAAGATTTGGATCCAACCAACATGACTTACATTACTAACCAAGCAGGTGAGGTGGGCAGAACAGGGGGGGGGGGACAAACTTGCAGGTTTAAAAGAGAGTAAACCCTCCCTCCCTCCCTCCTAGCACTGATGGTGTTACCTGGTTGGGTCACGAGACGCCTGCAAGGAAACCAAGCTCAGAGAGAGCACCAAGGGCCCCTCATTTCAAGATTCTCTTCTGTAGGTTTAAAGTAGCACAACGGAGGGGAAGTTAGGGAATTCTGCTGTGTTCCTTGAGGGGAATCGTGCACAATTAAACAACAGCAGCCCCTGTTTCCATAACGTCCCTTTAAAGGCTGTTGACAACCTAGGAACTAGGAGAGGAGATTAACCCAGGAATTATTGAAACAGAACAATCTGGATTTTCTGCTTCTGGGGGTATCTGTTGTTTGCAGGGTACAGGTAGTCCTCGACTTAACGATCACCAGTGGCCCTCAAATTTCTGGCCCTGAGTGAGACAGTGGTTAAGTGAGTTTTGCCCCCATTTGAGTGAATCACTGCCGTTGTTAAGTTAGTAACACGGTCGTTAAGCGAACCTGGCTTCCCCCATGGGGTTTGCTTGCCAGAAGGTCACAAAAGGGGATCACGTGACCCCCGGGACACTGCGACCGTCATAAATGTGGGTCACCAAGCGTCCCGATTTTGATCCCGTGACCCTGGGGATGCTGCAATGGTTGTGAGCGTGAACGACGGTCATCAGTCCATTTTTTTTTAGTGCCATTGTAATTTTGAACGGTCAGTAAACTTAAGTGGTCGTAAATCAAGGACTACCTGTAACTCCGCTGGCTAACTCTGAATTTTTTCTGCTGGCCCAGAAGAACAGCCCAAAGATAACCTTAAGTAGTGTGCAAGGGGAAGCTTTGTTACAACAAGGGAATTGATCCTTGGGGTGGGATTCCAAACCCCATCCTCCTCCTCCTCCAGCTAGTGGAGAGAAGACAGGCATCGCTTACCAACATAGTTGGGTGGGGAAGGCATCTGTGCTTCTCCCAGTTTCACACCTGCCTTTGAGTGAGTGTGATTTTTTTTTCCCTTTCATTTTCCCTTGGCTTTCAGCGGTGTATTTTGAGAAAGGTGATTACAGCGAGTGCCGACAGCTGTGCAAAGCCGCCATCGAGGTGGGGCGTGAGAACCGGGAAGATTACCGACAGATTGCCAAGTAGGTGGTCAACATTCCTGGGACGGTTTATCTCACAGGGATCGCAGTTGGTTGGTTGGTTTGTTTTTTAAGCTGCCTCTCGAATTGATCCTGCTGTCCCTTTAGGGCAGCTTTAAAAGGTTAACTTTTCAAACAGGCAAAGATCGGGGCAATTTATTAAATCTCTTTTTTGGAATTCTTCCCCACCCCCCACCCACCCCACCCCGAAAAACAATTAACCACAGCGGCAGGAACTACAATAATGCCATATATTAATACATTGCTACTTAATATTATTAATACATGGCAAGAACTGTGGCAAGGCAGGTCGTAAAATGGGGCAAAACTCACCTCAGCAAATGCCTGGCTTAGTGACAGGATTGTCGGGCTGTCCGTTCTAGCTAGCTGGATGATGATGATGACGGTTGTGGTTGTGATTTGTCTCGTGTCTTAGAGCTTACGCCCGAATTGGGAACTCCTACTTCAAGGAAGAAAAGTACAAGGAAGCCATCCAATTTTACAACAAGTCTCTGGCTGAGCACCGGACTCCAGAGGTGCTGAAGAAATGTCAGCAGGCACGTGTGCAACTCCAAGGCTCGTCTGTAACTCTGCTGGTTTTGGACTCCTTTGAGTCCTGTCCTTGACACACTACAGCAGCCCCCGCGTCTTCCGGCTCCTCTTTTTATTTATTTATAATCTGCCTTTTATTATTTTTTATAAACTCAAGGCAGCAGAGGTGCCTAATACTCCCTCCTCCTCCTCCTCCTTTTCCCCACAGCAACAATAAGCCCGTGAAGTGGGTTGAGCTGAGAGAGAGGGACGGGTACAAAATCAGCAGCTTTCATGCCTAAGGGGGAACTAGAACTCACCGTCTCCTGCTGATTGGCCCTAGGTCACCCAGCCATCTTTCGTGCCTAAGGCGGGACTAGAACTCACCGTCTCCTGCTGATTGGCCCTAGGTCACCCAGCCATCTTTCGTGCCTAAGGCGGGACTAGAACTCACCGTCTCCTGGTGATTGGCCCAAAGTCAACTAGCCGGCTTTCATAACTAAGATTGGACTAGAACTCATCATCTCCTGGTGATTGGCCCTAAGTCACCCAGCTGTCTTTCATGCCTAAGGCAGGACTAGAACTCACCGTCTCCTGGTGATTGGCCCTAGGTCACCCAGCCATCTTTCATGCCTAAGGCGGGACTAGAACTCACCGTCTCCTGGTGATTGGCCCAAAGTTACCCAGCTGGCTTTATTGCCTAAGAGAAGACTAGAACTCACCATCTCCTGGTGATTGGGCCAAAGTCACCTAGCCGGCTTTCATAACTAAGATTGGACTAGAACTCCCCGTCTCCTGCTGATTGGCCCTAGGTCACCCAGCCATCTTTCATGCCTAAGGCGGGACTAGAACTCACCGTCTCCTGGTGATTGGCCCTAGGTCACCCAGCTGTCTTTCATGCCTAAGGCGGGACTAGAACTCACCGTCTCCTGGTGATTGGCCCTAGGTCACCCAGCTGTCTTTCATGCCTAAGGCGGGACTAGAACTCACCGTCTCCTGGTGATTGGCCCAAAGTCACCCAGCCCACTTCCATGCCTAAAGTGGGACTAGAATTCACCGCCCAGTTGCTCCTTCGTACCGGAGCTTGTTCCTGGATGAATCATATTGAAACTTCCTTTTCTCCCTAGGCTGAGAAAATCTTAAAAGAGCAAGAAAAGGAGGCATACATCAACCCTGAGCTGGCTTTGGAAGAGAAGAACAAAGGCAACGAGTGTTTCCAGAAAGGTGATGGGGTTGTGTTTGGGTTTTGTTGTTCTTTGCATGTTGCCTCAGGGTAAAAAAACTTGCTGGACTTAATCCATTTCTCCCCACTGGAGGAAAAGTGCTCCCCACACTGGCCCCGTTAGGCCCGTGTTTCTCTTTTGAGCTGGGTGGACTTCAACTCCCAGAATTCTCCAGCCAGCCATATTGGCTAGCTAGGGAATTCTGGGAGTTGAAGTCCACCCAGCTTCAAAGTTGCTAAGGCGGAGAAAACACTGCATTAAGGCTCCAGGCTTTCTTAAAAATGCGACTTTTGCAGATTGGGCGAAACTTGGCAAGTTTTTACTTCCCTCCACTCTGTAGGAAGGTGAAGTTCCTAACAGTGGAATTGGGGGATTAATCGCCGGAGGAAAGCATCGCTGAGTTACGCCCCGAATCCAGTTCATTTCTCCACCTTAGTCAACAACCTGCTTCCTTTAGGAAGCCTGCACGTGCAGCCAGAAAGCCCCACCATTTATTTTTCGCCCGGCAGTCATTATTCAAAGATATACTGCCTTGGAACCTGGAGGCTCTGTACACCCAGTGACGGGGGATTTTGTCCCGCAGGAGATTATCCGCAAGCCATGAAGCACTACACCGAAGCGATCAAACGTAACCCCAGCGATGCCAAACTGTACAGCAACAGAGCTGCCTGCTACACCAAGTTGCTGGAGTTCCAGCTAGCGCTCAAGGTGAGCATCTCAGCCCCACCTTGCGTGGGGGGAGGCCGTCCTGACCTCTCTGTATTTCTTTTATCATCCCTGCATGCGGAAAGCTAGCCTGTCAGGAAGACTCTGGAGGTGTTAAAAAGACTTTGCGAATTTGCACAGGACGCTTTTCGCCACCCTGCCATTTCTGAAGTCCACTTTACCAGGCCATCTGCTATCCAGTCCGTTTCAGGCAGTCCTCGACTTAACATTCGTTTTAACGACCGTTCAAAGTTACAACGGCGTTGAAAAAAAGTGACTTAGGACCGTTTTGTCACCCCTAACCACCCTTGCATTTCCCCACGGTCACGTGATCCAAATTTGGACGCTTGGCAACTGACTCGTATTTATGACGGTCGCAGCGTCCCGGGGTCCTCTTTTGGTGACCTCGCAAGACAAGCCAAGGGGGAAATCGGATAACGCTTTAACTTTAAATCTTGAATTTAAAATCCCGAAGTCTCCACGGGACGCCCGCCCCTAACCCTTCCCACAATCCCGAAAGAGTCAAAATGGCCTCTCCTCAAGAGTTGGCTAGCGAGGTCAAATTGGGGAGATTAGCGAGCGGGGTCAACGCTGCTAACATCGGACGTTTTTGCTTTGACAACGGAGATGCAACCCTTCTTATGTTTTACTTTTAGAGTTAGAGCTAGAGTTAGATGATGCTGGGGGGAGGAGTGTGCATGAGAGTTTAGCTAGACCAGGGGTAGGCAACCTCGGCTCTTTTATGACCGGTGGACTTCAACTCCCAGAATTCCTGAGCCAGCCACGCTGAGGGGAAAGGGAGAGGCTTCCAAGCTGAGCCGTGCTGGCTCAGGAATTCTGGGAGTCGAAGTCCACCAGTCATAAAAGAGCCAAGGTTGCCTACCCCTGAGCTAGACACAACAATACTGAACCTAGTGTGAGAACCAAGGTTATTGAAATAAAGAGATGATAAGAATTGGGCTGGGCAAGAGGGGAGGTGGGGAAAGACACGTTTTGCTGAGAAAGTGACCAAAACCCGCCTTCTTCGTTCCGCAGGACTGTGAGGAATGCATCCGTTTAGAACCTGCGTTCAGTAAGTCAGGGGATTTGAACCTGGGGGCTCCAGGTCTCGGGGGGGCACGGCAGCACAGCTGGCTGGGGAACTCTGGGAGTTGAAGTCCACCCCTCTTCAACCAGCCAAGGTTGAGAAGCATGAACTTAATGCCTAGGCCCCCCCTCCCTCCTCTTGGACGGAGGGGAGAGCCAACCCCGGAGCAAACGCCGTCCCGCCTTCTGAAGCGGACGGCGTTTCTCTTCGCTTGCAGTCAAAGGCTACACGCGCAAAGCAGCGGCTTTGGAAGCCATGAAGGACTACACCAAGGCCATGGACGTCTATCAGAAAGCCCTGGAGCTGGAGGCGAATTGCAAGGTGAGGAGGGCTTGGCCAGACACACCGCCGGCGGGGAGGGTGAGGGGCAAGGAACGGCCTGTATCCTCTGCAGCCCTCAAGGATAAGCATTTGCAGACGGTCCTCGTTTAGTGACCGTTCAAGGTTACCCTTGGCAGCCTCCTGACGAGCAAAGTCAGTGGGGAAAGCCAAATTCACTTAACAACCGCATTGCTAACTGAAGAGTGATCCGCTTAACATCCGTAACAAACCAGGTCGTAAAATAGGGCGAAATTTGCTTAACAAATGTCTCACTTAGCAGCAGAAAGGTTGGGCTCCGTTGTGGTCGTAAGCCAGGACTCGCAGCACGTGGCCCAGCACCCTTGAAACTACGGGAAGAAACAATCATTAAAGGCCGCAATTAGGGGGTGTTGCTTGCTCAAACGAGTCCTGCACGACGACGGTCCTCTAGAAAGGAAGGTTTTTCTCCTGGGTGTGCAATGCTACAGGAAGCCGCAGAAGGTTACCAGCGCTGCCTGATGTCCCAGTACAATCGCAACGACAACCCGGAGGATGTGAAGCGCCGGGCCATGGCCGATCCTGAGGTGCAGCAAATCATGAGCGACCCAGCCATGCGGCTGATCCTGGAGCAGATGCAGAAAGATCCACAGGCGCTAAGCGAGTGAGTGAGGGCTGGGGAAAACCCGTCAAGAGAAAAATGAGGGGATCCTGAGCGTTGGTTCTTTGCCACGTTGCTTGCTGATGAGTTGTAGCTAGAATTGCAATTCATTTTCCCGGGAGGCCACATCAGAAACCATTGTAGAGGGCCAGGCCAGTAGGGCTGGGGAGGTGCGTCGGCACGCACAAATGCACATAGGGAAAAATAGTTGCCTTCAAAAATAAAAGCAAGGCAGTTGCGTGCACGGCAGGGACTTATTTACATTTGATTTTTAATTCCCTATTGACATCACATGGGCCAGACAGGGAGAAATTGGGCCCAGGGTCCATAAAATATCCAGGTCTGAGCTAGTTTCAGCGTTTCTCAAGCTTGGGTCAATGGACGGCGTGTTTATTTCAACTCCCAGAATTCTCCAGCCAGCCTGCTTCACTTCTCGTGGCTGGCTGGGGAATTCTGGGAGTTGAAATACACACGTCGTCAAGTTGCCACGCTCGAACTAGAGGCTGTGAAAATGATACATTCTCCCACACGGTTTTTTTGAGATATAACGGAACGATCTCTTCTAGATTTGTCTGAAAGGGTCTAGAGTCTCCTGCCGAGCTGGGGGCTGGGCTAGAAGCCCTCCCGAGGTCCCTTCCAACTCTTGTTATTCTGTTACTAAGCTTCGGGGGGGGGGGTTGGGAAGCCTCCCAGATTTGCTAAATGTGGCCAAAACAAGGGGGAAAAATCTCTCTACGGAACTTCCTGACCGTTTTCTCCTTTCCGCAGACACTTGAAAAACCCCGTCATTGCTCAGAAGATCCAGAAGCTCATGGATGTTGGCTTGATCGCCATCCGGTGATGTTTCTGACCATCTTTCACACTTTCCCCCCTCCCTCCCAGTTGAAAAAGGCAGCCTGATGGACTTCTCCACAAAAAGTGGTCCAACGGGGCCAATCTCCTCGCCAAAAGGCAAAGACTCACACATTTGAGACAAGGCGTCTGCCTCTCGCAACACGCGCGTGCTCGTACCAACCATCCATCCTATCCGGCACCGGAAAACCGGCCTTGTCCGTTGTCCCGGCCCGTTGCTCTGTTTCGGTTACCCCCTGTTGTGAGCTGCCATATTCTTATTATTTTTTTGTCTCCCTCTCTTCCCCCTTCCCTTGCAGTTTTTAATTCTCTCAGGCCAGCAACTGTGGCCTGGGGAGCCTCGTTAACTTGTTTTTCCGGTTTTTCGTTCGGCTGTGAGGCTGCGGTTTACTTTGGTCGTCTGCACATCGAATTAAAAAAAAAAAAAAAAAAGCAAAATTAGAGGCCTGGTCTCCCCGTGTCAATTCTCTGAAGGTTTTTTTCATCAATTCAACAGAGGAATAAAGGCCAGCCTGTTATAGGTAGTCCTTGACTTAGGAGCACCCAAAATTTCCGTTGCTAAGCGAAACAGTGAAGTGAGTTGGGCCTCACTTCATAGCCTTCCCTGCCGTGATTGTTAAGGGGATCACTGCAGGCGTTAACTTAGACCAGGGGTCTTCAAACTTGGCAACGTTAAGACTTGTGGACTTCAACTCCCAGGATTCTTGCAGACCGTTTCGTGACCCAGCTAGGTAATAGGATCAAGGCTATCAGTGTTTGATCCCAGAACAACAGCGCAAGCAGAAAACCTTTAAGCCAGGGGTCTTCCAACTTGGCCCTTTCATGACTTGTGGATTTCAACTCCCAGAATTCCTCAGCCAGCGTGCCTGGCTGAGGAATTCTGGCAGTTGGAAGTCCACAAGTCATCAAAGGGCCAAGTTTGAAGACCCCTGAGTTAGACACACGGTTGTTAAACGAATCGGGCTGCTCCATTGACTTTGCCTGGCAGAAGGTCAACAAAAATAGCTCACGTGACCCCCGGGTAGTGCAGCCGTCGTAAATATGAGTCAGTTGCTAAGTGTCTCAATTTTGGATCACGAGACCGTGGGGGAGGCCGCAACAGTGAAAAACGGTCATCAGTCACTTTTTTTAAAGTGCCGTTGTAACTCCGAACGGTTGCTAACCGAATGATGTAAACCAAGAACTACCTCGAGAAAGGAAAAGTTTTGGGAATGGTCTAAATGACCAAAATCTTACTGAGATGGAGTGAAAAATTGACGCATCCAGAACTGGGCATTCAAGAAACTTTTGTTTGCTCGTCTTAACGTTCCGCATCAAACGTTTGCATTCTGCAACCTGCCCTTTTTACAGGATTCCTTAATTCATTTTTTTTTTATTCTTTCTTTTTCCCCCTCCCTTTTTGCTCATCATCTTTCAGTGAGAAAAACTGAAGTATTTCTGTCCCGTTGGACTCCTCCTGGAAGGTTTTAATCATCTTCCGCTTCCCTAAGACTTCGTCAGAGGGTGATTAAAAAGAGCGGGGGCAGAGTTGTGCAATCTGGAAATGTTGCGTCAGCTTTCCGAATTGGTGCAATCTTGACACGGGAGGGGGAACGTCTTCCATTTCTGTGGAGTTGCAGCCAGCGGCTTCGGTGTGGCAAGACATCACATTTTTATATTCCCTCTTAATGGCGACGTTGCTCGCCCTTTTAATAGACTAGTGGTTTGCTTTTCAGGCTGCTTAAATCGGACTTTTTGTGTCCCTGTTCATTTATTTTTTTTTCTCCCTTTTTGTTCCTCTCCTGGAAAGGCTTGATTCTCAGCAGACGGAAATCTATAAATCTGGGGATTTGTTTGGTTCTGACAACCAACGTGCTGGTTCCGTTTGCACTGACCCATTTTGGGTTGGAGATTGAAATACAGTCCTTAAGGGCTTAACGGCCACAATTGAGCCTCTTCATTTCTGTCGGTAAGTGAAACCTTTGTGGGTTTCCCTGTGAGCGAGCTTGGCCCCGTTTTACGACTTTTCTCGCCGCGACGTTGTTAAGGGAATCGCTGCGGCTGTTAAAAGTTAGTCACAAGGTCGTTAAGGGAAGCTGGCTTCCCCATTGAGTCTGCTTGTCAAAAGGTGAGATCACGTGACCCCGGGACTCTGCGACCGTCATAAGTAGGAGTCGGTTTTGCCAAGCATCTGGATTTTGATCACGTGACCGTGGGGAATGCTGCAATATAAGTGTGAGAAACGGTTGTAAGTCGCTTTGTTGGGTGCCCTTGTAACTTTGAGAGGTGACTAAATGAACGGCTGTAAGTTGAGGACTATCTAATTCCCTCCAGAGCTTAGCAGGAGGAACTGTGCCAGACGAAAGGATACCCTCGTACATTTCTGGAAAGAGGAGGTAATAGAGGACGTAAGCAGAGGATACTCGCAACTGGCCAACCTCAAGTTACTTCTCTGCCCTTCTACTGTTGCTATCTTCAAGAAAGAAGAATTATTGTTTTAATAGAAATATATCAGTTAACTTTGCCACAGAAATTCTGATAAAGCTTACTGGGAGCCAGGCACTTCAAGGTTGCCCCAGTTAGCACACATTCCTTATATCTTTTTATTTTATTGTTTTTACAAGTAACTCAAGGCGGAGAACATATCCAACCCACCTTCCTCCTATTTTCCCCACAACAATCCTGTGAGGTGGGCTGGGCTGAGAAAAAGGAACTGGCCCAGCCAGCTATTATGCCTAAGGCGGGACTAGAACTCACCGTCTCCTGGTAATTGTCCCAAAGTCACCCAGCTAACTTTCCTGCCTAAGGCGGGACTAGAACTCACCGTCTCCTGGTAATTGGCCCAAAGTCACCCAGCTAACTTTCCTGCCTAAGGCGGGACTAGAACTCACCGTCTCCTGATGATTGGCCCAAAGTCACCCAGCCGGCTTTCCTGCCTAAGACGGGACTAGAACTCACCGTCTCCTGTTAATTGGCCCAAAGTCACCCAGTGGGCTTTCAGGCCTAAGGTGGGACTAGAACTCGCCATCGCCTGACGATTGGCCCAAAGTCACCCAGACAGCTTTTATGGCTGAGGCAGAACTAGAACTCACCGTCTCCTGGTGATTGGCCCAAAGTCACCCAGCCGGCTTTCGTGCCTAAGGTGGGACTAGAACTCACCGTCGCCCAATTTCTAACCTAGTGCCTTTTAACCACTACTAGACCAAACGCTCCTTTTCCTCTCATGTTCCCCCTTCTTAAGAATTTGTTTTCCTTGCACCAGACGAGACCAGGGTGTTTGTGACAGACACAACCGAGTGGGGCAATCTCGACCCACAAAAGTTCACGCTCTCTGCATCTGCGCATGCTTCCCTCGGAAGCATTTACAGATCCTTTTTTTTTTTTTTGGCACCACTTCTGCACCCACCCCTTCTGTTCGACTAGAGAAAGCCCAGTTGCGACAGTGGGCGAGGGCCGGATCCACCCATCCTGTGACACGGCGAGCGAGTGAGCCAGCACGCAGTAAGCGTGTGACACTTTTCCTCCGAAAAAAAAAAGAGGAAACGGAGATGATCCTGCTTGCTCAACCTTATGAACCAGCAGCTCAGCGAAAAGGGGTTCAAAGTTTTTTCACCAAAATGTTTTCAACCGCGATTCGTACAAATGTTTGGGGGCCCCGGCTGAAAAGGAGCGAAGAAGCAGGCTGCTCAAACAAACGTAACCTCTTGGCATGGGTTCAGTAGGGTGAACTAACAATGCCGGCTAAGTTAAAAAGAGATTTAAGTCAAAAGGCCACAAGAAACAGGGATAGAGCTACAGGTTTTGGTTTAATTGAATGAAAAGGCTTAAGGTGCTAGAGACAGAGGTAAAATTGGGGTATATTTTTTTTCCTATCCAGCGTCTCGAGGAACGAACTAAGCTGATAAACAGGCAAATCTTTTTGTGTTTGAAAAGAAGGAATTCGAGCAGGGGAACAGCACCCTTACGAAGAACCATGGTGCCAATTTCTACTTGTGCCCCTTTCCCTTGCAACACAGACGTAGGGACCGGGTGACCCATGATAGATGCATGAAACAGACTGCAAAATTTAATAATAATAATAATAAAGTTGGAAGGGACCTTGGAGGTCATCTAATCCAACCCCCTGCTCAGGCAGGAAGCCTTATACCATTTTGGACACAGTCTCTTAAAAACTTCCAGTGTTGGAGCATTCACCGCTTCTGGTGGCAGGTTGTTCCACTGGTTAATTGTTCTCACTGTCAGGAAGTTTCTCCTTAGTTCTAGGTTGCTTCTCTCCTTGATCAGTTTCCATCCATTGTTTCTTGTCTGGCCTTCAGGCGCTTTGGAGAATAGCTTGACTCCCTCTTCTTTGGGGCAGCCCCTGAGATATTGGAAGGCTGCTATCATGTCTCCCCTCGTCCTTCTCTTCGTTAAACTAGACATACCCAATTCCAGCAACCGTTCCTTGTATGTTTTAGCCTCCAGTCCCCAAATTATTTGATCATAATTTGACTGAATCTGTAACAAAGGAACCCCATTTTTATCTGTGGTTATTTCTAACTCGTTAACCTAGGATGGTGTTTCTTAACCTCGGCAGTTTTAAGAAGGGTGGACTTCAACTCCCAGAATTCCCCAGCCAGCATGTTTTAAGAGGGGTGGAGTTCAACTCCACGGTAGCTGGGGAATTCTGGGAGCTGAAGTCCACCCTTCTTAAAGCAAGCTAAAGTGAAGAAACACCGCTTTAAGAAACAGATCTCCTACAATTCAAAAGCTCTTTCACTTTCTATCGGCTTTATTCAACTTTATTCAAGGACCCTGAAAGATTGACAGGTAGTTCTTGATTTACAACACTTCGTTTAGTGACCGTTCAAAGCTACAATGGCACTGAAAAAAGTGGCTAATGACCATTTTTCACACTTAACGACGGTTGCAGCCTCCCCGCGGTCACGTGATCAAAATTCAGGCCGTTGGCAACTGACTCGTATTCACGACGGTCGCCGCATCCTGGGGTCACGCGATCCCCTTTTGCGGCAAGCAAAGTCAATGGGGGGGGGGAAGCCAGACTCCTTTAACAACAACCGTGTTACTAACTTAACAAGTGCAGTGATTCATTAACCACCGTGGCGAGGAAGGTCGTAAAACAGGGCAAAATTCATTTTACTTAGCAACCTAAATTCCGAGGGTTCCTTGTAGATTGGTATTATCTCTCCTGGCCCTTTTTCAAGCTTTGTAGCTTTGTAAACGTTGTGGGTTTTTGCATCCTATCGGGCGACCAACACTAACTTGGGTTGTGTTTCGCTATTGCCACATACAAAAAAAGGAAAAGGAGGGGGGGGAAGTATGAAGCTTCTTCCCCCGCTGTTTATGATCTAGAGATGAAAAAGCCGCGAGAAACGCTGAGGGTGACGCTCTGCCGACAACCGTCACCGGATGTGAAAAATCGTCAGCTATTTTTTTTCCCCCTCCTTCTTCTCTGAAATGTGTGAACAAGTTTAGAAGCTGGTCTTTTCCGAGATCTCGCATCCCGAAAGGCTGTTTATTTTTTTAAGCTGAATTTACGACCCGAAATTTACGTTGCTAAGCAAGACAGTTGTTAAGAGAGCTTTTGCCCCATTTTACGACCTTTCTCACCACAGTTGTTAAGTTAGTGACACGGTTGTTAAGTCAACCTGGCTTCCCACATTGACTTTGCTGGTCAGAAGGAAGTTTTTAAGAAGAGACTGGACAGCCATTTGTCTGAATAATAATAATAATAATAATAAAGTTGGAAGGGACCTTGGAGGTTTTCAAGAAGAAGAACAAAATAAGAGAATGACAGAGTTGGAAGGGACCTTGGAGGTCTTCTATCTAGTCCAACCCCCTGCTCAGGCAGGAAACCCTAGACCATTTCAGACAAATGGCTGTCCAGTCTCTTCTTAAAAACTTCCAGTGTTGGAGCATCCACTGCTTCTGGAGGCAGGTCGTTCCACTGGTTAATTGTTCTCACTGTCAGGAAGTTTCTCCTTAGTTCTAGGTTGCTTCTCTCCTTGGTTAGTTTCCATGGTATAGGGTTTCCTGCCTGAGCAGGGGGTTGGACTAGATGACCGTCAAGGTCCCTTCCAACTTTATTATTATTGATCATCGCACAGTCAGCCAGATGTTCAGACTGGATTTGGCATTTTTGTCTACCTGTCGAGTCCTTACCAAGGACCTGGGATAGGCAGATGTGGATGTTTGATGGTATATTATTATTATTAATTATTATTATTATTATTATTATTATTATTATTATTGTCGCAAAAGGGGGATCACGTGATTCCCCCCCCCCCAGGGATGCTGTGACCATCATAAATACAAACTAGTCGCCCAGCACCCGAATTTTGATCACGTGACCCTGGGGAGGCTGCAAAGGTCGTAAGTGTGAAAAACGGTCCTAAGTCCCTTTTTTCAAGTGCCGTCGTAACTTCGGACGGTCACTAAATGAACTGTTGTAAGTCGAGGACTGCCTGTAGTAAGTTCACCATCAAAGGTGAACGAAGGCACCGTGGGTCCTTGCTACTCAACCGCCTCCTTTATCCGACCAGGATTTTCACCCTTCGGGTAGTCCTCGGCTTTATGACCGCAATCGGGATCAGAATTTCCGTGGCTAAGCAAGGAGGTTGTTAAATGCGCCCGATTTTATCAGCCTTTTTTGCCACGGTTCTCAAGCGAGTCCCTGCAGGTTGTTAAGTGAATCGTGCGGTCGTTAAGCGAATCCAGCGTCTTCCGTTCGACTTGGCTTGTCGGGAGCCGGCTGGGAAGGTCGCAAGTGGCGGTCAGGTGCCGCTGCCACAATCGTCAGTACACACCATTGGCCAAACGTCTGAATTTTGATCGCTTGTAAAGGTTGTACGTGCGAGAACTGCTCGTAAGTCTGTTTTTTTCAGTGCCGTTGCAACTTCAAACCATTGCTAAACGGTCGTAAGTCAAGGTATCCCAGAATGAGAAGGAGAGAAGGGGAATGCGGGAAACATTCTATTCAAAAGCAGAATTTCCTAATTTTCTAATATTGGAATTCAGGCAACCCAGTCTCTTTTTTTAAAAAATATTTTAAAACGCCTTTCTTGGCGACTCGGGCTTTCCCCCCAAATAACAGCAAACTGTGTTAAGTTCTCCTTTTCGCTGCCGGGGCTGCCTGGAGAGGCGTGTAAACAGCGCTCAGCGGCGGGGGCTTTGCAAGGGCTTTACTCACTGCTCTGTGTCACCCTCCACGCAGCTGGGAGGAAGTTGCAAGGGGGTGGGGTGCCAGAAGACGCCCTGAATTGGGGAAAGACCTGCAGCGAGAGGCGGGTCGGAACAAAAGGCCAGCCGGGGGACCTCCAGGGAGGCGTTTTCGAATCCAGCTGGGGTCTGGAAAAAACCTCAGGGGGAGACCGAAGCGGGGAAGGTACGTACGTTCTGCGTTTCCCTTTCCAACGTTTCTTTCTCTTTTGAAAACAATGCAGGTTCTGTCCTGTCACCCTTTCGAGCCGAGCTTCCTTTGTTGGTGATGCTCCTTGCAAACTCAAAAAAGGCCTGGAGGATTTATCACATGACTACATTATCTGGATTTTTTTAGCCAGCAAGAGAGAAGGGTTCCTTGCTGCCTTATGTGCCATCCTGAAGGAGGGCACCAAAAGTGGACCGGCTGCTTATTTCCAATCCGCTCCGCTGCCTTCTACAGAGCCTCCTGCTTCAGGAGCACGTTACCCTCCCGATGCCAAACCTTGGGAGGGGAAGGGCTGGCGAGATGAAGGGGAGCTGCTTTCCAAACTTTAGAAGCCCCGGGAGGTTGCTGAGCAAGGAAGATGCCAAACACCGGGGGGGGGGGGGGGGCAAGACATTTTTTAAACCCTTAGCAAATATATTCACCGGGTCAGCCATCTTGCGAGCTAAATCAGCATTTTCTCCGATGCACGGGACCCCGTTGGGTGGACAATCATCCTACTCTTGTCTCGAGGAGTAGAAAGTGCTTCTTGAAGTGGACGGGGCAGGTATGTAGAAGGTACATAAAACAAAGTGGGTGTATTTTAGTCCCGGGGGCACACCTAAGCAACACTCAAGTGACTAATGCAAAGTTTATCTTCTCCAAAAGGGCTGCAAGCCTCTGAGTCACTTTCCCCCAGACGAAAACTCAGATGTTTTCCTGGATTTTAACTCCTTTAGGGGAGAAACGTGGCTCCATCGGTTGTGAGAATCCTGCTGCTTGCCGTCTGTTCATTTGCTTTAATCTGATAGAGGAGACTATTTGTAGCTGGGGGTTGAAACACCACCACTTGTCTGAAATGGCATAGGGTCTCCTGCCTGAGCAGGGGGTTAGGCTAGAAGACCTCCAAGGTCCCTTCCAACTCTGTTATTCTGCTATCCCTTCCTTCCTTCCTCCCTCCCTCCCTCCCTGGGGGTTTTTAAGAAGAGATTGGACCACCATTTGTCTGAAATGGCGCAGGGTCTCCTGCCTGAGCGGGGGGGTTGGGCTAGAAGACCTCCAAGGTCCCTTCCAACTCTTGTTATTCTGCTATTCTGAAATGAGGGGTCCTTGATATTCTCTTGAGTGGTTTTCTTGAAGACATTTCATTACCAAACTAGGTAGCATCCCCAGTGCCTGAAGGAGGAGGGAGATTCGCTGATGGTGTTAGCTAGTTTGGTTCATGAAATGTCTGCAGGAAAACCGCCAAGCTCAGAGAGCACCAAGGACCCCTCATTTCCTTTAAGTTGGCCACAGCCCATTCTGACTTGTGCAATGGGGGAATTTAGCAGTGGAGGGAGGTTATGAACTCTCTTCCTCCTTTAAGCTGCCTGAACTTCAGCTCCCAGAATTCCCCAGCCAGCGGGCTTTAAGGTGCCTGAACTTCAGCTCCCAGAATTCCCCAGCCAGCGGGCTTTAAGGTGCCTGAATTTCAGCTCCCAGAATTCCCCAGACAGCATGTTTTAAGAGGGGTGGACTTCAACTCCCAGAATTCCCCAGCCAGCCTGCTGGAATTCTGGGCGTTGAAGTCCACCTACGTACCTTCAAGTAGCCGAGATTGAGAAACGCTGCTTTAGACTGACACCGCAGAGATTGAATTTTTTTTACATCACCTCTTCATCCTTCATCCTTTTCTCTCCGTTAAGGACCAACCATGGCTGGCATAAAAACAGCGAGCGGAGAGTATATTGACGATTCCTGGGAACTCGGTGTCTTTGTGGAGGACCTGGGACCTGAGGCAGACCCCATCAAGCTCCGAGTCACCGGGAACCTGCACATAGGAGGCATCATGTTACAGATTGCGGACAATTTAAGTAAGTACCAACAAAGAGTATTTGTAACTCGGGTTGAAATGAGGGGTCCTTGGTGCTCTCTGAGCTTGGTGGTTTTCTTGCAGACATTTCTTGACCCAACTAGGTAACATCACCAGTGCAAGAAAGGTGATTTGCAGCAAAAAAAAACAAAACTCCCTTCTAGCACTGATGATGTTACCTAGTTGGGTGATGAAACGTCTGCTAGAAAACAACCCAGCTCAGAGAGCACCAAGGACCCCTTCAAATTAAGTGAGTCAGTGTCCTCAACTTACCTCAACCATCTATTTAATGACCGTTTGAAGTTACAATAGCATTAACGTATAACTGTTCCTCGCACTTATAACAATGGCGGCATCCCCACGTTTTATGTGAACAAAATTATGCATTTGGCAACTGGATCGTAAGCCGTAAGTTGAGGACTGCCTGTATTATGTCGTAGGGTTTTTCCATGTACTGAAATCATACCCCAATTAGAAGCCCCCTCAAGTGGGAGACCCTGAGAAATCCTCAAATTTTCCTCCTTATCTAAAACACACACACACCCCAGTAGGAAGGGAAGGAAAATGGCTGACTGCAGGGGGGAAGGGCTGTGACTCAGCTTGAAGATTGTGGTCGCCCTTTCCCTCCTCGAAGGACCCCTGCATTATCCAGATAAGCCATGGAAAATATTGTCCTGGAACCACAGGGGTAGATACTATTCGTTTACACCCTGGAAAGTGATAACCAGGCCCGGAAGTAAACTGTTTCCAGCAGTTCCTTAATTTGTTTGAGTTTATTTTAACAGTCTTTGAGCACCCTTCGGAAAGGGAGGGGGGAAACTGGACAATTCTTGCAGTTATTTGTTCATCTCTTGCAAAGAGGGGAAAAAATTCTTCTACATTGTCTTCAGCCAATAACCGGGTGAACGGGCAATCTTGGGAGTTATAGTTCTCGCCCACTGGAAAGGCAGAATAGCTGGGAAAGGTGGCTAGAAATCAATTTAGATAGGTAGATAGGTAGGTAGGTAGGTAGGTAGGTAGGTAGGTAGGTAGGTAGATAGATAGATAGATAGATAGATAGATATAGACAAACACAGAGATAGAGATTAGATAGATAGATAGATAGATAGATAGATAGATAGATTAGTTAGATGATAGATTAGATAGATAGATAGATAATAATAGATTAGATAGATAGATAGATAGATAGATAGATAGATAGATAGATGATAGATAGATAGATAGATAGATAGATAGATAGATAGATAGATAGATAGATAGATAGATAGATAGATAGATAGATAGATAGATAGATAGATGTTTTAGAAAGGAAGATAAAAATTAATTGAAAAATATATACGAATATAAAGTCAGGAAAAGACATAAAAAGGAATCGGAGAAAATGCAGGAAAGGGAGAAAAAGTCAACGAAGAAGAGGAAAGAAAGAAAGAAAAGTTACAACTAGTAGCTTCTGATCTTCGTTAGGGCAGTTACAAGTCCAATTATAAATTGACCTCTGACTCTACGGCTACAACAAAATTCTCTCCACAGATCAGTGTGTTTTCAACTGACGACGGCAATTCCTCTCTGCTAATTCTGCTATTAGATTCCTCGGCCTCCTCGGCTCTTACTATTAAGAGCGGTTCCTTATTCTTCACGCGATCGACTTCAGGAGCGTGTTGAGTGTTCCTCTTCCCTCCTCTGCTCTCTTTCCTCTCGAGACGTGCCTCGGCTCAGGAAACCACGCAACGCACGGCTTTGCGTTTTCGGCCGGGGGTGATCCAAGGCCATTTCTCTTCGTTCCGAGCTCGCCTGTGCCCTTCCGGCCGTCTCTTTTGGGCCAAAGAAGAGGTCCCAAATCCTTGACTTGCTCCCTGTTGCTTTTCCAGCCTGATGTGGGACTCTCCTTTCTGTTGCCTTTCCCCAGAACTTCAGAGGGACTGGTCGGATCACGCCTTGTGGTGGGAGCAGAAGAAAATCTGGCTCCTGAAGACCAACTGGAGCCTGGATAAATACGGGATCCTGGCCGATGCCAAACTCCACTTTACACCCCAGCACAAACCGGTGGTGCTTTTCCTGCCCAACCGCTGCCGGGTCCAGGTCCGGGCCAACTTCGCCCAGCCTGTCTTCCGCACCGTATGTGATATCTGCAGGCTACTCGGTGAGTAGGGAACGTCGGTGAGTAGGGAACGTCGTTCAAAGCTTCGGGCTTAAAGGATGGCAAGGGGTAGAGATGGGAATCACAGCTGCACAGGAAATCCTCAAGCTATCATCAGTTGCTGAGCAGGGCTTTGAAGCTACAACAGACCCCCCCCCAAAAAAGGGACTTTACTTCTGGTTGAATTAAATAAATACTGGTAGTCCTCAACTTGCAACAGTTCCTTTAGTGACTGTTCGAGGTTACAACAGCACCAGACGCAAGTGACTTATGGCCAGCTTTCACACGTGCCACCCTTGCAGCATCGCCAGGGTCCCGTGGTAAAAATTCAGACGCTCGGCCACCGGTTCACATTTACGACCGTTGCGGTCTCCTAGGGCTCACGCGATCCCCTTTTTGCGACCTTCCGGCGAGCAAAGTCCATGGGGAAGCCGGGGTTCACTTAACAACCGAGTTCCTGATTTAATCACTGCGGGGATTCGCTTAACAACCGTGGCCAGAAAGGTCGTAAAACTTAATAAATCTCTCTCTTAGCAGCAAAAATGTTGGGCTGAATTGCGGCCGTTAAGGGGAGGATGACCTGTATGGAGAGGGGGGACTAGGAAATAGATAAGCCAGCTGTCCCCTTCGGATTCCAACCCTGCCTGTCTCCAACCAGGGTTAGTTTGGGTCTTGGGAACGCGTCTGAGTTTTTTGGGGGGGCTAACTCCTGTCCCGTTGCAGCCATCCGTCATCCGGAAGAGCTGTCCCTACTGCGTGCGCCGGAAGAGAAGGACAAGCGGAAGCAGAAGGAGAAAGAGGAGAGCACCCCTCGGAGCTACGACCTGTCCAGCGTCCGCCTGCCAGCAAGTGAGGGCATCACAACTTTGTGTGCATACGTCTACAGGTAGTCCTCGACTTACAACGGTTCCATTTAGTGACCGAAGTGACGACAGCACTGGAAAAAGGGTGGTGAGTTTTCCACACTGACGGCCGTGGCCGCATCCCCGCGGCCAAGGGATCAGAGTTCAGATGCTGGGCCACTGGCTCGCGTTTAGGACGCTTGCCGGGGTGGTGTGATCCCCTTTTGCGACCTTCCGGCAAGCAAAGTCAGTGGGGAAAACCAGATGCATACGTTTGACAACCGTGTTACTAACTTAACAACTGCAGTGCATCTGAAGCATCCAAATTTGGATCACGTGACCATGAGGAGGCGGCAAGGGTCGTTAAGTGTGAAAAACGGTCATGAATCTTTTTTTCAGTGCCGTTGTAGCTTTGAATGGTCACTAAATGAACTGTTGTAAGTCGAGGACTTCTTGTATTTGTCTAAACCAAGGATTATTTGGGAGCCAGACACTGATCTGTGACTCTCTCTCTCTCTCCCTCCTTCCCTCCCTCCCTCCCTGTGCATCTGAAGCATCCAAATTCGGATCACGTGACCATGAGGAGGCGGCAAGGGTCGTTAAGTGTGAAAAACGGTCATGAATCTTTTTTTCAGTGCCGTTGTAGCTTTGAATGGTCACTAAATGAACTGTTGTAAGTCGAGGACTTCTTGTATTTGTCTAAACCAAGGATTATTTGGGAGCCAGACACTGATCTGTGACTCTCTCTCTCTCTCCCTCCTTCCCTCCCTCCCTCCCTGTCTCTCTCTTCCTCCCTCCCTCCCTCTTCTCCTCTCCCTCCCTCCCTCCCTCTCTCTTCCTTCCGCCTCCCCCTCTCCCTCTCTCATCCCTCCTCCCTCTCTCCCTTCCTCCTCCTCTCCCCTCCCTCTCTCTCTTCCTCCTCCCTCCATCCTCCCTCTCTCCCCCCCTTACCTCTCCTTCCCTCACTCCTCTCTCCCTCCCCCTTCCATCCCTCCCCTCCCTCCCCTCTCTCTCCCTCTCCTCCCTCCTCCTTCCTCGCTCCCCCTCTCCTTCTCACTCCCCCCTCCTACTCTCACTTCCTCCCTCTCTCCCTCTCCCTTCCTCCCTCCCTCTCCCTCCCTCCCTCTCCCCTCGTGATCCCAGGCGCAGAGCAACAGCTTTTCCGAGGGATGCCTGCTCACTTTTCGGACAGCGCTGAAACCGAGGCTTGCTATCGGATGCTGTCGGTCAGCCAGACCAGCCTGACTCCCGAGCAGATTGTCCGAATGCACCGGCCGGGATCCCTTGTGGAAAAGACCAAGATCAACAGCCGGTAAGAAGAGCCTTTGTGGAGGAGCATCTCGGCGACTGTCGACGCAATTTAGCAGAATCTTAATTTTTGCTCTCTTGCTAAATCCCATCCCTGGCTAGATTGCAATCCTCGTTGCAACTGGAGAAGCGTGAAATCTGATTTTGCTCTGTGGGTGCATCTCCCAGGCTCCCCCGTTAAATGCTGGGTGCCATTTGCTCCCCCTTACTGATGGCGATTAAAGCTATACTGCTCTGAACGTGGAGGCTCTATTCTTTTAAAAACCTTCCTTTTGAGGAACTTAAGGGGTTCTGCTTTATCCCATGCTGGAATTAAATTAAATGCAAAAGGTTAAATTCAATTAAATTAAATCCAAAGGGTTTGCCTCTAAACACATCCCAAAGGCAGCCAAATCTCCCCCCCCCCATCCTTTTATAATTTTTTAACAATAATATCTAAGAACCCTTAAAATATTGTCTAGGTAGGGAAACGGAGAAAAATCCCGGTAATTATTTCAGCACTGGAACTGTCCACCAATTTACCCCTAACTATATTTTCATGATTATCTTATATACTGGCCTAGATCATGCATGGGGCTATGTAGAACTTTATAAATCTAGAAATTGAATAAAGACAGATGGACCTTGATTTACAACCATTCATTCAGTGATTGTCTGAAGTTATATAACGGCACTGAAAAAAACTGGCTTAAGGACCGTTTTTCACACTTACGACCATTGTAAACATCCCCATGGTTACGTGATCCAAATCCAGACGTTGGGCAACGGGCTCCTATTTGTGACGGTTGCTGGCTCCCGGGGTCCTGTGACCCCCCCTTTTGCGACGTTCTGACAAGCCAAGTCAATGGGGCAACCGGATTCATTTAACAACGGTGTTACTAGCTTAACAACTGCAGGGATTCTGTGCTTCTATTAGCCAATCCTCGTTGCTCCTCGTTTTTTAGGTGGCTGGATTCATCCCGCACTTTGCTACAACAAGAAGTAAAAGAACAGGATTGCTTATGGCTGCGCTTCAAGTATTACAGCTTTTTCGATCTGGAGCCAAAGGTGAACATCTTAAGGCGCATAACAATTATTATTATTATTGTTTTACTTATTTGAGGCTTAAGGAACTTCAAATATGTATTTCTCCACTTTCTGCTTTTATTTAAGGCAGGGGTGGGCCATTCTGGCTCCTTTACAACCCATGGACTTCAATTCCCAGAATTCCTGAGCCAGCATGGCTCAGCTTGGAAACCTCTCCCTTTCCCCTCAGCATGGCTGGCTCAGGAATTCTGGGAGTTAAAGTCCACGAGTCATAAAAGAGCCGAGGTTGCCTATCCCTGGTCTAGGCCGCTTTATGACTTGTGGACTTCAACTCCCAGAATTCCTGAGCCAGCATGGCTCAGCTTGGAAACCTCTCCCTTTCCCCTCAGCATGGCTGGCTCAGGAATTCTGGGAGTTGAAGTCCACAAGTCATAAAGGGGCCCTAGTTGCCTACCCCTGATCTGAGGTAAAATTGTTGCTACAGCAATCCAGGATCAATCGTTCCCCATTCATGTCAAGGATCAGACTACAACAAGGGGATATTTTGCAAGCCAGAGTTTCCGTCCCAAAGAGGGGGAAAAAAAATATCCTCAGCGCAAAGCATCCTTTCGAAAGGGGACAGAAAGCACGTGGCTCAAGGGTGTTGAGTAATACAAAAGAATCATCAGACTGCTTTACAGAACTGCAAATCTTTATTTCCTGCCAACGTGGCGGGCGTGTTTCCCCTCCGTTTATGTGAGATGTTAAAAAAAAAAAAGGAGAATTTCCCCCCTTCACAATGGAACTATGTTTTGGAAAAGAAGATTTTAATTCTCTTTTAGGTCTTGACTTCATGGTAGTCATATTTTAATGTGTGGGGCCCTCGGTGCTCTCTGAGCTGGGTGGTTTTTCTTGCAGACATTTCGTGACCCAACTAGGGAACATCATCAGTGCTAGAAGGGAAGGAGGTTTGCGGAGAGTAGGAAGAGGAGGAGGAGAAGAGGGAAAAGGAGGAGGAGGATTGTGGGATTCTTGGTGCTCTCTGACCTGGGTAGTTTTTCTTGCAGATGTTTCGTGACCCAACTAGGGAACATCATCAGTGCTAGAAGGGAAGGAGGTTTGCGGAGAGGAGGAAGAGGAGGAGGAGAAGAGGGAAAAGGAGGAGGAGGATTGTGGGATTCTTGGTGCTCTCTGAGCTGGGTGGTTTTTCTTGCAGACGTTTCGTGACCCAACTGGGGAATGTCATCAGTGCTAGAAGGGAAAGAGGTTTGCAGAAAGGAGGAGGAGGAGGAGGAGAGGGAGGAAGAGGAGGAGAGGAAAGAGGAGGAGGAGGAGAAGGAGGAGGAGGATTGTGGGATTCTTGGTGCTCTCTGAGCTGGGTGGTTTTTCTTGCAGACGTTTCGTGACCCAACTGGGGAATGTCATCAGTGCTAGAAGGGAAAGAGGTTTGCAGAAAGGAGGAGGAGGAGAGGGAGGAAGAGGAGGAGAGGAAGGAGGAGGAGAAGGAGGAGGAGGATTGTGGGATCCTTGGTGCTCTCTGAGCTGGGTGGTTTTCTTGCAGACGTTTCATGACCCCAACTAGGTAACATCATCAGTGCTACAAAGGAGTGGAGTTTGCTCTCCGTTTTTATACATGTGGCTTGTCCTCTCAGTGTTCGTGGGAATGGACTTTGTGATTCCTTGATTGGGCTGTTGTTTACTGTTCATTTCTTTGTCTGAGTTGGTAGTAGCTTGATTGGGGTACTGTTTGCTTTTTGACTGTGAGAACAAATCCCACTTCCTGCTAGCACTGATGATGTTACCTAGTTTGGTCATGAAACGTCTGCAAGAAAACAACCAAGCTCAGAGAGCACCAAGAAATCCTCCTCCTCCTCCTCCTCCCCCCACCCCTCTCCCTACTAGCACTGATGATGTTACCTAGTTGGGTAATGAAACGTCTGCAAGAAAACCACCCAGCTCAGAAAGCACAAACAACACCCTCCCGCAGTTCAACTCTGGTATACAAATACAGCCCCCTCTTCTATCCCTACCATATTTTAACGTGTGCTTAATTCTTTTCCCGAGTTCGGAGTGCGACCTGGCTCCCTTCGGAGAAGGCCAAGCTTCCGAATCGCTGGCAGCATTCGCAAGAGAGGTGAACCTTAAACCAGATCGCTGCTTTGTCTCACACAACATACCCCTCCTCCCTTCCTTGCAGTACGACGCTGTCAGGATCAATCAGCTGTACGAACAGGCCCGCTGGTCGGTGCTGTTGGAAGAGACCGATTGCACGGAGGAAGAGATGATTGTCTTCGCTGCCTTACAGGTAATGCTGCCCTCATACACACACCCCTCAAATTGTGCCCTTTAACAATAATTATCCAGCGCCTTAGGACTGGGAAGCCAACCTTTGCTCCTCTGTGCTCTCTTCCAGTATCGCATCCACCAGCTGTCCTTGAACGCCAGCCCTGTGGAGCAGTCCAGCGACTCCGGCCTTGATGACTTAGACAAGGCTTTAGCTAACTTGGAGATCAAACTGGAAGGCCCGGCTCCGAGTGTTTTGGTAAGGACCCAGATTTCACAGGAAGTCCTCGACTTAACGACCACGATGGAGCCCAAAAGGTCTGCGGCTAAGTGAGATAGATGGTGGTTAAGTGAATTTTTACCCCCCTTTTATGACCTTTCTCGCCGCAGTTGTTAAGTGAATCGCTGCAGTTGTTAACACGGTTGTTAAGGGAATCTGGCTTCCCCCGCTGACTTTGCTTGTCAGATAGGTAGGTAGGTAGGTAGGTAGGTAGGTAGGTAGGTAGGTAGATAGATAGATAGATAGATAGATAGATAGATAGATAGATAGATAGATAGATAGATAGATAGATAGATAGATAGATAAGGTAGGTAGGTAGATCATGATAGATATACTGATAGATAGATAGATAGATAGATAGATAGATAGATAGATAGATAGAGATAGATGATAGATAGATAGATAGATAGATAGATAGATAGATAGATAGATAGATAGATAGATAGATAGATAGATAGATAGATAGATAGATAGATAGATAGATCCGGAACATTGCAACTGTCATAAATATGAGCCAGTTGCCAAACATCTGAATTTTGATCACATGACCATGGGGATGCTCCAGCGGTCCTAGGTGTAAAGAACGGTCATAAGTCCCTTTTTTTCAGTGCCGTTGTAACTTTGAACAGTCACTAAACGATGTCAAGGACTCCCCGTATTTTATTGGTCTATTTTGAGACCGCCCATCCTCTTCATAGGGTAGTGTGCAAACATAAAGCCACAGAAAAGTGTATATAAATATAAACCTATTAGATAATGTATAAATGCATATACTAATGATACATACAATACGTAAACGTACATAAATATAATATAAATTCTGGGAGTTGCAAGTCCTCAGTCGTAAAAAGGGGCAATAGTTGCCCCTTTCTAATCAAAGGCGTAATGGTTGTTGCAGCAATCCAGGATCAACCAATCCCCCATTCAAGTCGAGGATCCTGGCTGGCTGGGGAATTCTGGGAATTGAAGTCCATGCATCTTAAAATGACTAAAGCTTGGGGGAAAACTGTATAAGGTACTTCAGAAATACAATAATCCTTTTCTTTTTCTTTCTTTTCTTTTGTCTGTTTCCCTTTGGCCTCCTTTTTAGGACAGTCTCACAGCCATCCCAGAGCTGAGGGATCAGCTCCGAATCTTCAGGTTAGTCCTTTTCAACGGACCTGGCTATTTTCTTCGTAATGCCCGGCTGGTTTTTAGGCAGCAGATCTGTAGAACTGAGCAAAAGCAGAGGTTTTCCCAAGGTTGTGTCATTGTGAGCTGTTGGATTAACACACCCAGCGTCCTCACCCAACGTAAGGTTTGGGGTGCAGAGCAACACTCTGAACTGTCCAGAGAGAAAACTAGGATAATGAAAGATGATGCTTTTTTTCTAATTTTCTAATTTTCTGGAGATACATGCATCAGGAACGTGGGGGGGTCCTCAGTTGGGGGGAGAAAAGATGGCAGGGGAAGGACACGATGTGAGTGTTCACACACGCAAAAGAATACTCAAGGAAGATGATGGAGAATTTAATCTGGATTTTACTGGGGCTGCCACAAGGAAGAGGGGGGTCACCCTAGTCTCCAAAGCCCCTGAAGGCAGGACAAGAAACAATAGATGGAAACTGATGAAGGAGAGAAGCAAACTGGAACTAAAGAGAAACTTCCTGACAGTGAGAACAGTTAATCAGTGGAACAGCTTGCCACCAGACGTTGTGGCTGCTCCAACACTGGAGGTTTTTAAGAAGAGACTGGACAGCCATTTGTCTGAAATGGTACAGGTTTCCTGCCTGGGCAGGGGGTTAGACTAGATGACCTCTGAGATGCTTTCCAACTCTGTTTTTCTGTTACTCTGGTTGTTTGTTTCCAAAGAGACTTCCATCTCACAGGGGTTAGACTAGAAGGCCTCTTGAGATCCCTTCCAGCCCTTTGATTCTATGATTCCATAAACTATATGCCACAGGAACTAGAAGGCAAACAAAATACGTATAAGTAGAAGCTATGTAGAACAGTATTTCTCACCCTTGACAATCTTAAGGTCCGTGGACTTCAACTCCCAGAATTCCCCAGCTAGCGTTGAATTCTGGGAGTTGAAGTCCACTTATCTCAAGAGTTGCCAAGGTTGAGAAACCCTGCGATAGTAGTTCTGGAGTCTCCGTTTCCAGAGGTTTTTTTTTTTTAAAGTCTGGATATTCACCTCTTGAGGACGGTTTAAGTGCTTTTCCTGCACACTGAGGAGTCGGAGTAGATGACCTCGGAGGTGCCTTCAACTCTATGATTCTCCAGCCATTTTGTCCGGCCCTCTTTATTCCTCCCAGGCCCCGCAAGCTGACTCTGAAAGGTTATAAGCAGTACTGGGTGATCTTCAAAGAAACGACCATCTCGTATTTCAAGGGCCCAGAAGATGCGTTGGGAGAACCCGTTCAACAGCTCAACCTGAAAGGTGAGTCCATCATCATATCGAGGAGAAGATGGCGCAACCCACTGGCTACTCCACTCCTCCACAGCCTTGGTTGCAACCTCTTGGTTCTTCGGCTGAAAGGATCTGGAGAAGAACCCGCTGGTCCTCAGCCAGAGTAGACCATGTACGCAAAGGGGACCCTTTCTAAATGAAGGCCTCCAAATGCGCTTCTCACTTCCCAGCCTGGATGCCAAACATTGGCAACCACGAAAGATGAGTCCCACTTGAAAATGTGGGGCTAGTGAGACCACAGGCCGTGTTGTGTTCTTATTGAGTCTGAAATCTTCTACTCTCTCTCTCTGTTTCCCCCCTCCCCCTCAACTCCAGGCTGCGAAGTGGTGCCGGATGTCAACATCTCTGGCCAGAAATTCTGCATCAAGTTGCTGGTCCCTTCTCCTGAGGGGATGAGCGAGATACACCTGAGATGTGTGGACGTAAGTGTTAGGAAGACGGGTAGAGAAGGAAGCCAAGTTGGGAATGAGAGTCGGGCAGAACTTGCTGGGCCCAACCTTGGGGGTTCCATCTCGGACCTAAAGCACGAGATGGAACTAAAGTATCTCAGAAGTTGGAGCTTCAGGACTTCCAATGTAGGAGAACCACCCGTTCTCCTGCTGGAGAGCTTGTCTTCTAAAGCTGTAGGAACGGTTGGAAGCATCTTTCTCTCCCCTTCTTCTTCGCCAGGAGCAGCAATACGCCAGTTGGATGGCCGGCTGCCGTTTGGCAGCGAAGGGGAAGACCATGGCGGACGCCTCCTACCAAGCCGAAATGGAGAACATTCTCTCCTTCCTGAAGTTGCAGAAGACCAATCCGGAGATGTCCCTGGCTACCGAGACGGAGGGGACCCAGTGGCTGGTGTCTCCTCGCTACCAGAAGAAGTTCAAACCTAAGCAGGTATCGTTCGTCCTCCAGGCGGCCGTTGTCATTTCCCACAATGCCCTGGAGGGAGGTTGTGTTAGGATCATGGGAAATGAACAGGGCTGAAGGATCCAACCGCTTCTGGTTGCTCGGAGGCGTAAATAGAATTGAAGTGAAATCCAGGACAAAATGGAAGTCATCCTGATTGTGGCCATTGCCACTTCCTTCCTTCCTTCTTCCTCCTCACTTTATATCCCATTCATGATACCAGATAAGACTGGATGTGGCCAGCTGTCCGTGTAATTTTCTGTAACTCTACGGCTACAGAGAAGACATTCTGATGGGTAATTGAATTGATAATTGGGGACAGGGCCTTATAATTGTCAATATCGCCCTTGAATTAAATCGCAGCTCCGTATTTATTCCCTTCGGTTGTGTTCTCATCATATGCCAAATAAACAGCGGCTCAAAACAATATTACAATGGCAGTATACAGATAGTCCTTGATTTACAACCAACTCATTTCGTAACCGTTCAAAGTTACAGCAGCACAGGAAAAAAAAGCGGCTTACGACCAGTCCTCGCACTTACGACAGCCGCGGCATCCCCACGCTTGCATGTTCATGACCAGGCGCTTGCTAACCAACATGTATTGACCATGGTTGCAGCATCCCAGGGTCACGCCGTCCCCATTTACAACCGGGGCAGCCGGTTTCGCTTAACGCACAGAAGATTCGCTTAACGACCACGTTGATTTTGCTTAACCACCACAGCGGGGAAAAGTTAAAATCTGGCACGACTCACTTACCCGTCGTCTTGCTTAGCAAGGGAAATCCCGGACCCAAGTTAGTTTGTAAGTTGAGGACTGACTGTAGAGGAATATAGTGAGCACACAATACATTTCCATGGATGTGTATTTTTTTTCCCCCCCTCTTATTCCGGTGCATTTTGGCGTTGTTCTGGAAACTTCCACAGATGTCCTGAAGGCAGCTAGGAAGAGGGACTTGACGCCTTCCCGTCCGTTTCCCTCTGATCATTCTTTGTTTGCGAATGTTTGCAGTTAACTCCACGGATCCTTGAAGCCTACCAGAACGTCTCTCCACTCTCCCTGGCTGAAGTCAAGATGAAATTCATCCAAGCTTGGCAATCCCTCCCGGATTTTGGCATCTCCTACTTCGTGGTCAGGTAAGGAACGGCCCCAGGTGGCTGCATTCTGCTCCTGAGAAGACGGGGTGGGCTTCCTGGAGGGGTGTCAAGGATTGGGAGACAGGCAGTCAGCAGAGGGAAGGGTGTGTGTGTCTGCTGCTACTTTTTTTCGTAGAGGGCAACGAAGGCCAGGTGCTAAAAAACTTGGGAAGAAACATTTCAAATCAATGTACTCACTGGTAAAAGAAGATTGGAAATTTTTTTCATGGTTTCCAAGATTGATTGATTGATTGATTCTAAGAGTATCATTCAAAGAACTTTCCTGCAATTTATATACTTCTTGGAAATCCTTCCTTCCTTGAACCTTCTTGCAATTTACATACTTCTTAGAAATTTTCCTTCCTTCCTTCCTTCCTTTCCTTGAACCTTCTTGCAATTTACATACTTAGAAATTTCCTTCCTTCCTTTCCTTCCTTCCTTCCTTCCTCCTTGAACCTTCTTGCAATTTACATACTTAGAAATTTCCTTCCTTCCTTCCTTCCTTCCTTCCTTCCTTCCTTCCTTCCTTCCTTCCTTCCTTCCTTCCTTCCTTCCTTCCTTCCTTCCTTCTCATTCAAGAAGCCTTCCTGAAATCTACATGCTCCTTACCTATCTGGGTGAGCTGGGTGGGGACTTGATCCAGAGGAGATCTGAGATGGTTTCCAACTTGAGGAAGGGAAAAAGAAAGCAAGATGTCCTCAAATCCCATCCTAGGCCCAGAGTAGGAATCCAAATTCAAGCATCCCCATGGACATCCAGCCCCTTGAACACATCTTCTCTGGGGCGATGTCCATGCCACTCACAACTGTACAAAGCCTTTCCTCAGTTCTCTTTCTGTAATTGAGGATTCTGCTTCCCGGATTCTGAAATTATACAGAATAGTATCATATCCCCTTTCCCTCCCCTCTTCTTGGGGTTAAATAGATCCACTTCCTTCAACAGTGTGTTCTTCTGCTTTGTTTCATTTTTGCAAACTTTGTTATCCCTCCCCCCCATAGATAGCAGTAGAGAAATCAACCTCATGATAATCTAGATAAATAGCACATCACCCACCTTGGGGCAGCCATCTTTCTTGGAAAATACACCTCTGGGTGCCATCTGCACGCTTGACCGAGATTCCCAACGGCTTTGTCCAAACCCTGATTTTATCCTTAAAAGATGACACAGTGCAGAGGTTTGGCACCTTGTAGCTTAAGAATTGCCAGATGTTTGGTGCTTTGTGGCTTAAGAATGGCCAGATTTTTGGTGCTTTGTGGCTGAAGAATTGCCAAATGTTTGGTGCTTTGTGGCTGAAGAATTGCCAGATTTTTGGTGCTTTGTGGCTGAAGAATTGCCAGATTTTTGGTGCTTTGTGGCTGAAGAATTGCCAAATGTTTGGTGCTTTTGTGGCTTAAGAGAAACGAAAATAAAAGCAGAAGCAAGACCAGATTCAGCTTCGGAACCAGGAAGCGTCTCCTGATGGGTTTATTATGGGGTGTGTGCAGGTTCAAAGGCAGCAGGAAAGACGAAATCTTGGGGATCGCCAACAACCGCCTGATCCGGATTGACCTGGCCGTCGGGGACGTGGTGAAGACGTGGCGGTACAGCAACATGCGTCAGTGGAACGTCAACTGGGACATCCGGCAGGTGAGCCCACGCCGAAGGAGGGGAGGAGCTGAGCCAGGGAGGGCGAACCTTTGAGAGACCCGAGTGGCCAAACTGCAACCCCAAAACCCACTTATTTATCGCAAAGGGCCAACACGGCAATTTAACCTGAATGCTGAGGTTTTCGTTTAGAAAAAACCAACAACTCGTACATTGACATCTTTTGTCTTACGAGAAAAACACAATAACGAAGCTTTCAATGATACAAACAACTTTTTACTGAAAGGTTAAAAAAAAGTTTGCGTTTGGCATGCTTTTGAACAATTAATGTGATTTTTGCTGTTGTATGCATGCTGATAATTTGTCTAACCTTGGCTCATACTTCGTAAGTTTGAGAGCAACGCATGCAGCACTCGGGTCATCTGTTAAGTCTGCTTCTGGTGTCAGATTTGATATAATTCAAAGCTGAAAACAGCGCGCTCGCTCCGGAGGCTTGTTTTGGCTAGGAAGGGGCTTGAGAAATGGCTTTTTCCTGCGAAAACGTAGCCAAAGAGTGAGGCGTGCGTGCCCAGAGAGGGCTCTGAGTGCCCCCCTCTGGCACGCGTGCCATAGGTTCGCCACCACTGAGCTGAGCTCTTGAAAAAACGGACTTGAACTCCATTGGTTCAAGCAAAAGCCATCTTTCTCCGTCGCTTTTCCTTAGGTGGCCATCGAATTCGATGAGCACATCAACGTGGCTTTCAGCTGCATCTCCGCCGGCTGCAAGACGGTCCACGAATACATTGGGGGTTACATCTTCCTGTCCACCCGGACAGCTGACCGAAGCCAGACCCTGGACGAAGAGCTCTTCCACAAGTTGACGGGGGGCCACGAAGCCCTCTGATGTTTCTCCTACCCAAGGCCTTCCCTCCTCCAAGGAGCAGCTGATCTCCAGAATATGCTGTCTACAGTTCTACGGAGAGGCGTTGAAGGCCCTTCCCGGAGTCCAGGCATCCATAAAGACTTGGGAGAGCAATTAGGAAAACGATGGAGCGAGGAGAGAACGTTCCCCTGATGAGAGAAATCGTTCTCAAAGGATTCGAAGGCTGCATTAACTATGGTTAGTTGCTGGGTTTTGTGTTGTTGTTGTTTTTTAGTACTTCAAAGCAGGCATTTCGAGAGCTCGCAACCAAGACTGGACAGCAGAGTTCCAAATATTCAAATATCTTGCCCAAGAAGGACAATATTTACTCCTCCTTCCTCCTCCTCCAAGAAACTCAGGGATTTTACCCAACGCCAAGTTGGGATTCAAGTACTTTAGCGTTGTTTTTGTACGGTTTGTGGTGGGGGGGAAAGGAGGCTATGTGGATTGTGTTGAGTGCTTTTGTGTTATCGTCTTCGAGGGGCTATAAAGAGGATTTTTCATGAAAACCCTTTCTTCCTCAATGTGATTATTCTTTCTCATAATGGCCTAGATTGGGAGGAGGCTGTTTAATGTCCCCCCCCCCAACTACAGGTAGTTACGAGCACAATTGGGACCAGAATTTCCATCCCAAGTCATTGCAGTCGGAAGCCAAGGCAGACCCAATTTTACGACCATTTTTACGATGGTCGTTAAGTGAACGCCACCATCATATGTACAAACCAATTCTTCCATATATATTTTTTTTTTGCTGAAAACTGGCAAAAAAAAGGTTGCATATTGTGGTTGCGTGTCTGTAGGACACTGCAACCAGTTGTAAATGCAAGCCGGTTGCCAAGTGGCTGAATGGTGATCATGTGACCACGGCAGTGTTGTGACGGTCGTAAATGTGAGAACCGGTCATAAGTAAAGGACTTGGACATTTTACAGCACCGTTGTAACTTTCAGCGGTTGCTAAACAAATGTCGTAGGTCGAGGACTACCTGTGTTCAGAACATATAGCCAAGTTGGCCAAGGGCATGCTGGGAGACATCAGAACAAGTAACCATTCGCTTAGTGACCGTTCAAAGTTACAACGGCACTGAAAAAAGTGACCTATGACTTATTATTATTAATTTTCCACAGGGAGGCGAAAAAGAGAAAGATTAGATAGATAGATAGATAGATAGATAGATAGATAGATAGATAGATAGATAGATAGATAGATAGATAGATAGATAGATAGATAGATAGATTCATATGACATAGATTCATGACAGATAAATAGATTCATATGACAGATAGATTCATATGACAGAGATAGACAGATAGAAAGTTTCATATGATATAGATGATAGATATTCATGACATAGATAGATAGATAGATAGATAGATAGATAGATAGATAGATAGATAGATAGATAGATAGATAGATAGATAGATAGATAGATAGATGATGGATGAAGGAAGGAAAAGATAGATAGATAGATAGATAGATAGATAGATAGATAGATAGATAGATAGATAGATAGATAGATTCATATGACATAGATTCATGACAGATAAATAGATTCATATGACAGATAGATTCATATGACAGAGATAGACAGATAGAAAGTTTCATATGATATAGATGATAGATATTCATGACATAGATAGATAAGATAGTTTCATATGACATAGATAGATAGATAGATAGATAGATAGATAGATAGATAGATAGATAGATAGATAGATAGATAGATAGATAGATAGATAGATAGATAGATAGATAGATGGATGATGGATGATGGATGATGGATGAAGGAAGGAAAAGATAGATAGATAGATAGATAGATAGATAGATAGATAGATAGATAGATAGATAGATAGATAGATAGATGATGGATGATGGATGATGGATGAAGGAAGGAAAAGATAGATAGATAGATAGATAGATAGATAGATAGATAGATAGATAGATAGATAGATAGATAGATAGATAGATAGATTCATATGACAGACAGATAGATGAAAGATAGATAACCTTTATTGTCATTTTTTTTACTGTGGGCACAATGGCACACATTACAAATGAAGTTACATCTGTTCTAATGGCATGGTGAGGTTTCTCGTTTAGTGATGTGTTCAGACCCCCACGTTTTATAAATGGCTGCGTGTCAGAGGAAATGAAGGAGGGGAAGATGTCCACGGTCACTCAAGAGGCAGGAGGCCACCTGGGAAGAGAAAGACAGACAGCCCACATAGGGGTGTTGCTTCCCGCATAATATAAACCTACACGTGCCTGGCTGCGGTTTTAAAAACAAAAGGGAAGGAACTCCTTGGCGTGATGTAATGGAAGGCGAGCCTGGCCTGGGGAGACTGGGCAGAGAGATGCTGGCAAGGTAACAGCCAGATAAGAGGGGCTTGAGTCCCCCTTCTGCAAAAGCAACTGGAGAAAGCATCTCGGACAAGCCCCTCCCAAGCTCCCACAAAGATAAAGCGAGGGAGAAGGAAGCCCGTTTAGACCAGAGGCCCCCATCCTTTTGGACACCAGGGACCGGTTCCGTGGAGAGACGTTTTTCCACGGACCGGAGGGTGCGTGGTTTTGTGTGCTGCCTGCATGCCACGGATGGGGCTTTGTTTGTTTGTGCGGACCGGTTGCTGGCATGCCGCGGCCCGGTACCAGTCCACCGCCCGGGGGTTGGGGACCCCTGGTTTAGACTCATGAGATTCTGTGATTTATGCCAGGGGTCCCCAAACCGCGGCATGCCAGCAATCGGTCCGCACAAACAAGCGAAGCTCCATCCACGGGATGCAGGCAGCACACAAAACCACGCCCCCTTCGGTCCACGGAAAAACCTTCGGTCCACGGAAAAACCAAAGGCTGGGGACCTCTGATTTAGGCTACAACTCGTGACTATGTTTTATCAAGTAGTTCTCGACTTACAAACCCGTTTGTCTAGCGACCGCTTGAATTTGCAACGCCACTGGGAAAAAGGGACTCCCAATCCTTGTTCACACTCACAACCGAGGCAGCGTCCCCAAGATCACGGGATCCAAATTTTTCAGGCGTGGATTTGATATGAGGGTTGCCGGGTCCCAGGATCACGGGATCGCCATTTGCAACTTTCCCAAGCTGGCTGACTGAAGAAGGGCAGGGATTCCCTTAACGAGCAGCCCCAAAAGGTGGTAAAACCCGGCACGTCTCGTTTAACCGACCGCCTTGCTTAGCCATGACAATGCTGGGCCCAGTTGTGGTCGTAAGTCGAGGACTACCTACAGTGGTGACCTATCTGGAAAGTCCAGAGAAGACCAGCTGTTTCCATGTGGCATCTGTTGAGCCCCTCTGGATCCCACACTGAAACTCCTTCAGATTTCAAGCTGGCGGCTTTCTGCACGCGTGTCTTGAACCGGGCCTAAGACCCGGAAGTGGCTTCAGACTTACGCCGAGGCTGAAGCTGCAGTGCTCTGCAGAAGTAGCGGGGAAGCAGCAGCCCGTCTGCGTTGCCTGGGGTCAGGATGACTCCGTTCGCCGAGCGGAAAAAAGAGATTCCATCTATGGGGAAGGAGAAATTCTCTGAGTCAAGGAACGTGCGTCCTTCCCTGTCGCCTAAAAGACGGGTGGACAAGTTGAGACGTCTCTCCCAGGATTTCAGACTGGTTTCCACCCATCCTTAAATTCTACCCTCCGCTTCAGAAGACACAATAACAGAGTGGGAAGGGACCTTGGAGGTCTTCTAGTCCAACCCCCTGCTCAAGCAGGAGAGCCCATATACCATTCCAGACAAATGATTGTCCAGTCTCTTCTTAAAAGCCTCCTCCAGTGATGGAGCAGCCACAACCTCTGGTGGCGAGCCGTTCCACTGGTTAATTGTTCTCACTGTCAGGAAATTTCCTCTTAGTTCCAGGCTGCTTCTCTCCTTTAGTTTCCATCCACTTTCTTGTCCTGCCTTCAGGTGCTTTGGAGAATAGCTTGACTCCCTCTTCTTTGGGGCAGCCCCTCAAATATTGAAAGGCTGATATCATGTCACCCCTCGTCCTTCTTTTCATTAGACTAGACATACCCGATTCCTGCCCAGAGAAGTAAGCAATGGGAGATGATGGAGAATACAGAATAACAGAGTTGAAAGGGACCTTGGAGGTCTTCTAGTCCAACCCCCTGCTCAAGCAGGAAACCCTGTGCTATTTCAGACAAAAGGCTGTCCAATCTCTCCTAAGAGCCTCCAGTGATGGAGCACCCACTGTAGGCAAACCGTCTCTGTTAAATTAAAGGTTTATAGTTCTTTATCTGTCTTCTGCTCTAGAAGGCTGGACTTCACTCACCTGCCAATGCCTTGGGGATATCAATGATTATGGCCACTTCAGAACTCTTTCTCATTCCTGGGAGGAGAAAGAAGAGGTTATATTGAATGCAGTGAGGCTTTATCCCAAGTTAGGGATGTAAATACCAGGTTGGTTATTCAACTATTTTGGTGGAGGTTCACACGTCATGCTGTGCCCTAATCCAGTGTCAGACCGACAAGGTAGGCCAGACTAAGAAACCCATGCCACTTAAATCTGGATTACTTTTATTGTAACAGGTATAGTAACATTGCGAGTCTGAAGGAGTTCCTCCCTCCCTCCCTCCCTCCCTCCCTAGGGAGGGTCTTATTTGAGAGGTTTGCTCAAGTTTTTTTTTTTTTTTTTTTTTTGGCCAAGGCTCAATCCCCGTTTATCGGTCCCTTGAATTGTAGCATGCTTCTTCCTGTACCAATAAAGGGGAATATTTGCAGCTCAGGGTTGAAATGAGGGGCCCTTGGTGCTCTCTGAGCTGGGTGGTTTTCTTGCAGACGTTTCATGACCCAACTAGGTAATATTATCAGTGCTAGAAGGGAGGGGTGTTTGTGGAGAGGAGGAGGAGGAGGACTGAGGGGTCCTTGGTGCTCTCTGAGCTTGGCTGTTTTCTTGCAGACGTTTCATGACCCAACTAGGTAACATCATCAGTGCTAGAAGGGGGTGGTGGTGCTCATTCGAGCAGTGATGATGTTACCTAGTTGGGTCATGAAACGTCTGCAAGGAAACCACCAAGCTCAGAGAGCACCAAGGACTCCCTCGCTTCCTCCTGTCTGTCAAGGTCATTCCCGATGCCCTCTAATGGGTGGGCTTAAGCCCTTTGATTTGTAAACCTGGGTGTATGAGGTTTTTCCAACCTTTAATATCAATAGAAATAGCACTTAGATCAGGGGTCTTCAAACTTGGCCCTTTGATGACTTGTGGACTTCAACTCCCAGAATTCCTCAGCCAGGCACGCGTGCCTGGCTGAGGAATTCTGGGAGTTGAAGCCCACAAGTCATCAAAGGGCCAGGTTTGAAGACCCCTGACTTAGATGTATATATCGCTCCATAGTGCTTTACAGCCCTCTCTGAGGGAATGGGACAATTTGACACAGCCAACTCGCCACGGGACAATTGAACAATTCTATTTAACGGTTTAAAATACATGTAAAAAAATATTTTGATTTTTGCCATTCGCCTTTCATTCTGTCCCTCCTTTCGCATCCTTTCTTTAATGGTTCTATTCCACCCTTTCTTCGATATTAGTGTAACTCTTGTCCCGCAACGGATTGTCCTGTGGCGAGTTGGCCCCCGCGAATTGTCCTAGACCCCCCTCCCTTCTGAGTGGTTTACAAATGTTAGCCTGTTGCCCCCTAACAATCTGGGTCCTCATTTTACCGACCTCGGAAGGATGGAAGGCTGAGTCAACCTTGAGCCGGTTAGGATCGAACTGCTGGCAGTGAGCAGTGAGTTAGCTTGCAATACTGCGTTCCACCTACTGCCCAGTCTTTTGCTTGTACCGAGCGCCTTTACAATAAATCCAGGATGGTCTCCTGAAGGAAACAGCTGCTAACTGTGATTAAAACCAAGTGGGAATGAGAGGCTATTGGAAACTCCCAATAGACAGGGATTCAAACGTTAGCACTGATGAGGCTGGGGACAGCTAGATGCCACCGATCAGAAGACCACCTTCCCCCCTCCTCCAAATGGAGCACTCACCACTTAGGACAGCCCCCTCCCCTGGCAATCCGGGGGCTAAATGGATGTGGGTCCTCCCCATCCGGGACAGGCCGTGCTGACGAATGGCTGGCCAGTGGCGCAGAAGTGTGCCGTGAGCCACGGTCTCTGGGAAATCCTGCAGGCCCTGCAGCAGAGTTAAGTCCAGCTCAGGAACCTGGAGGGACACGAATGACCGACAAGGACTGGCCGAGATGAAACCGCTCTCTTTTTTCCTACCTTTCTTTCGCTTAAAAGGGTGGCTTCAGAACGCAGATCTGAGTAGATCAGGTTTCAAATATGCAAAGCAACCAGGTGCGGGGTTAAACAAGATCGGAAGAGAAAACCCGGTGAGCTAGTTCTACTTTATTGTGAAGCTATATGGGCAGAATTTTGCAAAGTCTGAAAAAAATGAGACGGGAGAAATGAAAGACCCGGTTTGGTGTAGGGAGAAAGATAGGCCTAGAAACCAGGAGATGGTGAGTTCTAGTCCCGAAAGCCAACTGAGTGACTTTTAGCCAATCACCAGGGGACAGTGAGTTCTGGTTCCACCTTAGGCTGGTAAGCCAGCTGAGTGACTTTGGGCCTTTCACCAGGAGACGGTGAGTTCTAGTTCCACCTTAGGCAGGTAAGCCAGCTGAGTGACTTTGGGCCTATCACTAGGAGACAGTGAGTTCTAGTTCCACCTTAGGCAGGAAAACTAGCTGAGTGACTTTGCACCTACCATCAGGTGACAGTGAGTTCTAGTTCCACCTTAGGCAGGAAAGCCAGCTGAGTGTCTCTGGGCCTATCACCAGGAGACGGTGAGTTCTAGTTCCACCTTAGGCAGGAAAGCCAGCTGAGTGTCTCTGGGCCTATCACCAGGAGATGGTGAGTTCTAGTTCCACCTTAGGCAGGTAAGCCAGCTGAGTGACTTTGGGCCTATCACCAGGAGACAGTGAGTTCTAGTTCCACCTTAGGCAGGAAAACTAGCTGAGTGACTTTGCACCTACCATCAGGTGACAGTGAGTTCTAGTTCCACCTTAGGCAGGAAAGCCAGCTGAGTGTCTCTGGGCCTATCACCAGGAGACGGTGAGTTCTAGTTCCACCTTAGGCAGAAAAGCCAGCTAGTGACTTTGCACCTATCACCAGGAGACGGTGCGTTCTAGTTCCACCTTAGGCAGGTAAGCCAGCTGAATGACTTTTAGCCAATCCCCAGGAGATGGTGAGTTTTAGTCCCGCCTTAGACATGAAAGGCAGCTGGGTGACCTTTGGGCCAGTCCCTCTCTCAGGCCAGCCCGTCTCACAGGGTTGTCGTTGTGGGGAAAAAAATAGGAGGAAGGCGTATTGTCTTCATGTATACACTATACACACACACACACACACAAACATATACATAAGCAGCAAAATATATAAAAGCAGCATAAAAATCTAATAAAAACAATACCCCTGTTGCAGATGGAAGAGCAGGGAGCAACAGAAAATACCCATTTGCAGGCCGTTTTGTTCTGGATTTCTGAAAGCTAAAAACTGCTCCAGACTTCTCATTATTATTCATTTTTTCCTGAGGACATGGCTATAGACCTCTAGATATCTATTTTCTGCTCTTAAAATAAAAGCTCTTGAATGATCTCTGAACCCCTTACCTGGAGTGAGTGCCCCTGATTCGCACGGATCTGGAGGTGTCCACTGGATGGATGTCGGCCCAAGGCGAAGCGCTGTTTTTCGTTTGTCTCCACGACACGTTTCACATCCTCCTCCGCCCAGGCCTTAAATTGGGGCAAACGAAGAATCTCCACCATGTCGACAAAGCCGTCTTAAGATTCAGGAACAAAAGAACAAAGGCTAATAAGTTTAAGCCTTGGGCTAAGTCACATTTGGCTTAAGCCACAATTGGCTGGGATTTGCCCGGCACCCTAAGTCAGAATTCTGGGCGTACCAATTCCAATGCCTAGATCTGCACACAACACACTGTAACACTGATGATGTTCCCTAGCTGGGTAAGGAAAACGTCTGCAACCAAGGACTTCACACACAACACACCAAACAAGTCATGTTACAACTCGGCATGAATCACAAAGCCAACTTTTCCTTCTTCCTTGGGAAAAAAAACCGCAGCTAATCCTTGATGTTCCCTGAGTTTGGTGGTTTTCTTGCAGATATTTCATAAGCAAACAAAATAACATCATCGGTGTTAGAAGGGATTGGGGTTTGCAGGGAGGAGGAGAAGAAGGAAGGAGGAGGAGGAGGAGGAGGAGAAGGAGAAGGAGAAGGAGGAGAAGGAGAAGAAGAAGAAGAAGAAGAAGAAGAAGAAGAAGAAGAAGAAGAAGAAGAAGAAGAAGAAGAAGAAGAAGAAGAAGAAGAAGAAGAAGAAGAAGAAGAAGAAGAAGAAGAAGAAGAAGAAGAAGAAGAAGAAGAAGAAGAAGAAGAAGAAGAAGAAGAAGAAGAAGAAGAAGAAGAAGAAGAAGAAGAAGAAACAACAACAACAACAACAACAACTGTGGAATCCTTGGTGCTCCCTGAGGTTGGTGGTTTTCTTGTAGACATTTTATGACCCAACTAGATAACCTCATCAATGCTAGAAACGAGTGGGATTTTCTCTCTGCAAGCAAGCTACTTGTATATAAACAGAGAGCAAACCCCACTCCCTTCTAGCATTGATAATGTTACCTAGTTGGGTAATGAAACGTCTACAGGGAAACAACCAAGCTGAGGGACCACCAAAGAGCCCACATATTGAAACAATTTCTTGGGGTCTTTCTTTCAAACATCTTGCTTTCTGCTGAGGAATATTCAGTAGAAAAGCTGGCTTTTGCCCAGGCCGAGCACGTGGGCACAGGGCCGACCGTTCTTTCAGCCTGATTTTATTTACAACTTTCTGCTTCTCCCAGCCAAGCTAGTTCACAGTCAAAATAGCAAAATTTCAGAGCTGCCCGCTGGACCTTCTGCGAGGCTCCCATGACTGTAAGCATCTGAGGCCACTCAGGCAATATATTTATGTGCCGGGCACTAACGGGGAAAGCGTCAGAAATTACTTACCGGAGGACATGTGGAGGCCCAGCTCGTCTGCCCCGTGGCGCAACGCATACGAGAGAGCTTTGGACAGGCGAACATCTGGATCCTGGAATGAAAGTTTGGAGAGAAACTCAGAATGGCGAGAAGGAACGGAAAATAGTCAAAGAACCTGGAGAATGGGATGGAGGAGGAGGAGGAGGAGGAGGATGATGACTGTGGGGTCCTTGCTGCTCTCGGAGCTTGGTTGTTTTCTGGCAGACCTTTCATGACCCAACTAGGGAACATCATCAGTGCTAGAAAGGAATGGGGTTTGTGGAATGGAGGAGGAGGAGGAGGAGGAGGAGGATTGTGGTGTCCTTGGTGCTTTCTAAGCTTTGTTTTCTGGCAGACATTTCATGACCCAACTAGGGAACATCATCAGTGCTAGAAAGGAATGGGAATTGAGGAGGAGGAGGAGGAGGACTGAACTGCAACTCGCTTTTTGCAGATAGCCCTTGGTTTACAACCACTCCCTTAGTGACTACTCAAAACTACAACGGCACCGAAAGAAGTGGCTTACGGCTGGTCCTCACACTTACAACCGTCGGGGCATCCCCACGTTCACACGATCCAAATACCGGCATGTGTTTATGAGGGTTGCAATGTCCCAGGGTCGCATCAGCAAAGTCAATGGGGGCGGGGGGGGGGGGAGCCAGGTTTGATTATTGACCCCGTGATTCGCTTAACGACTGCAGCGATCGGCTTAACGTCCGCAGCGAAAACTCAATTCGCCCTGAGACAGGAGTCCCAGTCCCAGTCAGGTTTGAGGACTGCCTGTCCTGGAAGAGACACGCTTGTGAGCGGAGCATTTTGTGAAACCTTTTGTGGAGAGCATTCCTTGCAGGAGGAAGGAGGGAAAACTGGGCCGAGGGGCTCTGACCTGATCCCTGGGTCTCCTCCGGCTTTTCTGCTTTCGGTCTCTTCTTGCAGGGGTTTGCAAAGCTCCCTCGCCACGGCTTGATCCTGCTGCGGCCATTTACGGCTGCAATAACCCCCCCTGGTAGACACTGCAGTTACTATTCTTATTTTTTTTTTTCCTCTCCGAGGATCAGTGGTTAATTTCTAGACCGTGTAATTGGCGACTTCATCCTGGTCTGGCTGGCTGGGAGAGGGAGGGAGGGGGGATCCTCTTTTGGTGCACACAGCCTGAAAAGTCTCCAAAGCACCGCAAGTGGGGGGAAAAAAAAGAAAGGAAGAAAAGCTAGCCCTTCTTGAAGTCAGCTGACCTGCCAGAGCCGCACGGGCTTCTGGGAGTTGTAGTTTCATTGTCTCCATCATAAAGCGCTAGCATTCTTCTGATTAAACCTGTGGCCAGCTATGTTGGCTTACTGTTCTTGTTCTTCCCAGGATGCTTCTGGGGAGGGGCATTCTGATCAGAAGCCTTGATTCTGAGTCTTCAGAAACACAGGTAGTCCTCGGCTTACGACCGTCCGTTTAGCGGCCGTTGGAAGTTGCCGTGGCACTGGAAAAAAAGGTGACCTGCAACAGGTTCTCGCCCTTACGACGAGGGCAGCGGGCTCACGTGATCGTGTGACCCAACTTTGGGCCCTTGGCATAGGACAGTATGACAGGTGGGGCATGCCGGGGGTCACGTGACATCCGTTTGTGACCTTCCCAGTTGGCTTCTGACCAACCAAGTCAACGGGAGAAGCTGGGTTCGCTTCACAGTCGTGCAATTCACTTAACAACGGCGGTGGGAAAAGGACATAAAGCCAGGCACAACTCACTTAACAAGGGTCTTGTGGAAATCCTGGTCCCAATTGTGGTTGTAAGTCCGAGGACTGCCTGTAAACCCTGGAGGTCTTCAAGAAGAGACTGGACAGCCATTTGTCCGGAATGGTAGAGGGTCTCCTGCTTGAGCAGGGGGTTGGACTAAATGACCCCCAAGATCCCTTCCCACTCTGTTATCCTTCCTTCCTTCCTTCCTTCCTTCCTTCCTTCCTTCCTTCCTTCCTTCCTTCCTTCCTTCCTTCCTTCTCCATCACTGGAGGCTTTTAAGAAGAGACTGGACAGCCATTTGTCCGAATGGTAGAGGGTCTCCCGCTTGAGCAGAGGGTTGGACTAGAAGACCTCCAAGGTCCCTTCCAACCCTGTGGCTCTATGTTCTAAACTGGCTCTCCAAACCGATACAGGTGGTCCTCGACATACGATCGCAACTGGGCCCAACATTTTGGTTGCTAAGCGAGACAGTTATTGCCCCATTATACGACCTTCCAGTGAGTCATTGCAATTAAGTGAGTCACACGGTCATTAAGCGAACCCGGCTTCCCCCATGGAGTTTGCTTATCAGAAGGTCACAAAAGGGGATCGCGTGACGCCCCCCCGGGACGCTGCGACCGTCATAAAGACGAGTCAGTGGCCAAGAGTCTGAAGTTTCATCACGTGGCTATGTGGGGACGCTGCAGCGTTGGTGTGAAAAAGGGCCCTAAGCCCCTTTTTTTCAGGGCTGTTGTCACTTTGAACGGTCACTAAATGAACTGCCGTAAGTCGAGGACTGCCTGTATTTCAAGATACTATTTTTTTTTTAATGCAGTCCTATGCCCAGATTACCACTGGGTGTCAGTCTTGCCCTTCTTTGCTCCTTCTTGGTATGGCTAAGCTGTGGTCTCCTGTCTCCCAACGTCTGGAAAGTCATTTCAAGGACGACAACAACAGCTGAATACAAAAGGGATTGAAAAACAAAACAACAAAAAAACCCTACCAAAACTCTCAGACCGTCACATCCCCAAGGTAAAACACACACACACACACATACACACAAGCCGGCGGCTGAAATGGGAGCAATGGATGAAAACTGCCATTTCTGTCTCTTTTTTTGCTTCTTCAAATGTCTGCTTTTATTCCGTCTCGCCAGCCTGAGATAGTTTTCCTCCTAGCAAACGAAGTTTGTGTTTTTTTCCTCCTCCTCCTCCTCCTGGGATTTCTGCTTCTTTGCATTCTGTCTTCAGTGCCTGGATTTTTAAACGGGGAAGAAGACTTTGCAAGCCCAGACAGTTTGTCGGTATTTAGGGCAGGCTGTGACACAGCGCCGAAGCGACACGGAGGATGCGTTTTAAAATAACTGCTCAGCAGAAGAACGAACGTTCGGACAGATAGACCGAAGTAGGATATGTAGATTTGAGGTGGCCATTTTTCAAGGGGTTGGTTTGTCCTTTCGGAGGCCGGTGTGGCTTGCAGGCTGCCCTAAGCAGTCTAAGGAGACCCCCTCACCTATTTGCCATTCCACGCAGAAGGTGCTGTGAAGCACACACAGGACCTGTGGGAGTCACGCCGGTCAACAATGCTGTGTGGAATAAAAGGTGCCGTTCCCCAAAGAAGCAAAACACATCAGCCTCGGCCACTAACCCAGTCAAATATTATTTTTTTCCCCCAGTGGGTCATGTAGCACACGGATTCTCAACCTTGGCAGCTTTCAGGTGGGTGGACTCCAGTTCCCAGAATTCCCTAGTCACCATGGGTAACTTCAACTCCCAGAATCCCCCAGCCAGCTTGCTTTAAGACGGGTGGGCTTCAACTCTCAGAATCCCCCAGCCAGCCTGCTTTAAGATGAACGGATTTCAACTCCCAGCATTCCCCAGCCAGCCTGCTTTAAGATGGGTGCATGGTTGCAAGTCGAGGACTACCTGTATTGGCTGCCTGGGGAACTCTGGGAGTTGAAGTCCACCCATCTTGAAACTGCCAAGGCAGTTAGAATGCAGTATTGCAGGCTAACTCTCCCCACAGCCAGCGGTTTGATCCTGACCGGCTCAAGGTTGACTCAGTCTTCCATCCTTCCGAGGTCGGTAAAACGAGGACCCAGATTGTTGGGGACAATAGGCTGACTCTGTAAACCGCTTAGAGAGGGCTGTAAAGCACTGTGAAGCAGTATATAAGTCTAAGTGCTATTTTCCTTCCTTCCTTCCTTCCTTCCTTCCTTCCTTCCTTCCTTCCTTCCTTCCTTCCTTCCTTCCTTCCTTCCTTCCTTCCTTCCTTCCTTGGTAAAATGAGGGCCCAGATTGTTGGGGGCAACAGGCTGACTCTGTAAACTGCTTAGAGAGGGCTGGAAAGCACTGCAAAGCGATATATAAGTCTAAGTGCTGTTGCTATTATGAGAGTAAATCAAACCCAGTTTGGTGTCCCCAGACCCCCCCATATCCCGGTTTCCCACTGACCCAGTTAAGCATGATGTCAGCACAGAGTAAGAATCTTCCCTGCCTCTCTAGCCTAGTAAAGCAGAAATCAGGAAACAAATACGTCAGCTGAGCAACGTGGATGACAGCTCAGACACTAAGCTGCTCAGGCCGGGGATCAGATGTTGATGGATAGGGAGGGTACCCAGATTGTCGTTCATTAATTGCCTCCAAGCTGCCAATAATCCAGATAATCAGGACTCGGCGAGGGGATCTGCTAAATCCTCTTGAAATTCGGCGGTTCTCCTGCCACCGCTGTGGCCCAACTCCGCTTCTCGGTTGCCTGGTTCTTATAGGTCACTCTGGAGCAGTCCGAATATGTGGAGCTCCTTAAGTCTGCCAACGGGCAGAGGGAGCATTTTCTGCCATATTTCCTAATCGTGCATTTTTGCAATTCGCACGCGCAACAGCCCGCCCGACGTTTCCCTAAGAGACTGTTTTGTCCATCCAGACATTGTCGCTCGTCCATCGGGGCTGGAAGTTTTGTAAACTCAGGCAAGTGTGGTTTATTCCATCAGTTGCAGCCCAAACCCGACGTAGTTTAAAAAACAAAAAAAAACAAACCGAGAATGCAATCAGCTGTGTTCAGACAACAGGGTGAGTCCCAAATCACAATTTACGAACCACAACAGCCGCTTCTATAACACATTAAACCCAAAACAAAGACATTAAAGTAACTGCTCGTTCCCTATAAATACTGAGCAGGTTATTGGACTTAGAAATCTGTTTTGGTTAGGGTTTTTGCTTTTATTTATTTATTTATTTATTTTTAAAAAGGCACATTTTTCATTCTTTTACCTCCAATATTCACGGTGCAAAGCTTATAAGCCCATCAAACACCGTACAAGCGTCAGGGCTGTGTGTCCACAAACAGCAATTTAATTTTGGGAGGAAAAACAACCCAGCCAATGATGTAGATTCCAGCTTAGACATTTCCCAAGGGTGGGATGTAGGAATAGAAAGCAACCAGATGAGTAGAGAGGAGGACAGGAAATGCAGGCTCAGAAGAAACCTACCCAAACTATCCTAGCATCTGAAATTGTACCTGAAATGAGAATTTTGTTTGTTTTGTTTTTAGTATATAAAAAACGCTCTTTATTGACAAATGGAGCCCAATAGACACAGCTCTAGGAGCTGGAAGACCTTACCAATTTGTTTTCTTCAGAGAGGGGAGAGTCTTGGCCTAACTGCCTTCCTTCGCTGAAAAGTAGGAACCGGTGAATTTGTGGCGGTTGATGTTTGGGTAAAGATATTCTGAACAGTTGTTGGTGAGAGTTTATCGGTGGACTTTTACTGACGCGCTCCCAGGACCTCTGTGTAAAGTTTCACTGCCCCTTTGGCTGATGGGCAGAGTTGACTCCACCACTCAGCCTTCTGCTCCATCGACAGGACATCCTGCAGAGAGAGAGAGAGAGAGAAAGAGAGGGGGGGGGGAAGAGGGAAGAGAGAAAGAGTGTGAAAGGGAGAAAGAGAGAAAGAGGAAAGAAAGAGAGAGAGAGAGAGAAACGGTGGGAAAGGGAGAGAGAGAGAAAGACAGTGAGGCAGTGATTTGAGGCAGCAGGAGACAGTGAGTTCTAGTCCTGCCTTAGGCATGAAAGCCAGCTGGGCAACTTTGCGCCAATCACCAGGAGACGGTGAGTTCTAGTCCTGCCTTAGGCATGAAAGCCAGCTGACTCTGCTTGTCAGAAGGTCACAAAAGGGGACACGGCAACCGTCATCAATACCAGCCAGTTGCCAAGTGTCTGAATTTTGATCCTATCACCAGGGGGATGCTGCAACGTAAGTGTGAAAACTTGGTTCAGTGCCATCGTAACTTCAAACGGTCGCTGAATGAATGGCTGCCGGGGTCTACCTCTCTTCCTCCTTGTTTTCCTGAACTGAATTCTAGGAACTGAGGAGAAACTTCCTGACAAGTTAGAACAATTAACCAGTGGAACAACCTGCCTCCAGAAGCTGTGAATGCTCCAACACTGGAAGTTTTTAAGAAGAGACCGGACAGCCATTTGTCTGAAATAATGTAGGGTTTCCAGCCTGAGCAGGGGGTTGGACTCAATGACCTCCAAGGTCCCTTCCAACTTTATTATTATTATTATTATTAACTGGGGCATATTTTCTCCAGCCTCGCTCCCGGGCTCCTTTCCGTTTCTCCATCTCTGCCGCCCCCGGACCAGGGGGTCCAAAGACCTACCTCTCGGCTGGCAAAGAGGATGCCGACGGATTCTTGAGCTTCCGGCCCCCCCAGAGCGTAACGCTGCTTCACCTGGCCGGAGGTCAGGCTGCACCTGGAGGGCAAAAGGAAGTAACAACCGTGTTACTAACTTAACAACTGCGGCGATTCGCTTAAGAAATGCAGCAAGCAAGGTTGCAAGATGGGGTCAAAAATCAATGAACGGATGTCTCACTTAGCCACAGAAATCTAGGGCCCAGTTGTTGGTCGTTAAGTCGAGGACGGCCTGTATCCCTCCTCCCTAAAGCATTACCTGACGTAGAATTCGGCGCTGCCCCGGCCTGCGGTGGTTTCGTTCCGAACGATGCCGAGCAAAAGAGGGCTGCTGAGGGTGGCTGGCTGAAGGTTCACCTGGGGACAGGTAAAAAAGGTGAGTCAGGAAGCAGCGGAAGGAGAGCGGCCCAACCCCAGGCCTCCTTCTGGTCCTCCAGCCTCTCACCTCATCCTGGATCTCGCGAAGCACGGAAGAGAAGAGCTCCCTGACCACCAGATCTCCCGGGAGGTCCTGATGGCGGATCAAGGATCTCTCCGGGGCGTCCTTTCCTAACGCAGCCTGCAAAGAGAGGGCAGTAGCAGCAAATAGGCCTACTCAGGAGTAAGGGCTGCACCCAGCATCCATCAGAACATAAATACATTTATGTATTTACTTTAAAACATGGGATAACTTTTATCAACGGCTAGAAAAATAAAGTCAGAGAGAAAGGAATGTGACATATAATTTTGAATATATATTAGTAAGAAGGCTACTGAGTGATTAATTCTGTTTATGATAATTAACTACATCTATTATTCTTACTTAAAAACATGTACCCAGATAATATGCTGTTTGCTAAATATTGAAAATGTTACCTGGGAAAACCCCAACCCCAACCCTAACCCTAACCCAAACCACAATTCTAATCCCGACCCCATTTTATCCCCAACCCTATTAAAACTGATAAAATTTATATTTAAAAAAAAGGACATAAATACATTGGAGAAATCAACTGGAGAGGTCAGGCAGAGCTTGTTTGTTGCTGCCATTTTCCAAAAGAATGACGCCCCCCGTGTAACTTAATGGGGGTAAGGAGATATAATACAGGCAGTCCTCAATTTACGACGGTGGCTTAACAACCATTCTAGGTTAGGATGGACTTTAAAAAAAGGTGATTTGTCCCCCGGCGTCAAAGTTATGATTCCTGCGCAAGCACACACACACCTTGCAGTCATGTGATCACATTTAACACGCTTTAACACTGATTATGGCCTCCTGCGGTCATGCGATCATAATTTATGACTTTTTTTGGCTGTTTTCTGGCAGAAAATAGGAGGAAAAAAAGTCCATTGGGTGTGCTGGATTTGTTTCATGATTCATTCAGTCACCCCGGTGACTCACCTTACAAACATCATAAAAATGCTTGTAAAATTGAACCGGGTTATTTGGGCCTCAACTTACAACCGCAAGGATTGAGGACTGAAATTCTAGGCTCCGGGGATCGTAAATTGAGGACTGCCTGCTTCTAAGATTACCGGAATTCCTTAATTCTTTAAGGAATTCCTGAAATATAATCCTTCGTTCCAGAATGCCTCGAATGCCCACCTGAGGCTCCGGGTGTCCCCCTGGAACGTCGATCTTTCCCGGGGCTTCTCCCACACACAGGCTGCGCCGCAAGAAGACAAAGTTGTTGTCCGCTGTGTGCAACACGGCACCCACACCCAGGGGTTCGGCGAGATAGGCTTGGCTGTTCCCAAAGTCCTGGTCTCCCTGCTCCCGGAGCTGCCTGGCGGTCTTTGCCAAGTTGGTGCCCACGAAGTCCTTATAGCTGGTAAGCCCCAGGTGGAAAGTCAAAAGGGTCCCGTCCAGCTTGACTGAGTGGAGGCGAAATTTGGCCCCGTTGAAAAGCCACGGGTTCCGCTGGCAACGCGCTGCCCAAACCCGGTCGATTTGGGCCTGATCTGCAGGCAGCGAGTTCCGGTCGTAGAGGGGGGAAAGTTCTACTCGGACGCGAGACTCGGGGATACCCCCAGAAGCCGGGCACTTGAACAGTAAGGAGATATCTGGGTCCATCCTCGGTCTGCCTTGTCACCTGAAAAAGAGAAAGGGGAAACTTCCAGCATTCCCTCTGGTTTTGGGGGGGGGGGTCCCCAGTATGTATCCACACAGCAATGTTTTTCAACCTTAGCAACTTTTAAGACCTGTGGACTTCAACTCCCAGAATTCCCCAGCCAGCCACTTCAGCTCATCACTCTTCAGCTTCCTGCAACCACAGATTTGTGATGGAATTACTACTTATAGCAGGGGTCTTCAAACTTGGCCCTTTGATGACTTGTGGACTTCAACTCCCAGAATTCTGGGAGTTGAAGTCCACAAGTCATAAAAGGGCCAAGTTTGAAGAGTCCTGACTTATAGTATCGGAGGTCCCCCCATCCTGTTGCCAGCCTCTCTGTGGACAATCCCAAGGGACCCCCAGAACCGAGGGATCAATAATGAAAATTTCATTTGGAAAAGCAGTAATTCCAGGTTGTTTTCCCCTGTCTTTCTTTTGCAGGTCGTCCTCAACGTACGACCACAATTGAGCCCCAATTTTTTGTTCCTAAGCGAGACAGTGAATTCTGCCCCATTTTACGATCTTTCCTGCCCGTTATTATAAGTGAATCATTATAGCTGTTAAGTGAGTAACTCGGTTGTTAAGTGAATCTGACTTCCCCGTGGACTTTGTCAGAAGGTCCCATGACCCTGGGACGCGGCCGTCATAAATATGAGTCAGTTGCCAAGCGTCTGAATTTTGATCACGTGACCGTGGAGATGTTGGCAATTGGTCCTAAGTGTAAAAGACGGTCATAAATCACTTTTTTCAGTGCTGTGGTAATTCTGAAGGGTCACTAAACAGACTGTTGTAAGTCAAGGACTATCTGCGTTAACTTTTATTGATGTTTTTTTTTTCCTAGATCAGCCTAGCGGCTGTTGGGTATACAAATGTGCTCCTTCCTACCCAAACAATTTAGCCTTCTTGTTTGAAACTCAGAGGCTGCCTCTTTTGCCCATGAGGACAGCCAACCTGTCAAGCTATCCATGGTTAGCTTGCAGTGGTCGTCACGGCTGGATAGAGAGCTGTGTTCAGATGCCCTGGCACTAGAAATTCCCCCGCCAGCGCAAAGCCAGAGCGATATTTTTCAGATTTTGCTGCCCTTCGTGCATCCCGGAGGGCCACGCGGACGGGGTTGATGTGAAGAAGGAAAACAGCAGGAGGTTAAGAAAAGGGGGGATTTAGATCAGAGCTGCCAACTGTTCAAAAAAATATATATATTAAAATCTTGATTTGCTTCTCTCTGATAGGGGTGGAGAGACGTAAAAGAAGGCAGGGCTTCTCTATCAGTTGCAGTTGTGTAGAAGCAAGGATTTGAAAATCCGGCAGCTTAATTGCAACAGAACAATCTTATTTTTACAAGTTAGAAACAGTTAAAGGATGAGGCTGGAAAGAAGCTGGCAACCCTTATCTGGAACGTGAAAAAGCCTATTTTGGGGAGGAGGGGAATAACAGGAACATTTGACAGGGAGGACAAAGAAATTTAAAAAAAAATGAGGCTTCATGCTAATTCTTAATTCCGTCCACAATCGCCATTCGCCATGTCTGATATGAAGCTTTTTTGGACCCGGTTGCAGATGCTATAAAATCCAAAAAACACGCCAGCCCTTGAGCTGAGATGGATGAGATTATAAGACTTCAATTTAATTACAGAGCAAAGATGGGCCCCTTTGCAACCCTGAATGCAGTCACTGCAGTTCAGTGGAAATAAATTTCCTGCAGAAGGAGAAAAGCAACGGCCTCGCTGCAGCTTTGCTGAAGGATCGTTCGTTGGATAGCTCGACATTTTTTCCCCACAATTTCCCCCACACACACACACACAGATTTAAAAAGGATTCAGATCTTTTAAAAAAATAAAAATAAAAATGCTCAGCCCAAAAAATAAAAACAGGCCAGCACCTGATATGCCTGTCTGGCAATAGCCCCATTCAGGAGAGATTTGCACACGCGCACACACGGGATGCGTATAATCTGATTTGTAATGGGCACTAATTAGTGTTAATCTCAGTGGGAAGAATTGGGGGTGGGGACTTATATGAACGGGAGGAAGGGAAGGGAAAAAAAGACACTTGGGGACTGAAGTCCAAACCAGGGTGACCAATTTCTATCATCTGTTTCTCCTGCTTATTTTTGTTTTTTTAAAACAGAATTGAAATCAGCAGACTTTAAGATCTCTGGATGATAAACTAATTAGTTAATTAATTGAACTCATTAGTCAAAGCGAATTAGTTTAAGCGAATTAGTTTCTAGGTCAAAGCCGTTGTTAACAGGATACTAGGATAAAGTTGGTTTGCTTGTCCTAAGAGTCAGGCAGCTTTGGAATTGGCTAGGCCAGGTAACTCTGGTGGTGTTTTGGCTGGCATTGACTTTAATACTTTAGGGCAGGTTCACACAATACAGCGCAGGCTAAAATGAGATTGGGGAGTTTGGCTTACTTTACTATCCATGCTTAACCCAGATACCACGTATAATGAATTATTAAGCATTAGGGAAATCTCAAGTTGTGGCGTACCTGTCTTGCAACAGCAATCAAAGATCTGTTTCTTCAGTTAATAGATCTTTATCTGACTATTTGCAGGATGATTCCACAATGGATCAGCTCCAAAGGGACGGCACACGGCTGGGTGTTCACCAAGGTCCTACAACTAACGAAAGAGAGCCTTGCTTTAAGAGTGCGACTTTTCATGAAAAATGTCAAAATCAGATGCTATGGAAGAAGGATTGTCAGACAGACAAACAGGCAGATACCGGTGATCAAGGGCAACATGGAGAGAGGTTGCAATTTGAGGGGTCCTTGGTGCTCCTAAGTTTGGTTGTTTTCTTGCAGACGTTTCACGACCCAACTAGGCTACATCATCAGTGCTAGAAGGGAGTGGGGTGTGCTGCAGATGTCCCTTCTAGCACAGGGCTTTTCAACCTGTGGTACGCGTACCACTTGTGGTACATTAATGAGTGGCAGATGGTACGCAGCCCTGCCTAGCCAAGTGTAGTGGGGAAGAGAAAGAGCCAGCACAGGCAAAGACTTACAGTGAGAGAATCCTCTGGAGCTGCAGATTTTACTTATGAATGGAGCCATTTGGGGAGGCTGCCTTAGCCGGCAGCCAGTACTTACATTTTTTTTTCTTCCTTAAGTGCCAGCTGGGCTCCTTACTTTCCTTTCTAGCCAGTAGCTAATTCTTAAAGGGGAAGTGCCTTTTTAAGATAGTTCACTCAGCAGCTTGTCTTTTCTGTCTCTGGAGGCCTTTCCTTGTTTGATCAATATATGGAAGAGGGAAAATATGGGGGGGGGGTTCAAATTCTTCCTTCAGAAGGAGATGGGAATAGAAAAAGGGAGGCAGGGAAGGGAGGGAGGCAGGGAAGGGAGGGAGAGGGAAGAAGCCGCCTGAGCACTCTGGCCAACAGCCAGCTTGCCATTGACTTTGCTGTCAAAAGGTTGCAGAAGGGGATCACATGACCCTGGGACACTGTGACCATCATAAATATATGAATCAGTTGCCAAGCATCCAAATATAAATCACATGACCCTGGGCATGCTGCAATGGTCATAAGTGTGAAAAATGGTCATAAGTCATTTCAGTGCAATTGCAACTTTGAACAGGTTTTTTTTTGTCACCAAGTTTTTGCCACCTTGCTAGGCGGTACTCGAATATTGCCATATCCTAAAAGTGGTAAATCGGTAAAAAGGTTGAAAAGCCCTGTTCTAGCACTGATGATGTTACCTAGTTCGGATGATGAAACGTCTGCAAGAAAACAACCAAGCTCAGAGAATACCAAGGACCCCTTCATTTCAACCCTGAGCTACAAATATTCTCCTTTATTGGGTTGCAATTTAAAAAAAAAAAAAACCCGAATTGGGTTTGCACAGGCAAAGGGGAAGTCTGGGAAAAAGCTTCCTGTTTTATCTCTTTCAACCAGTTGCAAACTCAGCTGGATATAAAACAGGAGCAAGATTTAATTCTGCTTAAAAGGTTGGCAGGGTTTTAAAGTCCATTCCTCCCGTTGCCTGCGCAAAGCCACAATGGGTCACTGGAGGACCAAAACATTCAAGAAGTCCTGTGTTATATAGATTAAAATGGAATCCTTAAAAGTTGATAGCATGGTTATTTCTTGCCCAACCCTGATGCCCATAAAATAATTTTACTTGGTTTTTTTAAAAAAACAAACAAACAAACTCATTTCTCATTTCAAAATTCTGCAAAAATTTGGTAACCCCTGATGTTAAGGTCATTCTCAGCCTGGAGCATGAATTTCCGCTGCCGTTTTTATCTTTTCCCTCTCCTTCATGCCATGGAAAATGTTGGCATTTCTATTTGGCAAGAACATACTTCCCTTTTGACGCTGCTTTTCCTAAGCTGTCCTGACTGGGCCCTTTGTAGGAGGAACCCCCCCCATTCAAAAATAAAATAAAACAGAAGGTCCATTCTCTCTTCTTGCCAATGAAAGGGAGACGTCACTGTCGCACCTTTTGACAAAAGTGTGTTTTGTTGGTTGGGGTCCCAACAGAGGTCAGGGACTTGGCTGTTGGCAAAAAGGGTCTGGAGGAGGGGGACAATTGTGCATTTGATAGACCCCCCCGGCTGCCAATTCCTGCTTTAAAGTGTGCCCGACAGCCATGACCTCAGGAGCATCTGGGGGTATAGAAAATCACTGCCTTCTCAGATCAGAGAGCCAAGCGTGTGCACGTGTACACATCCGTTTGAATTTGCATGCACACGCACAAATATATACCTCTCCATAAACATTTTTTAAAAAACAAACAAACCTGACAATCTGAATATAGTGTATGTGTGTGTAAACTTGATCTTTCATCTAAAAAGTGTATGTTTGCGTGCATCTATAAAATCTCATCATTTAGAATTTCACTCTGTGTGTGTATTGTACACAAATGTGACACTGCTTAAGTTTTTTGCCAATTACATGTGAATTCTGCATGACCGTTACATCTAAATATATAAAATGTGTGTGTGAATGTGGTTGTATACAAAACTGGACTTGGTCTACCTTTCACAAACACACACAGACAATTTATATGCATGCATACATGTGTGTGCATATATAGGCACGTATAGAACTTGACACGGTCTAATGCAGCGGTTCTCAAAGTGACTGGGAGACCGTTTCAAGGGTTCTGTGAAGTCAAATAAATGAACATTTTTAAATGTCTGTTTTTAACTTCTAATGTAGTAAAAACTGACAAACATAACTTATATTTATATATAAATATAAACCCTTTGGGGGCCTTCCATCATTTTTAGGAATGTAAAGTGGTCCTGAGAACACAATGTTTTAGAACATTGCTGGTCTGTTTCACCTAAATATAACCTACTTTTAAAAATTTGACAGGCTTTAAGTGTTTCTCAACCTTCGTAACTTTCAGATTTGGCTGGGGAATTCTGGGAGTTGAAGTCCACCCATCTGAAAGCATGCTGGCTGGGGAATTCTGGGATTTGTAGTCCACAGCCCTTAAAGCATGCTGGCTGGGGAATTCTGGGACTTGTAGTCCACACCCCTTAAAGCATGCTGGCTGGGGAATTCTGGGTTTTGTAGTCCACATCCCTTAAAGCATGCTGGCTGGGGAATTCTGGGTCTTGTAGTCCACACCACTTAAAGCATGCTGGCTGGGGAATTCTGGGACTTGTAGTCCACACGTCTTAAAACATGTTGTCTGGGGAATTCTGGGATTTGCTAAGGTCGAGAAACACCGACCTAGCTTTTCATTTAACACACTGTATGTGTTTGTGTGCATAACACTTGACTCACTCCAACTTTTCACCAAACCATGAGGGAAAGATATACCTGTTTGGCATCTACGGCCTAATCAGAGCTTCAGAAAAAGAGGATAATAAACGACCCCTCCATCCCAATGTGCTACAATTACGCATCTCAAAATTTCCCCTCAGCATCTTCAGCAAGGAATTCTGGGAGTTGTAGGACCAGCCCCTTTGGAGGCAAGAACGGGAGTCCTTCGAGAGTACCCGGATGTTGCTCCTTCCCTCCCTCCCTCCCCTTCGGGGCTCGCGGCAGGGAGGACAAAATGGCGGCCGAAGTCCACGCACCCGTTGGTGAGTTTCTATGGTAACCGCCGTGTCTCCCGTCATTGCCCGTCCCTCTTTTTTTTCCCCTCCGCAGTCACCTTCCTACGTTTGCTCCGGCAGTTGGGAGCGGCTGCGGTTTGGGTTTTTTTTTTTTTTAAAGGACGAGCAGTTCCAACGGATTTCAAAACGTCCAATGACCCCTTTCTCCGGTTTCCTCTTCGGATTGTTTTGGACTTTCCTTCCGCCGCACTTCCGGGTGGCTTCTGCCATAAGGGGTCCTTCCTCTATTTCGTCCCCCCCGGAAATACCAGGCAAGCTTAAAGTTCCGCCTCTCTGATGGTTAACCCTATGCCTAAGGTGGATTCTTATGCTCAGCTGCTTCAGCTGAGCGATGGGAGTTGTAGTCGTCCGGCTTACCGTCATCACAATTATTGGCTCTATTTTGATTTATGGCCGTCAAAGGCCACTCAATTCATCCTCTGACTCATCCTTCTTTAATGCACAACAAATTGCAAAGGAGACATTGTGCCCTTGATTTCAATTTGGGAATTTGGCTCTGAGCGTTTCTTCCTTTAGTTGGGTCTTTGTTTATTTCTTAGTACAGGCAGTCCTCGACTTACAACCCTTCGTTTAGTGGCCGTTCCAACTTACAACAGCACTGAAAAAAGTGACCTATAACCGTTTTTCACACTTAACGACCGTCGCAGCATCCCCCTGGCCACGTGATCAAAATTCAGATGCTTGGCGACTGACTCACATTTATGACGGTTGCCGTATCTTGGGGTCACGTGATCCCCTATTGCGACCTGACAAACGAAGTCAACGGGGGAAACCAGATTCACTTAACAACTTAATATAATTGCAATGATTCACTGAACAGCTGTAGCAAGAAAGGGCATAAAATGGGACAAAACTCACTTAACAACTGTCTCACTTAGCAACAGAAATTTGGGGCTCCATTGCAATCATAAGTCGAGGACTACCTGTACTATACTGACACCCCCCCCCCAAATAAAAACCACACACACTGTAAATATAAACTTTGAGCAGTTGCTTACATTGTAATGACTCCCTCTGTCTTTCGTCAATTGTCAGGATAAGAACAGGAGAAGGGATTTCAAGAAATGGCCTTGGCTAATCTGCATTTCCTTTGTCGTTGTTGCCAACGGTGCCAAAATTCCCAGCATCTGGCTTTTTCTTCCACAATCCATGGCTGGTGAGTCTGGGTCTTGCAATTAATTCAGGCATTTGAACTGATAAGACCCTGGGGAGAGGAGGGGGGGAAGCACCTTTTCCAACATACAAATTATATTAAAAGGTATAAGCTTTGGTAAGCCGCCTCTCACTTCATTAGAGGTAGTGGAGCGGCTCAACGGATGTGGGGTTTAAATTGAGGGGAAGTGGGGGAAAGGGAGTGGAGAAGAGTTTGATTATGCATATGCCGGTTACATGTGAGACCGATTACAAGTGGAGATTACAAAAAGAGGTTTACAGATCAGCACTTACGCTTATTACAAGTACACATTATTTTTATGGCTAGATTTTCATCTTATCACATATATACATATGTATGATAAAAACCTAGCAATAAAAATAATTGTACTTGTAATAACTGTAAGTGCTGATATGTAAATCTCTTCTATACAGGTAGTTCTTGACTTACAACCATTCATTTAATAGCACTTAGACTTATATATCCTTTTATACAGCTCTCTCTAAGTGGTTGACAGAGTCAGCATCTTGCCCCCAACAGTCCGGGTCCTCATTTTACCAGCTTTGGAAGGACGGAAGTCTGAGTCAACCTTGAGCTGGTTAGGATTGAATTCCTGGCAGTGAACAGAGTTAGTCTGCAATATTGCATTCTAACCACTTCACCATTATGGCAAAGGAATAGGAATAGAATAGAATAGAATAGGATAGGATAGGATAGAATGGAATGGAATGGAATGGAATGGAATGGAATGGAATGGAATGGAATGGAATGGAATGGAATGGAATGGAAGAATAGAATAGAATAGAATAGAATAGAATAGAATAGAATAGAATAGAAGAGAAGAGAAGAGAAGAGAATGGAGAATAGAATAGAATAGAATAGAATAGAATAGAATAGAATAGAATAGAGAATGCAGAATGGAATGGAAGAATAGAATAGAATAGAGAATGCAGAATGGAATGGATAGAATAGAATAGAATAGAATAGAATAGAATAGAATAGAATAGAATAGAATAGAGAATGCAGAATGGAATGGAAGAATAGAATAGAATAGAATAGAATAGAATAGAATAGAATAGAATAGAATAGAATAGAATAGAATAGAATAGAGAATGCAGAATGGAATGGAAGAATAGAATAGAATAGAATAGAATAGAATAGAATAGAATAGAATAGAGAATGCAGAATGGAATGGAAGAATAGAATAGAATAGAATTAGAATAGAATAGAATAGAATAGAATAGAATAGAATAGAATAGAATAGAATAGAATAGAATAGAATACTTTATTTGGCCAAGTGTGATTAGTAACACAAGGAATTTGTCTTTGATGCAGAAGTTCTCTGTACATGCAAAATAGTAAGTATAATAATAATAATAATAATAATAATAATAATAATAATAATAATAATAATAATAATAATAATATAATAATAACAACAATGAGAAGGGGTCATGAAGAAGATAAGACGGATAATAATAATACTACAGCTAGATAACATGGGTAAAGCTCTCACCTTCCTAGACTTTTGAACATCACAGTTGATTTTGGTTTAATAGAACCCTCTTGAGAATAAGTCCAAATTTACCCTCTATAAAGTTTCTGTTTTATCATCTTCAGCAGAGTAACCATGTCGTCTTTCTAGGTCTTCAGCGAGAAATTTTAGCCACTATGACGTTCTGGGGATCAAACAAGACGCTACTTCAAAGGAGATCAAACAAGCCTTTTTTAGGAAATCAAAACAGGTAGGCTTCCATTTTGAGGTGGGGGTGGGGTGGGGAAGGAGGAGGACCCTCCATTGGGAGGCTGGGATAAGTTGGGTTGTGACCAGCGGTCCATTTGAGACAGTCCCCAAAACAGATTTTACACAACGTACAGAGTACATTTTCTGTCTCTCCGCCTGCTTTCAAAAGAAAGTTGAACAACCTTTTAAAAGGACTCTTTATATTACTTATGCATGATGCATGATGTGATAATGTTCTGTATAGTTTTATTGTTATGCATTGATTGTCTTGATTGGTTTAAATTGGGGACAGCATTGACAGAAGAGCTGTAGTGCTGTGTATGTTGAAGAGCTGGGTTGGGGAAATGGGTTATTTTATTTATTTAGTATATGGTATCTACAGAGGTCATCCAATTGCTGATATACAAATATAAATTTAAATAAAGCATCAGCAAGTATACAGGTTTAAAGCACGTGGACAATACAATATATTGAACTGAGTTCTTTATTTGCTATTGCCCTTCCTTCCTTCCTTCCTTCCTTCCTTCCTTCCTTCCTTCCTTCCTTCCTTCCTTCCTTCCTTCCTTCCTTCCTTCCTTCCTTCCTTCCTTCCTTCCCAGTGGTTAGAATGCAATATTGCAGACTAACTCTGCCCACAGCTAGAAGTTCAATCCTGACCGGCTCAAGGTTGACTCAGCCTTCCATCCTTCCGAGGTCGGTAAAATGAGGACCCAGATTGTTGGGGGCAATAAGCTGAGTCTGTAAGCCACTTAGAGAGGGCTGTAAAGCACTGTGAAGCGGTATATAAGTCTAAGGGCGATTGCTGTTTCCTTCTATCTGTGCTGTAAAATGTCAGATGGAACTACGAAGCTTACGATGGAGCATCAAAACGAGTCCCTCAAACCTTCTCCTGTTCTTTCAAAAGCTCAGGCTTGAGGGCAACGGCTAAAACCGGGGCGTGAGGTTCAAAAGCCAAACTTAGTTTAACCACTTAAAACCTAGTTAAGCTCCGTGGAAATCTGTTTGCAATTTTTGACTTTTTCCTGAAGAGGGCAGCCTTGAACCAAAAACATCCCCCTGTGGACTTTCCTACTGAAGTTCTTTGGTTTGGTTTGAACATTCAGCAGAGAATGACAGAAGGGACCTGAGAGGTCTTCTAGTCCAACCCTGTGCTCACGGCAGGAGGCCTTATACCATCCTGGACAAACGGCTGTCCAGATTATTTTTGAAAACCTCCAGTGATGGAGCATCCACAAATGCAGGAGGCCAACTACAGTATTCCGTTGACCAATTGGTTTTCACGGTCAAAAAATTTCTCATCTTATAATATGGTTTAATGTTTTATATATAGATTGTCCTTGACTTACAACAGTTCGTTTAGTGACCGAAGTTAACAACGGCATTGAAAAAAGTGGCCAAGGACCGTTTTTCACACTTACGACCGCTGTGCAGCCTCCCCGTGGTCACGTGATCAAAATTCGAATGTATGGCAACTGACTCATACTTATGACGGTTGCAGCGCCCTGGGGTCACGTGTTCCCCTTTTGCGACCTTCTGACCAGCCAAGTCAAGTCAAGATTCACTTAAGAACCGGGTTGCTAATTTGACCCCTGCCGTGGTTCGCTTAACGACTGTGGCAAGGAAGGTCGTAAAATGGGGCAAATGTACTCCAGAACTGTCTCACTGAGCAACAGAAATGCGGGGCTCCGTTGCAGTCGTAAGTCGAGGACCACCCGTAGTTTTCTTTTTACCTTGTGGTCAGCTGCCTGGAGGTGCCTGAAGAGGAGGTAGCTGGCGTATCAATTTAGTAATTAAAAAAAAAAAAGGGAATCTTCCCCCCCCCCCCCCGAAGCAGAAGAGGGTATGGCTTGATGGGATAAACCACGATCTCTCACGATCTTTTGTTAAATCTCTTCTAGCAAAAACCTTTGCCACCATTCCTTGGTGCGGTTCCCTGGTCTCCAGGGGCCACCATGCCTACCCAGAGAAGGGTTGGCGGTCTTTAGCCAGCTTCTCCCCTGCTTCCCCCCCTTTCCCCCCCCTCTTGGAGGTCTGCCCACTCAACGCTCTCTTTTGGCCTTTGTAGAGAGAAAGATTTCGCCTTAATTGAGCCTCCTTTCCTAGGCAATAGACTGGATCAGAAGGTTGGTGATGAAACTCCCTTGTAGCTTCTCCAGTCAAAGTTTAGACTTTTGTCTGTGACTTCTTCCTCTCTTCTTTTCCTCTCCTCCTCCTCCTCCTCCTCCTCCTCCTCCTCCTCTCCACAATCCCCATTCCCTTCTAGCACTGATCTTCTTCTTCTTCTTCTTCTTCTCTTCTTCTTCTTCTCTTCTTCTTCTTCTTCTTCTTCTTCTTCTTCTTCTTCTTCTTCTTCTTTTCCTTCTTCTTCTTCTTTTTTCTTCTTCTTCTTTTACTTCTCTTCTCCTTCCTCCTCCCCCTCCTACCTCCTCCTCTCCTCCTCCTCACCAGCTCTCCTCATTCTTCTTTCTCCTCTATATCATCATCTTCTCCTTCTTCTTCTTCTTCTTTTCTTCTTCTTCTTCTTCTTCTCTTCTTCTTCTTCTTCTTCTTCTTCTTCTTCTTCTTCTTCTTCTTCTTCTTCTTCTTCTTCTTCTTCTTCTTTCTTCTTCTTCTCCTTCTCCTTCTCCTTCTCCTTCTCCTCCTCTCGTCCACCTCTCTTTTGGGCTCACCCTCCCCAATTTGATTTTTAACCCCGGGGTATCAAGGAGAGGCACGCAGTTCCTCTGAGCTCCCTCTCCTTGCCCATATTCTGAATTATTTCTCTCTTGGGTCAGGCGCGATGTTGTTGGTGTTGGGGAAGGACACACTCCACGTTGCACAATTGACGGGGCTGTTCCGTGAGCTTCACACTGTCTCGATGCAGAGCACAGCTTGGCAAACAAGCTCACAGTGTCCATGAGCGGCTGCGTGAGACACAAAGCCCAGCTTGTCCATTTGCCCCTTTTTCTAAGCCTCCACAATGCACCGCATCACGAACCCACCACAGCTGCTGGGTTCACACAACGCCCTTCGCTCAGTACACTGAAACACGAACTCAGCAGAAGCGCTGGGTTCACACAATGCTCTGTGCACAATAGACTGAATCATAAACTCACCACAGCTGCTGGGTTCATACAACCCGTTACGTTAACTCCATTTCCACTTCTTTAGCTTAGCACGTTCTGTGAACGCACCTCTATAGCTCGTTTACCTAAGCTGGTGTAATTTCTTCGAATAACTCTAGGTGACGAACATATCCAGCATGCCTTTCTCCTCTTTTCCCTACAACAACAACCTTGCAAGGTGGGTTGGGCTGAGATAGAAGAACTGGGCCAATGTCACCGAGTTGGCTTTCGTGCCTAAGGTGGAACTAGAACTCACCGTCTCCTGGTGGTTGGCCCAAAGTCACCCAGTTGGCTTTCATGTCTAAGGCGGGACTAGAACTCACCATCTCCCAGTGATTGGCCCAAAGTCACCCAGCCGGCATTCATGTCTAAGGCGGGACTAGAAATCACCGTCTCTCAGTGATTGGCCCAAAGTCACCCAGCCGGCGTTCATGTCTAAGGCGGGACTAGAACTCACCGTCTCCCAGTGATTGGCCCAAAGTCACCCAGCCGGCATTCATGTCTAAGGCGGGACTAGAAATCACCGTCTCTCAGTGATTGGCCCAAAGTCACCCAGCCGGCGTTCATGTCTAAGGCGGGACTAGAACTCACCGTCTCCCAGTGATTGGCCCAAAGTCACCCAGTTGGCTTTCATGTCTAAGGCGGGACTAGAACTCACCGTCTCCCAGTGATTGGCCCAAAGTCACCCAGCCGGCTTTCATGTCTAAGGCGGGACTAGAACTCACCGTCTCCCAGTGATTGGCCCAAAGTCACCCAGCCAGCTTTCATGTCTAAGGCGGGACTAGAACTCACCGTCTCCCAGTGATTGGCCCAAAGTCACCCAGCCAGCTTTCGTGTCTATGGCGGGACTAGAACTCCCTGCCTCCTGCTTTCTAGCTTGGTGCCTTAACTTCAAAACTACAGAAATATAGAATAAATAGCAGAAGAGGAAAACGATAAAAGGGTAAAAAAAAAAAAAAAAGTAAAAAATGAGATTAAAACAAAATCTAAAAAGCAGCTTCCGGTCTTCTCCACAGCAGTGATAAACAGCAGTGGCTATCGCTACCCTCCCACGCTGCCTATCACAGTTCCTTTCTTCCTATAAACAAACCGCCTCTTTCATCAATAAATCCCCAAATCAGCAGTTCGTTTTTTCATTGATTCTCAGAAGAAGAAGAAGAAAATCTACAAAGGGTTTCAGCCTTTTATAAAGTAAATATAGCTCCCTCCGGAATCGAACCGGTCAATTCAGCCATTAACTGCCGACTCAGCAAGCTTCACCATCTCTTCGTCCAACGAAGCGCGTTTAAAACTAAAAGAAGAGTTTATTAAAAAATAAATAAATCCCAAAACGGGATAAGAATAAGTCCCTATTTTTTTTTCCCTCAGCACCGTTGTCACCTTGAACGGTCGCTAAAGGAAGAGTCGTAAGTAGAGGACGCCTCAGACACGGTGCCTGCACACAACCATTTTGCCTTAACTCAAAACGGGCTGGGGGGGGGAATAACCCAGACCAAGCCTCGTTGCAGCTCACGTTCTTGATGGCCAACCTCCCCGGGTGATCCTGACATACAACGGTTCGTTTAGTGACCGTTCGAATTACAACGGCGCGGGGGGAAAAAGGTGACTTAGGACCGTTTTTCACACTTCACGACCATCGCAGCATCCCCAGGGTTTAAGGCAGGGCCCTTTGATGACTTGTGGACTTCAACTCTCAGAATTCCTCAGCCCATTGGTCACGTGATCAAAATTCGGACCCTTGGCCACTGGCTCATATTTATGACGGTTGCCTTGTCCCGGGGTCACATGATCCCCTTTTACGACCTTCAGACAAGCGATGGGGAAGCCAGGTTCACTTAACAACCGGGTTACTCACTTAACAACTGCAGCGTCCAACTCACTGCTCAAGCAGGAGTCCTTATGCGATTTCTGTCAGGAAGGAAGGAAGGAAGGATTAAAAGGGAGGGAGGGAGGAATGAATGAAGGATTAAAAAGAGGAAAGGATTAAGGGAGGGAGGAATAAAGGGTTAAGGGAACAAAAGAAGGAAGGAAGGATTAAGAGGGAGGGAGGAAAGGAATGAGAAGAGAAAGAGAAGGAAGGAAGGAAGGATTAAGAGGGAGGGAGGAGGAAGGAAGGAAGGATTAAAAAATGGAGGGAGGGATTAAGGATTAAGAGGGAGGGAGGAATAAAGGGTTAATGGAAGGAAGGAAGAAAGGAAGTATTAAGATGGAGGGAGGAAGGGAGGATTAAGGGGGAGGGAGGGAGGAAAGGAATGAGAAGAGAAACATGAGAAGGAAGGAAGGAAGGATTAAGAGGGAGGGAGGAGGAAGGAAGGAAGGATTAAAAAATGGAGGGAGGGATTAAGGATTAGGGAGGGAGGGAGGAAGAAAGGGTTAATGGAAGAAAGGAAGGAAGTATTAAGAGGGAGGGAGGGAGGATTAAGGGAGGGAGGGAGGAAAGGAAAGAAGAGAAATGAGAAGGAAGGAAGGAAGGATTAAGAGGGAGGGAGGAGGAAGGAAGGAAGGATTAAAAATGGAGGGAGGGATTAAGAGGGAGGGAGGGAGGAAGAAAGGGTTAATGGAAGAAAGGAAGGAAGGAAGGATTAAGAGGGAGGGAGGGAGGATTGAGGGAAGGAGGGAGGAAAGGAATGAGAAGATAAATGAGAAGGAAGGAAGGAAGGATTAAGAGGGAGGGAGAAGGAAGGAAGGATTAAAAATGGAGGGAGGGATTAAGGATTAAGAGGGAGGGAGGGAGGAAGAAAGGGTTAATGGAAGAAAGGAAGGAAGGAAGTATTAGGGAGGGAGGGAGGAAAGGAATGAGAGGAGAAAGAAATGAGAAGGAAGGAAAGAAGGACTAAGGGAGGAGGAAGGAACGAAGGAAGGATTAAAAGATGGAGGGAGAGTGGAAGGAAGGATTAAGAGAGGGAGAGAGGGAGGAATAAAAGGTGGAGGGAAGGGAGGGAATCCACCCATCTTCCATCGCTTTAGGCTTCTTCGTTTTCCTCCTCTCAAATGGCAGCTCCATCCGGACAGCGACCCGGCCAACCCGGAGCTGCACAGCCAGTTCGTGAAGCTGAACGAAGCCTACAAGGTCTTGAGCAAAGAGAGAAGCCGCCAGGATTACGACGCCCAGCAGACCCTCCGGAAGGCCTGGCCGGGCCCGGAAGCCCGAGACCCCTTCGACCCCCTCCACGTCCACCGCCAGCAACGCAGCGGCCAGCAGGCCTGGGAGCGTCAAGGCCCCCGCGGACCTTCGGCGGAAAACCCCTTCCGAGCCGCCGGAAGGTAAATAAAGGGAAGGAAGGAGCGTGCGGGGAGTCCTCGACTTAACGACCGTCTTTGGAGTGACCGTCCGGCACGGAGAAAAGAGGACTTACGACCGTCTGTCACACTTCATGGCCGTCGCGGCATCCGCGGGATGTGTGTGTGTGTGTCACGTGATCAAAATTCGGACGCTTTGGCGACCGGTTCACACTTACGACGGTCAGAGTGTCCCGGGGGTCCCTCTGATCCCCGTTTTGCAACGTTCTAACCAGCTACGTCGGTGGGGGAAGCCGGAGTTCGCTTAACAACCGCACCACTGCACATTGATTCATTTAACAACCGGGGCAAGTAAGGTCGTAAAACGGGGCAAGACTCAACAAGCGTCTCCCTTAGTAACAGAAATTTTGGGATTCGGTTATGGTCGTAAGTTGAGGACTACCTGTATTGGGGTAAAAAAAAAAGTATTCTCTTTTTGAAACATTTTCAGGGTGTCCTACCTCCTGTGGAGGACTTCCAGGTCCTCTTCCCCTCCTCCTTATCCACGCTGTTCTCTTCCCTCTCCCCCTCCCCCCCCCCCCCCCCAGAAATCCAGACCCCTCTGAGGATGATGCCTACTGGCAGGAATTCCACAAAACGCCTCCGGAGTGGTATTCAGACCAGGAGTTCAGGAGGAGACAGCAACGCAACCTGAGGATCGTAATCTACTGTTTGCTGATCATGTCTGGAAGCCTCGTGGTTCACTTGGTATCCTACAGGTATGATTCCTTGCAGGCTAGCTCACTGCCCGCTGTCAGGAGTTCGATCCTGAGCGGTTCCAGGTTGACTCTGGCTTCCACCCTTCCGAGGTCGGCAAAACGAGGACCCGGATCGTTGGGGGCCATAGGCTGACTCTATAAACCGCTTAGAGAGGACTGTAAAGCACTGTGGAGCGGTATATAAATCTAAGAGCTATTGCTATCTTCCTTCCTTCCTTCCTTCCTTCCTTCCTTCCTCCCTCCTTCCCTCCCTCCCTCCCCATTTCCATTTCCATTCCCATTCCCATTCCCATTTCTTTCTTCCTTTCCTTCTTTCCTTCCTTTCCTTCCTTCCTTCCTTCCTTCCTTCCTTCCTTCCTTCCTTCCTTCCTTCCTTCCTTCCTTCCTTCCTTCCTTGGTAAAATGAGGACCCAGATTGTTTGGGGGGAGGCAATAGGCTGACTCTGTAAACCGCTTAGAGAGGGCTGTAAAGCACTGTGAAGCAGTATATAAATCTAAGGGCTATTGCTACCTTCCTTCCTTCCTTCCTTCCTTCCTTCTTCCTTCCTTAATTCTTCCTTCCTCCTCCTCCCTCCCTCCCTCCCTCCTCCCTCCCTTCCTCATTCCTTCCTTCTTCTTCCTTCCTTCCTTCCTTCCTTCCTTCCTTCCTTCCTTCCTTCCTTCCTAGTGGTTAGAATGCATTATTGCAGGTTAACTCTGCCAACTGCCAGCGGTTCGATCCTGACCGGCTCAAGGTTGACTCTGCCTTCCATTCTTCCGAGGTCGGTAAAACGAGGACCCAGATTGTTGGGGGGGGGGGCAAGATGCCGACCCTGTAAACCGCTTAGAGAGGGCTGTATGCACTATGAAGCGGTATATAAGTCTTAAGTGTTACTGCTAATGCTATTCCTTGCAGGCTGAAGGCCCCAAAACTGACAACAGCCGCCGCCTATTGTGGGCTTAAATCCTTAGCTGAGGATTGAGTTCACAAAGCTGGACACCCCTGCCCTGAATTTTTAAGGGTGACACGTGACATGCTGGCTAGGGAATTCTGGGAGTTGAAGTCCACAGGTCTTAAAGTTGCCAAGGTTGATTGATATCTAGGGCGAAATGGTTTTGAGGATACAGCTCAGCGTGTTTTAAAGCTGCCTGCAGACCTCACAGGCTCCGTCAGCGTTCGTTCCAGCAGTGTCAACCCTCTCCCCCCCTTTGCTGAATGTCTCAGCCTGGGCATGGCAGCCTGCCAACCTTCGCTACCCACCGTCTGGTTCTTTATTCTAATCCTTTGCCTCATTAGCCAGCTGTGACCAGGGAAAGATTAATCAGGAGCGGCCTTTAATCACATCTCAGGCAATTAAGCACTCCACTTGAGCCCGAAGGAGGGACGGATACTTAAAAAGGAGCCGGGAAGAGGCGTACGGATTCGAATCCCACGCGCAGGTGGGCAGCGAGAGAGGGGGGGGGTCTCGACACGCCCCTGCTGAACAAAGCCGTCCGAAGGAGCCTAATTCTCAACCCAACAGCCGCCTGAGTGTGCAGTTCACACCGGCGATTCCGTGCCCCCTCGAGCCAGCCGTTTCCATCTGTCAGCATCCAGCAAGGCTGCACCCTTCGTTGTGCGAATGACCTTGGGAGATGGAAGAAGGAAGACTGGCAGCCCATCTGATAAGAGGACACTGAGTCCAGAGCAGGAATAGGGGCGGAAGAAAGCATCTCCTCCTTCCCTCCATCTCTGGAGAGTAAATAACAGAATAACAGAGTGGGAAGGGACCTTGGGGGTCATCTAGTCCAACCCCCTGCGCAAGTAGGAGACGTTATGCCATTCCAGACCAGATCCAGTCTCTACTGAAAAGCCTCCAGTGTTGGAACATCCACAGCTTCTGGAGGCAAGCAGTTCCACTGATTAATTGTTCTCACTGTCAGGAAATTCCTCCTTAGTTCTAGGTTGCTTCTCTCCTTGCTTAATTTCCATCCGTTGCTTCTTGTCCGGCCTTCAGGCGCTTTGGAGAATAGCTTGACTCCCTCTTCTTTGGGGCAGCCCCTGAGATATTGGAAGGCTGCTATCCTGTCACCCCTCGTCCTTCTCTTCGTTAGACTAGACAGACCCAATTCCAGCAACCGTTCCTTATATATGAATGACTGTAAGTCAAGGAATCCCTGTATAACTTTCGGAGCTGGGGAAAAACGGGAGATTTTGGAAGAGAAGGCACAGCTGGGTTGAGTTGCCAGGAATTGGTTGCGTTGGTGTCTTCTTCATCCCGAGGGGAATTTCCACAGGGGGGTGGGAGATGGAGAGAAGACAGGGGGATATCTCTCTTTTAAATTCCCAAGTGCTGGAATTCTGTCTCTCTCTCTCCGTGCCTCGTATCAAAATCTCCCCAAGTGTCATGTTGGCCTCTGAACGCCTTCAATTTTGTGCGCAGGCAAGTCGCAAAACTTCACACCGGCTTAATGAACGAGAGAGACCGCATGATCAGCCAGGCCCTAATTAAGGCAAAGGAACAAGGCAGGTATGTATATTTTTCAGTTTTTTTTTTTATTTGACGCCAAAGATTAAAATTACAAAATCCAAAAGGGGGGGGGGAAATAACCGAGGCAAAACACAACTAGGCGAGAACATTTAAAAAAAAAAATGAATTAAGAGGATGGAAAACAAAAACTCATGTTATTATCCCCTTTGTTGGCTCCAATCCATTATATATATTGCTTAGTAATACTCTTGTTACTAAGTTGGTGATTTAATGTGGTGAGAAATAGAAAATGTTTAGGAACTAGAATAAGGTTATATTCAAGTAGGTAAAAAGTGTATTTTAGATATTATAGTTTCTTATGAAGTGAGATAAGGAAAAATCTTGGTTGCCCAAAAGCTGAAAATTATGGATATTAAAGGTTATAAATTGGAGTATTGACCATAAACTAAAAATTAAAGAGTAGGTAGAAATTAATAAGAGGATATGGATTGTTTATGACCTATTAAGATACGTATAAGCTAAAAAATGCATTGATAAATGTAATAATGAAGTTTTTGTGGAATGTGATGCAATTAGAAATGTACTAGTTTAAATACGCTATAGTAAATTTTAAGGGAAAAAGAGAAGAAATATTTGACGATGTAAGCCGAGATCGGGACTAAAAATTTCGGTTACTGAACTATTGATTAACCCAGTCACCACATTGCTTTTTAAACACTCAAATGTAAAACTGGAAAACCAATAAAATATTATATAAAAAACCTCATATTATTCCCCCCACACACACACACACCACGTGTTGAAAACTGGCAGATGTAACATTGACAGATGCAAACCCAGATTAGCCTTTGAACCAGTCAGAAACAAGAGTTGCATCTTGATCGGGGTCTTGGACTGAGGTCCTAGAGGGGAGGGGGTCTCATACGCCCATCAGCTGTGCTGGCAAAGCATTCTGGGAGTTGTAGGCCAGCCCCTCCAGAAGGATATCAGGCTGTCGAGGCCTCCATAGACAGGTAGTCCTTGACACCCCAACCGAGCCCAGAAGTTTTGGGTTGTAAGCCAGACGTTTGTTAAGCGAGTTTTGCCCCATTTTTACGACCTTCCCTGCCTCGGCTGTTAAGCGAATCGCTGCGGTTGATAAGTGAGCAACCCGGTCGTTAAGTGAATCCGGCTTCCCCATTGACTTTGCTTCGTCAGAAGGTGGCAAGAGGGGATCCCAGGACGCTACAACCCGTCATAAATAGGAGTCGGTTTTGATCAGGTGACCCACGGGGGAATGCTGGAATAGGTCGTCACTCTGAAAACCGGTCCCTTTTTCCAGTGCCGTTGCGACCTGGAAACGGTCGCTAAACGAACGGTTGTAAGTCGAGGGCTACTTGCACGGCCCCTTTGGAATGCAACTGTGAGGAGAGAGAGGGGGGGTTGCTAAACCCATGTGATTTGGGGGTGTCTTGTCTGCCGAGCGGGAACACTTGAGTGTTATTGACCGTCCTTTCCCCCCCCCCCCGCCTGCAGAGCCAGACACAAAGAGCGTGTGCAACAGGAGCGTACCCCAATTCTTGAGGAAGACCCCACTAAACCCCGCTCGGAAAACCTGGATTCCGTAAAAGATCCGGTTCCTTCCTCCTCGACGGCGAAGTAATCCGGTTGCAGCCAGCTCTCTTCCAGCCTGCTGGACCCCCGGCATCACCCCTGTGGACCCCCCTTCCCCTGCTCCCCGATTCTTGTCAATAGAAGCCCCTTGGTACCCTCTCTCTCTCTCTCTCTCTCTCTCTCTCTCTCTCTCTGATCCTCGTTTTCCAAGGAAGTCCTGCACCTGGTCTGCTCAGGCCTTGGGTCCAAAACAGGGAAGTTGGGGGGAGGTTATTTGGGTGGGGGGGCAGAATCTCCACCCACAGGCCCACGTGGGTCCCCGGTATCCTGGTTCAGAGTCTCTTCCTGCTGTCCTGACGGAGAAAACGGGGATGAATCGGAGAAGAAAACGGGCTTGCCGACGTTCCTTCTCTTCTGCAGCTCCGGCCATCGGGCCCCCGATTTGTGGCTGGGTGCCCCAGACCTCTCGGCTTCCCTGGAATCGTGTGAACCCTTAGCTGATCGTAGCCCAAATCCCATCGGTCCAACCGGCATTATCGGCTTGTTTCTCTCCCCCCCCCCCAAAAGCCTCCGCCGTATATCAGGGGCGCTGCCTGGCAGGGCTCTCTCCAAACCGGGCAACTTTTTTAAGGCTTGTGGACTTCAACTCCCCGAATTCCCCAGCCAGCATCACGTGCAAGCTGTTCCTTGCGCCTTTTCATTCTCGTTTCATGTGTTTGAACTCTGACATCGCCTGTGTAAAACGGCCCTGCCGATACTAAGCAGCCGTTCTCAAAATCCTGGTCCCTGGGTTCACCTTGCTGCCTTCCTCGCATCTAGAAAGCTAGCCCACCAGGAAACTCAGACCCTGCGCTGCTAGCTTTCTTGGTGCGGGCATCCCTGAAAGGTCCAGCTTGATGGACCCAAGCGCACATTGTCTTTGTCCTGGTCAGATTTAGGAGCCAGTAGCCCAAATGCCGAAGACCGAGCCCTGCCTGATGAAGGGATGGCAGGATGGTTTTTGCTTTTATCTCCAGGGCTGAAGCTAAAATGGAAAATATTCGGATTTTTAAAAATTTATTTATCAAACTTGTATGGCCACCCATCTCGCCCATGGTGACTTTAAGGGGCTTAAGGAGATGGAATAAAACTAAGTATTAAAACGTGAAAGCGGTAAATAAGGACCTTAAAATTTAAAAATTCCATTAAAATAAAAGTTGCTCTAGTTTAATGCAACAAACCCATTCAATCTGTTGCTCAAATGGGGTCGCTGCTGGATGTGAAAGAAATCCCCCCTTTTTTTAGAGCTGCGTGTCAGCCAATAAGGAGAGTCTCGGTGGGACGGAAAAAGCACTCTTGACATGCCTAAGGACACTGCCACCCCCCACACACAAATCCAGATGGTGAGTTCTAGTCCCACCTTAGCCATGAGAGCTGGCTGGGTGATTTGGGGCCAATCACCAGGAGACGGTGAGTTCTAGTCCTGCCTTAGGCAGGAAAGTCAGTTGGTTGATTTTGGTCCAATCAGCAGGAGACGGGGGAGTTCTAGTCCTGCCTTAGGCCTGAAAGCCCAATGGGTGACTTTGGGCCAATCACCAGGAGACGGTGAGTTCTAGTTCCACCTCAGGCACCAAAGCCAGTTGAGTGACTGTGCCGATCCCTCCTCTCCCTCCCTCTCCCTCTCTCCTTCCCTCCTCCCCCTCTCCCTCCCTCCCTCTCTTCCTGCCTCTCCCTCCCTCCCTCCCTCTCCTTGCCCCTCCCTCTCTTCCTCCCTCTTCCTCTCCCTCTCCCTGTCCCTCCCTCCCCCCCCTTGCTCTCAAACCAGCCTACCTCACGGGGTTGTTGTGGTGAGGAAGAGGAATTTGTGTCGGATACGTTCCCTGCCTGGAGTTCTTTGCACAAAACCACAAAGGCAGGCCACAGCTAAATAAATAGACAGCAAATCCCCCCTCCCCACTCCACCCTCTTCCAAGGCAACCATGGGCCCAGCCTCTGGCTGCCCGCCCGTCTCCTCTCCTTCCCCACCTCGCTGGGCTCCCTCCCCTCCCCTCCCCAGCCCGGCACCCTGCGGTCACATGAACAGCCACTCGGCCACCCTGCCTTGGCTCCAATCTCCCGCTTTTTGGCGGTCGCCAGCATCACAGCTGCCCGTCTGGGCAGGCGGAGGGCAGCAGCCGGCGCACCTGCAGCCCTGGCCTGCGCCTGGCACCTTGGGCTTCTCCCCTGGGCAGCGCCTGGCTCTGGAAGAGGAAGAGGGAAGTGGCGGGAACCAGCAGCTCCTGTGCCTCCCGTGCCCTTGAAATCTGCATTATTTGGAGCAGGGAGAACAGCAGGCTGCTTCTCTCCCAGACGGCCTGGCAGCAGCTGGCAGCACGTTTGGCCAAGCCCGGCCTTGGACTGAAGCCAGCTTGTTCCCTCCCACGGCCAGGGGGACCGTGCGAAGCCCCTCCACCCTGCCTGGTGGACCTGACCCACCATGAACGCTCCCTGTGGGCTTCTCTGTCTTCTCTCAGTGGCAGCTTGGCAGCTGCCCGCCTGCGCGCCGACGGTAGGTGGCGGGGTGAAGTGCCAGGGCTGGTGGTGGCGGTGGGTCTGGCAAGGGGGCAGCAAGGGGCTATCCCAGGGGAGAAGAGCCGAGGGTTTTGCCCCCGTCGAAGGCAGCAGCGTGCCTTCCCCGTCGAACTTTTTCCAAATGGCGTGTCCAGGACCCAGAGCGGTGTGGGCAAAGATGCCAAGCCCTGGCACAGCTGCCCACCGCTGGATCGGCCCCTTGGGGTCTGTGCAAGGCTCGGTCGGGGTGCAATGACCAAGATTCCTTCGCTTTATAGAGATGCCCAGTTAGGATGTACCGAGCAGCTTTGCCCGACATCAAATATCTCGGTGCTGGCTTGTTTTCTTGCAGACGTTTCGTGACCCAACTAGGTAACATCATCAGTGCTAGAAGGGGGTGGGATTTGTGGAGGAGGAGGAGGAGGAGAAAGAGAAAGGGTGGTGGTGGAGGAGGAGGATTGAGGGGTCCTTGGTGCTCTCTGAGCTTGGTTGTTCTCTTGCAGACGTTTCATGACCCAACTAGGTAACATCCTCAGTGCTTCAGTGTGCGGGGTGTGCTTTGAAAGCATCAAAAGGCAGAATCGGGCAGGGGGCCAAGGGACACCGTAAGCCAGCCTCCCCCAAAAGTTGTGCTGGCTGAGCGATGACCCCCCAGCTGGTCCAAAATACCCACAAGTCTCCATTTTTGATCTATGCAAGCAGATCCTGAATATTTTTTCCCCCGTTTTTCCATTGACAGACAGCGCCTCCCCCACAGAAGAAGGGGGTTGGACTTGAGAAGGGGCTGCCCACTATGGAAGGTAAGGATGGGACTGGGGGTGAAGGTGCCCCCCACCATTAAACCTGCCATCCCCAGTCTTTAACTGGGTTGGATGACACTTCCCCTCATCCTGATAGATAGATAGATAGATAGATAGATAGATAGATAGATAGATAGATAGATAGATAGATAGATAGATAGATAGATAGATAGATAGATAGATGATAGATAGATAGATAGATAGATAGATAGATAGATAGATAGATAGATAGATAGATAGATAGATAGATAGTGGATGGAATGAGGGAGGGAGGAAAAGAAAAGAAAAAGAAGGAAAGGAAGGAAGGAAGGAGAATTGGACGGGAAGGGGAGAATGAAGGAAAGAAGGAAAGAAAAAAATTGAAACAGAAGGGAAAGAGAGAGGGAGGAAGAGGGGAGGGAGGTAAAAATAAATTGTCCATCCTTCCATCCAAGTTTTCTCTCTCCCTTCTACATCAAGCATCTCTTCCCCCCAACCCCACCGAAAGGCCACAGGCTCAGTCGGGAGGACTTCCTTCCTGTATCTTTTTTGCCGTGCCCAGAGTTTGCCTCCTGGGGCCACCGCGGCCTCAATGCCCCACCGTCAGGCCGGCCCTCTTTGAGGACAGGCGAGCCAGCTAAAAGCCCGGGGGTCTCCCCAACAGTGATCCGCTTCCTGGAGGTCTACAACCGCAGCGTCTGCCAGCCCAAGGAGACAATGGTCTCGGTCACGGCAGAACACCCGTCTCTGGACAGCCACATCATGATCCCGTCCTGCGTGGCCCTGAGGCGCTGCACGGGCTGCTGTTCCGACGACGCCTTGTATTGCGTGCCCAGCCATTCCCGGGAAGTGATTTTGGAGGTAAGAGGGGGGGGGGACATTTAGGAAGGGAGGGAGAAGAAAGCCAGCTCTGGATTCGAATTCCTGCTCATTCCAACTGGTGAGAAAATCGCAACGCACAGTGTATTTGCCCAACTTCTCTGAGATCTATGGAGATGCTCCGTCCTCCAGATCAGGGTTGTCCCAAAGGTGCTTTTTCCAGGAGGCAACCGGACTTTCTTGTTTCTCTTTGAAGACGTTTCGCTTCTCCTCCAAGAGGCTTCTTCAGCTCTGACTGGGATGGTGAGGAATGGAAGGATTTTATACTCCTTGCAGACCGCTGGTCATCTGCACCCAATTTCAGTTCAACCCAATTGCCCAGCGGTCTGCAAGGAGTATAAATCCTTCCACGGCCCACCACCCAGTCAGAGTTGAAGAAGCTTTTTGGAGGAGAAGCGAAATGCCTTCAAAGAAAGAACCTCGTGGAAAAAAAGCACCTCTGGGAGAACTCTTGAAGGTTTTGGCTGCTGATTCTCACAACTACCCTCCCCGTCTTGAAGTGGAAGGAGAATTCTGATCTTTACTTACAGGTAGACCTCGACTTACGACCACAGTGGAGCTGCAAATTTTGCCCCACATTACAACCTTCCTTGCCCCGGCTGTTAAGTGGATCCCTGCAGTTGTTAAAAGTTAGTGACACGGCTGTTAAGTGAATCTGGCTTTCCCCCATGGACTTTGCTCGTCAGAAGGTCGCAAAAGGGGGATCGCGTGACCCCTGGGACGCTGCGACCGTCATAAATACGAGTCAGTTTCCAAGCGTCTGAATTTTGATCAGGTGACCGTGGAGCTGCTGCAGCGGTCGTAGAGTGTGAGAAACGTCACAAGTCACTTTTTTTCAGTAACTGAATGGTCACTAAACGAACTGCCGTAAGTCGAGGACTATTTGTATGCAGCTGAGGGTTCAGCAGTCTCCAAACCTGACAGTTCCCTTAGCAGCATTGTTTTCAAAGTCACTCCCACCTAATTATTACACAGAGGTATTGACTTGGCTAGGCAGGTTAAAAAACGGCCAGAAATATAGGTGGAATTGCAATTGGAATTCTACTTCAATTTCCTACCGGAGATATCAATGCGTGTATTTAGCACTGGGTCCTGGACTTAAAGAGTGAAGATCATCTTCCTGTTTTCTATCTAGGTAATGGCTAGCCTCTTTCCAAGCAGATATATAACCCAGCTGACTTTTGAAGAGCACCTGGAATGCATGTGCAGGTAAGACTTTAGGGTACATATCCAAAATGTATCCTAAAAACATTTATTTATCATTTACAATAATAATAATTATAATATGTAATTTATTTATAATTTTATAATTATGCATGTGTGTCCAATCACAGTTGGCCAATAAAGAATTCTATTCTATTCTATTCTATTCTATTCTATTCTATTCTATTCTACTCTACTCTACTCTACTCTACTCTACTATATTCTATATTCTATATTCTATTCTATTCTTATTTCTATTCTTATTTCTATTGTATTCTATTCTCTATTCTCTATTCTACTCTATTCTATTCTATATTCTATATTCTATATTCTATTCTATTCTTATTTCTATTCTATTCTTATTTCTATTCTTATTTCTATTGTATTCTATTCTCTATTCTACTCTACTCTATTCTATTCTATATTCTATAGTTTATATTCTATATTCTATATTCTATTCTATTCTTATTTCTATTGTATTCTTATTTCTATTGTATTCTATTCTCTATTCTCTATTCTCTATTCTACTCTACTCTACTCTACTCTATTCTATTCTATTCTTATTTCTGTTCTATTCTATTCTATTCTATTCTATTCTATTCTATTCTATTCTATTCTATTCTATTCCATTCCATTCCATTCCATTCCATTCCATTCCATTCCACTCCACTCCACTCCACTCCACTCTATATTCTATTCTATTCTATTCTATTCTATTCTATTCTATTCTATTCTATTCTATTCTATTCTATTCTATTCTATTCTATTCTATTCTACATGAAGGCACATTCTTTTGTAAAACGAACGTTTAGAAACCACATTTAAATTTGCATTCTGTAACAGGGACATCCTCCAGAAGCAAAGCGTTCCATCTCTCAATTTTTTTCAGCCTAATAACATTATTAAAAAGTTGAATACAGATAGTCCTCGACTTACAACAATTCGTTTATTGACCCTTCAAAGTGACGGCACTGAAAAAAGCGACTTAGGACCGTTTGTCACACTTACAACCGTTGGAGCATCCCCAGGGTCCCGTGATCAAAATTCGGACACTCGGCAACCGGTTCATATTTATGACGGTCGCAGCGTCCCAGGGTCCCGTGATCCCCTTTTGCGACCTTCTGACAAGCAAAGTCCGCCGGGAAGGAAGCCAGATTCGCTTAACGACCGTGCGACTGACTTAACAACCGCAGTGATTCACTTCCCACCAAAGGTCGTAAAATGGGGCAAAATACACTTCACAAACGTCTCACTTAGCAACAGAAATTTTTGGGCTGAACTTGAAGTCGTAAGTCGGGGACTACCTGTGTGTGAGTAATACATGATTTTGGGGAGGAAGGTTTAAATTTCGTGCACCATTTTTCAGTCACCGTGCTGTGCTGGGCAATAAAATGGAGGGGGGGGAAAGGATTATTCTGAGTTCTTACAGGATAAACGGGCAGAAGGCTGCTTGAATTCTCTCCCTGTTATACGGTGCCTTAATAAAAGAAACCGCTTAAAAGAGTTTTGTCCACTGGTGACAGCAAGGAACCTTTCTGATGTAAGTAGGCCAGGCAATCCGTGAAAAGTGTCAGAGACCTGCTTTCAAACTCTTTACAATGTTGGATTTACATGATAAAAGAAGCAATGGCCGGAGGCATTAAAAGGGATGGATTAACTTCAGGATGCGTGCTTGGAAATTCAGCAAAAATTCAGCTGTTGGTCCAGGAATGCCGGCTCCCAGGGGATATTATTATTCTGTTCAAACGATAAGATTTAGTCACTTCATGGTGTCTCCTTCCTATTACACATATCCTGGTTTCCCCGTCGGCTTGGATGTCAGAATTCTGCCTAGCAAAACTTTGGAGTTTATTTTAAAATGGTCCGTTGCAAATCTTGGGTGGAGACTGCAGATCGAATTTCTTTCTGAGATTTCTTCAAGAGGAAGCATTGCTGAAATGTTTTAAATAAATAATGATGATAAATGTTGATGCACGGGCCCGCTAAATCTCGGGATGTTCCCTTCAGCAGTCAAGTCACTAAATCTGTCGTTTTTCTCTTTTGTTTTTCAGGCCGAGGACGATGTTTTTCAGATCTAATTCAATTAGGTAAAAGATTCCTTCCTTCCTTCCTTCCTTCCTTCCTTCCTTCCTTCCTTCCTTCCTTCCTTCCTTCCTTCCTTCCTTCCTTCCCTTTCCTTCTCTCTTCTCCCTTCCTTTATCCAATTTTCCTTCCTTCCTTTCCTTCTCCCTTCTTCCTTCCTTTATCCAATTTTCCTTCCTTCCCTCCTTCCTTCCTTCCTTCCTTTCCTTTCCTTCTCTTCTCCCTTCCTTTCTCCAATTTTCCTTCCTTCCTTTCCTTCTCTTCTTCCTTCCTTTATCCAATTTTCCTTCCTTCCTTCCTTCCTTCCTTCCTTCCTTCCTTCCTTCCTTCCTTCCTTCCTTCCTTCCTTCCTTCCTTCCTCCCTCCCTCCCTCCCTCCCTCCCTCCCTCTCTCTCTCTCTCTCTTTCCCTCCTTCCCTCCCTTCCCTCTCCCTCCTCTTCTCTTTCCCTCCCCTTCCGACAAATCCCATAAACCTGATTTACACACATACAGAACTATTCCTGGTGGGGTAGACACTGGAGGTGGTTCCGGAACCATCAGCTTTAGCTAATTTCTTGGCAGAAATGCACAATCCTTCTTGGCTTAAAATGACAGCCAGTTGCGATCCCCCTTCGTACCTGTATAAATCTGAGAGGCTTAATCTATGGTTTCCTTCTCCCTCTAGTAGTCGGTCCTGTGCACCTTGTCGGGATAGGAAAAAACAGCCAGATCCACACACGTGCAGATGTGTGTGTCGCCACCGATCCGGGCATTGTGAGAGGCGCGGGATGAAATTCAGTGAGAAGACATGCAGGTAACACTGTCTTCCCTTTTATATCTCTTGCCCTCTGTCTGTGGTGGCTTTCTCTCACTCTGTAGTGGTTGGCTGATTGTTTTCCCTTACTCACAAGGGACTTCCTTTAGAGCAGGGCTTTTCAACCTTTTCACCGATTGTACCACTTTTAGGATATGGCAATATTCGAGTACCACCTAGCAAGGTGTCAAAAACTTGGTGACCAAAAAAAACCCTGTTCAAAGTTGCAATTGCACTGAAATGACTTATGACCATTTTTCACACTTATGACCATTGCAGCAACAGGGTCATGTGATTTATATTTGGATGCTTGGCAACTGATTCATATTTATGATGGTCACAGTGTCCCAGGGTCATGTGATCCCCTTCTTCAACCTTTTGACAAGCAAAGTCAATGGCAGAGCTGCTGGTGGCCAAGTGCTAAGGCGGGACTTCCTTCCCTGCCTCCCTTCCCTGCCTCCCTTTTTCTCATTCCCATCTCCTTCTGAAGGAAGAATTTGAAACCCCCCATATTTTTCCTCTTCCATATATTGATCAAACAAGGAAAGGCCTCCAGAGACAGAAAAGACAAGCTGCTGAGTGAACTAGCTTAAAAAGGCACTTCCCCTTTAAGAATTAGCTACTGGCTAGAAAGGAAAGTAAGGATCCCAGCCGGCACTTAAGGAAGAAAAAAAAATGTAAGTACTGGCTGCCGGCTAAGGCAGCCTCCCCAAATGGCTCCATTCATAAGTAAAATCTGCAGCTCCAGAGGACTCTCTCATTGTAAGTCTTTGCCTGGCTCTTTCCCTCCCCCACTACACTTGGCTAGGCAGGGCTGTGTACCACCTGCCACTCATTAATGTACCACAAGTGGTACGCGTACCACAGGTCGAAAAGCCCTGCTTTAGAAAGTCCTCCGTTGTGAGTGAAAAGAAACGGCAAGCCATTCCTGAGTGAGAGAAAGCCACCGCAGACAGAGGGCAAGAGATAAGGGGCTTAGTAGTTAATGAACAGGGACTTCCTTTACAAACATTGATGTCATAAAGGATTCTGAGATACCTAGCGTGGCACCTGGTTCACGTAAGGCGCAAGTCTGCCGAAGGGATCCAAATAGATAAAGACAAATAGAAAAAAATAAAAAAATAAAAATAACAAATTCGAAACCGGTTTAAGGATGCTGTACAAACTCACCCCAGACCCCTTTTTTTTCTGGTGGCCCCAAAAAGGAAGCGTTATTTTCAGGATTTGAGCAGCCAGAGAGAAAGAAAAAAAATACTTCCTTTCTTTTTTTCAGCAAAAACTTTTTCTAGAATTTTTAACCAGAAATATGGCCGAACAGGAAGAGGGCAAAAATGTTTTCATTGCAAACGGGGGTTTCTTTGGGTGCTGTTTGGCTTGCATGTTTGGGGAAGGGGGGGGAGCTCCCAGCCAGCCCCCTCCCCGAAGCCCCTTTGCTTCTTGCAGCCTCTTGAGCTAAAATATGGAGTCAGTCTGTCAATCCAAACAGGCAAAACATCCTTTTTTTGTCCTTCCAGATGTGTCAAGCGCCGAAGGCGAACCTCGTGGAAAAAGAGTAAAAAGTCGCATTTCAGGCTGGATGGAGGCCAGAACCGAGCCTAACAGAGCATTGACTATCCTCGGCTAGCGAAGACTGTTCTCTGCTGGGTGGGCACTTTTCCATGCTCAGAGGCAACCCACTTGTTTGGCTGGGGGGGCGGGGGAAGAAAAACGGGCACAGAAAGTCCTCTAGTTACGACCACAGCTGCACCAGATTTCCCACTGCTAAGCAAGGGGGTTTGCTAAGCGAGTTGCACATGAGGATCTTTTCGCCATTAAGCGAATCACTGCAGTTGCTAAGTGGATCAGGCGGTCGCTAAACGAATCCGGCTTCCCCCATTGACTTGACCTGTTGAAGGCCGGCTGGAAAGGTTGCAAATGGTGATCAGGGGAACCTTTGTAAACACATGCCGGGTTGTCATGGTCACGTGACCATGGGGGGGGATGATGCAAGGACCGGTGACCCATAAGTCACTTTTTTTTCGGTGTCGTAACTTTGAATGCTTGCTAAATGAATGGTTGTCAAGTCGAAGAGTTCATGTGTATAAACCCATCCCGTTGTGGCTTCTTGGACAAGCCATGGCTTGCTGCCAGACATGGATTCACTTTGTTTCATTACTTCTGGCTTTTCATTGTATGATTCTTATACATCCACCCGTCATCCCTCTGTTGCGTTTGTCGGAAAGTGTAATTCTGCTTTATGGGTACGAGAGATTCTTTGGGACTGGGTGACATACAAAACACACAGACACACAAACAGACCCCATTAGAATGGAATGGAATGGAATAGAATAGAAATAGAAATAGAAATAGAAATAGAAATAGAATAGAATTAGAATAGAATAGAATAGAATAGAATAGAATAGAATAGAATAGAATAGAAATAGAATAGAATAGAATAGAATAGAATAGAATAGAATAGAATAGAATAGAATAGAATAGAATAGAATAGAATAGAATAGAATAAGGAAACATGGAATGGAATGAAATAGAAATAGAATAGAATTAGAATAGAATAGAATAGAATAGAATAGAATAGAATAGAATAGAATAGAATAGAATAGAATAGAATAGAATAGAATAAGGAAACATGGAATGGAATGAAATAGAAATAGAAATAGAATAGAATAGAATAGAATAGAATAGAATAGAATAGAATAGAATAGAATAGAATAGAATAGAATAGAATAGAATAGAATAGAATAAGGAAACATGGAATGGAATGAAATGAAATAGAAATAGAAATAGAATAGAATAGAATAGAGGTGGAATAGAGCTAGGTCCCCTTGGAGGTCATCTAGTCCAGATTTACTAGCCCCTTATCATCTGCCTGCCTCTCACCCCGCTCCACTCTATCCTAAAGGCAGTCCTCGACGTACGACCACAATTGAGCCCAAAATTTCTTTTGTTAAGTGAGACCTATTTGTTAAGTGAGTTTTGCCTCGTTTTATGACGTTGCCCTGCCACAGTTGTTAAGTGAATCATAGCAGCTGATAAGTTAGTAACCTGGTTGTTAAGCGAATCTGGCTTCCCCTTTGACTTTGCCTTGCCTTGCCAGAAGGTCGCAAAAGGGGATCGCGTGACCCCGGGACGCTGCAACGGTCATAAGTATGGGCCAGTTGCCAAGCCTCTGAATTTTGATCACATGGTCCAGGGAATGCTGCAAAGGTCATAACTGTGAAAAACGGTTATAAGTCACTTTTTTCAGTGCCGCAGATGGCTAGATTATGCGCAGCAACACCGGGGATGCGTTGGAAGCATAAATAAGATAAATATTATTTTTAGATCCTTTTCAGTGATTTTTATTTTCAAATTAATTTTATGATACGTGTTCTTATTCATCATTAGATCACGCTCAGTGCATTTTGATATATGTATGTATGGAAGTAGCCTGCAATTGGATATTTTGCTGTTACATATGGCTGTAATAAACTGATTTGATTCGATAGTGCCGTTGTCATTTAGGACGGTCACTAAATGGACTGTTGTTAAGTCGAGGATTATCTGTACTGACAGATTCCTCCGTTCAATGTCCATATTCAGTGGCAGTCTATCTTTCAGCCCAAGGAGCTGGGGACAATTTCGGATTTGGAGGGAATTGCTGGTATTATGTGCTAGATTGGATTCTTTCCCAGAGCAGGAAGCCCAAGGACACAGCCAGGCCTCCCCCATGGCTTTTCCAGGAAACCCCCCCCCCTGCTGTTTTAACCTTTGATAAGTCAATATTTAGAAAGGCCTGACCTCTGTGGGGCAGGGGGAACAGAAGAAACTCCTTTTCTCTCTACAAAGCCCTTCTAAACCTGGGCATAAATTTACCAGAGGGCCAGGTTTGCCTCACTCATATTGCGCCCCATTAAGCTGGGGAACTCCCTACCACCGGACGTGTTTTCTGCTTCAGGTGTCTTCAAAGAGACATTTGAGATAGAGCCTCTGTTTTTTTCCGGTGGTAAAATCTGGAGGCTAAAATATATAAAGATTGGTGGCAGGAATTGGGTGTGCCTAGTCTAATGAAAAGAAGGATTAAGGGCGACATGATAGCAGCGTTCCAGTATTTGAGGGGCTGCCACAAAGAAGAGGGGGATCAACTTATTCTCCAAAGCACCTGAAGGCAGGACAAGAAGCAAAAGATGGAAGCTAATCAAGGAGAGAAGCAACCTGGAACTAAGGAGGAATTTCCTGACAATCAGAACCGTTAACCAGTGGAACGGCTCGCCACCAGAAGTTGTGAATGCTCCAACACTGGAGGCTTTTAAGAAGAGACTGGGCAGCCACCTGTCTGGAATGGTCTAGGCGGGTCTCCTGCTTGAGCAGAGGGTTGGACTAGATGACCTCCAAGATCCCTTCCAGCTTTTGGCTGTATTTTTTTTATTTATTACATCTGTTTTCCCCAGGTCGAATTCCTCTCCAATGCGAGATCCGGTTTTTAATTGCGAGCAACATTATCCTCGCCCTCCCCAAATGACGAGTCCTATTGATTATTAAATTTATTTATTGCAGAAATATTTACAGGAAATCGCATCCGCCCCTTTCATAACCGGCAAATATTCTGCTACCGCGTTAGAATGAAAGGCGGGAGGGATTCCATTAGCCCCGCCCACTCAACGCGCCCCGACCACGCCCACTCGAGCTCTCCACTCCCCTCTATCCCCGGGGAGGAAGTGACGTCATGCCCTCGTCACGTGAATGGACCCAGCTATCCACCTTTTAAGTAAGTTTTATATATATATGTGTGTGTGTGTGAGCCAGGAAATATATATATATATATATTTCCTGGCTCGTCCTGATTTTAACTTCTCAACCTCCGACTCTCCTTTGAGAGAATCAAATCCGTACGCAGCGTAAAGATCACGTGACGCGGGCGCCCGCCTGAGGGGAAAAAAAAACATGGCGGCGCCCGCGTCGGCTTCTTCCGCTGAGGAAGCGCCGGGGCTGAGGAGGGCGCATGCGCAGAGGGGTGGGTGGTATCCGTTGAGGCAAGGAGAGGTGAGAGGGGGGGGAAATGGGGGGTCCTGAGGAAAGGGGGGGACCCGGGCGCGGGGCGCCGAAGAGCCTGGAGCCGGGCGGGGGGCAGCGGCCCGGGGGAGGCTCCGAGAGGGGGCAGCCTGGCGGGGGCGGGAGAGGAGAAGCCGGGGAGCCCCCGCGGGAAGGTCCGGGGAGGCGCCTGGAGCCCAAGAGGTCGGAGCTGAGGGACGTGGGGACCCAGGTGTCTTGGGCCCCCGGGGAGGGCCCCTCCAGGGCGGCCGGGGAGGCCCCCCAGGCCAAGGCAGGGGGCGTCAGGGGGGCCCCCGGGGGCTGGGGGGCTCCCCCAGCCGGGGAGGGGCCCGGGGACCCTTGGGGGGCCGCCTCGGGGACCCCTGGCAGCCAGAGCAAGGCTGTGCAGGACAAGCGGGCCTCCTGGCCGGGGGGCCTTTGCGAAGGCTGCGGGGCCCCCAAGGAAAGGGGGGAGCCCAGGAAAGGGGGGACCCCCCGCCTGGCCAGCCACAGGGCTTGGGACTTGGGGGTCAGGGCCCCCCGGGAGCGCCTGGAGGACAGCATGGGGCTGCTGGCCCTGGGGGTCAGCCGCAGCCTCTCGGGGGGGCTCCCTGGCCACGCAGGGGCCAAGCGGCACTCGGGGGGGTGGCCCCGGGACCCCGCCGAGGCTTCGGGGGAAGTCTGGGTCCCCCGCAAGCCGGCCAGGCCCCCCGAGAGGATGGGGCTGCCTTGGCTGAAGGAGGGGGCCGTGCCCCGGAAGAGCGGGGCAGCCGAGCTCAACCAGGTGTGGATCCCCAGGGAGAAGCCCGCCCCTGCCGGAGGGGCGTCCGGGGACGTCTGGGTGCACAAAGTGAGGAACCCCTCGGGCACCGGCATCATGTGGGTTTGGGCCAAGGTGACCAACTGCAGCGAGGAGGAAGCGGCGGTGAACGAAGCCAGGGTTTGGACCTTCCAGAAGGAGGGCCCGAGGAAGGGTGGGCAAGGCGAGGGAGGGTACGGGGTCTCTTAAGAAGCATGTGAGGAAGGTGACCGGGGGGGACGGGGTGGGGGTGGGGGTGGGGTGGGAGATACAGGTAGTCCTTAACTTAACGGCCAGAGTTGAGCCCAAAGTTTCTTTTTTGCTAAGTGAGACATTTGTTCCATGCGTTTTGCTCCATTTCACAACCTTTCTTGCTACCGTTGTTCAGTGAATCACTGCAGGTGTTGAGTTAGTAACACGGTTGTTAAGTGAATCTGGCTTCCGCATTGACTTTGCTTGTCAAAACGTTTGCTAAAGGGGATTTACGTGACCCCCAGGATGTAAATATGTCGTAAGTATGAGTCAGTGGCCAAGGATCTGAATTTTGATCACCTGACCAGGGGGATGCTGCCACGGTCGTAAGTGCGACGAACGGTCGGTCAGAAGTTCATTTTTTTCCCCAGTGCCGTTGTAACTCAGAACGGTCACTAAATGAACTATGGTAAGTCGAGGACTACCTGTAGTGTGGACCGGGAGGGACGGGGAGGACAAGCTAGGCTCCTTTGGAGGACAGGGAGCGTTGTTTTTCAATCTTGACAGGTTTAAGAGGCTGGGACTTCGACTCCCAGAATTCCCCAGCCCTTCGTGCTGAGGAACTCTTGAGAATTGAAGTCCATCTGTCTTAAAAGTTGCCAAGTTTGAGAAGCCTAGGGGATTCTGGGAGTTGAAGTCCCCTCTTCTTAAAGCAGCCAAGGTTGGAAAAACCTGGGTTAGAGATAAGCAGGGGGAGATCCTTTCGAGAAGGGAGGGGGGGTCAGAGCAAAAAGACAACTCGGCCAACTTCTGGGGTGGCGATTCCTTGAAAGACTCCGGACGGTGGTTGTGGCAACTGCTACCAGGGCAGGAAGCAGAACCTGACCCGCCACTAGCCACTTGGGTAAGTCCGGAGGCTCTGGAGAAGTGGGGGGGGGCTGCTTGTTGGTGTGCATGCCAGGTTAGAAGCCGGGGTGAGCATGCAACTTCAAACACGTCTCGAATGCAAAAAAAAAACCTGCATGAACGACTCTGGGGCGCTAACGGTGAGGTGGGTAAGAGCTTCAACTGTCAGCATGAAACTCATATCTAGGACAGTGTTTCTCAATCTTGTCAACTTTTAAGTTAAGTGGGCTTCAACTCCCAGAATTCCTGGCTGGGGAATTCTGGGAGTTGAAGTCCACCTATCTTAAAAGTTGCCCAGATTGAGAAACACTACTAGCCTATAAAGACCCAGACCAGCCAAGCCGATTTATCTAAAGGGCTAGTATTCAATACGTACAGCATGGGTCATACTTTGTTCTACTACCTAGGAATCCTCCAGCTTTTATTAGAGCCCTTCCAGGACCCTAGGGGTCTTTAGAGATTGAGAGCTAGCCTAGCAAAGCGAGAAGTTAGGGAATAGCGCAGAGGTGGTCTTCCAGATCTTTCTAAACCGTAGCCTATCCAAGCTGGCTACGGTGATGGATTCTGGGAACTGCACTTATCAACAGAAGAGCACATAGGTAGCTCAGGGTTGAACTGTGAGTGTCTTTGGTGCTCTCTGAGCTGGGTGGTTTCCTTGCAGACGTTTCATGACGCAACTAGGTAACATCATCAGCGCTAGAAGGGAGTGAGGGTTTGTCCCTCCTTTATATTATAATGGCTTGGCCTGCCCATGTTGGTGAGGATGTTCTTGGTAGTTCCTTGATTCATCTGTTGTTTACCTTGTTCCTTGTTTACTGATTCAAGGTTCAACATTGATAAGGCAATCATTGTATGTAAACAAGAGACCAAACCCTTCTGCCTTCTAGCACTGATGAGGTTACCTAGTTGGGTCATGAGATATTCAGAAAAAAACAACCAAATTCGGCGAGACCTCACATTCCTCCTCCTCCTCCTCTCCACAAACACCCCTCCCTTCTAGCACTGATGAGGTTTCCTAGTTGGGTCATGAAATATTTAGGAAAAAACAACCAAATTCGGCGAGACCTCACATTCCTCCTCCTCCTCCTCCTCCTCCAAACCCACTCTCTTCTAGCCCTGATTATATTACCCAGTTGGGTCATGCAAGAAAACTACCAAATTGGAAGAACACCATTATGTTGAGAGCCGCATGCCAAAGGCTGCCGATTCTTCCCACCTGGAAGAACTCCCCTGTTCCCAGTATGGATTTCATAGATGGGTTGGCTTCATCCCCTCCCGTCCTACGAAGACGCCGCTCGCTGCATGCTGTCGAGCCATCCCTTCCGCATCACATTGTGATTTCTGAGCTAATCAGTGTTGGTCTGCTAATCAGCGTTGGTCTCCGCAGGGGCTTGAACGATGCAGGCAAACCTGGGGGCGGCGCTGTTCACCTTGGCGCTCTGGGCCATTTGCTCACCGGGGCTGAGCATGGAAGGTAAACGCAAACTGCAGATTGGAGTCAAGAAACGGGTGGACAACTGCCCCATCAAGTCCCGAAAAGGCGACGTGCTCCACATGCATTACACGGTGAGTGTGAGAAAGCAGAGCGAATAGCCAGCGCTTTCCAAACTTGGGAAGGGGAGGTAGAAGGAGACAAAGCTGTGTTCAAGGGCGCATGGGAAACCAAAGCAAAGTTTACAAATTGACCTTGCCGATTTGGGGGGTTCTCCTTGGTGGGTCCCTTCGCCTGTCCTGAAGCTGGAGACACGGGCAGGTGGGAATCGGAGCCCAGAAGGAAGACACCGTGTGATCTGATGATAAATAAATTCAGCATTTCTCAAACCGTGGCCGTTTTAAGATGGGTGGACTTCAGTTCCCAGAATTCCCCAGCCAGCATTGCCGCGGTGGAGATTTCTGGGAGTTGAAGTCCACCCACCTGGAATTGCCCCAGTCCGAAAACCCTCCTTGATTTAGAACGGGGGGTCTTCAAACTTGGCCCTTTGATGACTTGTGGACTTCAACTCCCAGAATTCCTCAGCCAGGCACACGTGCCTGGCTGAGGAATTCTGGGAGTTGAAGTCCACAAGTCATCAAAGGGCCAAGTTGGCTGAGGAATTCTGGGAGTTGAGGTCCACAAGTCATCAAAGGGCCAAGTTGGCTGAGGAATTCTGGGAGTTGAAGTCCACAAGTCATCAAAGGGCCAAGTTTGAAGACCCCTGGTTTCGTGTTTTTCAAACTTGGCAACTTTAACAGGTGTGGGCCAACCTAACCGGCATGCTGGCTAAGGAATTCTGGGTGTTGGCTTCGCTAGGAACTTCCCTAAGGACGAAGCGACTTGAAAATTTGCTTTTCCTGCCAGCCTGATTCTGAGTCACCCTCCTGGAGGATGCACACCTCAGCTGTCTTTCAGCTACACACCCTTGCTGACTCACACTAAAGCCCGTTCCAGGGCTTGGCGATGGCAACTTTTTAGGCCGAGTGTGGATAGCTGACCACGAAAAAACTGCGCAATTGGTGGACTCCCTAGCCAAGGAGAACGAATGACGTGGCCAAAATCGGATTCCTCGTTCTCAGGTTTCCCCTTGACCTCAGGCACTATAAGCCCTCCGGCTTCTGGACACACCTTTCTCCACCCTGCCTGATTTTGCCTTCCCGTAATGCAGCAGCCCCCAATTTTGGTTCCGTGGAGAGACGGTTTTCCGTGGACCGGAGGGGCCGTGGTTTCGTGTGCCACCTGCATCCCGTGGACGGGGCTTGGCTTGTTTGATTGGACTGGTTCCTAGCATGCTGCGGACCGGTGGCGGTCCACAGACTGGGGGTTGGGACCCCTGCCATAATGGCAGGTGCAAGAAACCTTGAGAAGCTAGGCAAAAAAACGGAAGGACTCTTTTATATATATATATAGATTTTATTAGTTTTTATAGGGTTAGGAATAAGGTGGGGTCGGGGTTGGGATTAGGGTTGGGGTTGGGGTTTTTCCAAATAACATTTTCAATATTTAGCAAACAGCATAATGTCTGGGTACATGTATTTAACTAACAATAATACATATAGTTAGTTATCATAAACAATATGTTAATTCATCACTCAGTAGCCTTCTTCTTGCTAGTATATATTCAAAATTACATATCACATTCCTTTCTCTCTAACTCGTTTTTCTAGCCATTGATAGAAATTATCCCATGTTCTAAAGTACACTGAGTCTTCTTTCTCTTTTATCTTTAAAGTCAATCTATCCATTTCTGCACACTCTAGAACTTTCTTAATTTGTACCTCTTCAGTTGGTACGTTTTCATTTTTCCAATGTTGGGCAAATTTTGATTCCCAAAATGGACGAATGGCTGCAAAAACGGATGGAGTTAAGCAGAGAGGGCCAGATTGACTGATGAAAAAAAAAAAAGAATACAGGCAGTCCTCAACTTAGGACCACAATGGAGTCCCAACATTTCTGTTGTTAAGTGAGACATTTGTTAAGCGAGTACAGCCCCATTTTACGACCTTTCTTGCCACCGTCGTGAAAAGAATCACCGCAGTTGACAAGTTAGTAACCGACTTGTTAAGTGACTCTGGCATCCCCACTGACTTTGCTTGTCAGAAGGTGGCAAAAGGGGAATCACGTGATCCCAGGACACAGCAACGGTCGTAAGTGTGAGTCAGTTGTGCCAGCATCTGAATTTTCCTCCTGTGAGCATGGGGGGATGCTGCAAAGGTTGTTAAGTGTGAAAGACAGTCATAAGTCACTTTTTTCAGTGCCGTTGTAACTTTGAACGGTCACTAAACGAACTGTCATAAGTCAGAGACTACCTGAACGATTAATTTTGTTCCTATCTGGAAACCGTTTCTGGACTTTGTGCTTGAGGTGTGTGTGTGTGGGGGGGGGAAATGAAACTTTGATTTTGGGTTTGGCCAATTAAATAGGTTTGTTGTTATAGAAATGGCCAGTATGTATTATGTTATAAAAGTAAAAAGTTGAGGTTGTATGTTATTTACCTTATTCTACGGAGCCAAAAGGAGTCGGAAGGCAATGCTTTTTCTTTCTTTCCACCCCTCTACCTTACAGTTTTCTCACTTCCCCTTTTCTTCCTCTAATTTCCTATTCTTTTCTCTTTTTTTAAACTCTGTATTTTATATTTATATTTTGATAAACTAAACACAACTTTTGAAACTGAGAAGCTGGGCAAAGTGATACGGTCAAGGGAACCATCAGGCAACAGGCAGCCTAGCCCTCAGCTGCACACTGGGTGGTGGGAAACCCTCCCTAGTTGCTCAGGCTGTAAAACAAGACAGTGGGAGAACGACACTTTCAAACTTGGCGAGATACTGTCGGCGTAGCTGCACAACAAATTAGGATTTGCTCATCTGGTCGTGTTTCCTGTTGGTCTGCTTAGGAAGGCTGACACTTCCTTAATGTGCCAGGCCTTGCTCATGATGCAGTGGGCGAACGTGTTAGCTAGGAACATGGGGATGTCTCTGGGCTCCTTCTGGTAGAAAGGACGGCTGATTTGCCCCCCCCCCAGGTGCTTTTTCAAGAGTCTACTTGGACTTTTTGTTGTTTTTCCTCTGAAGAATTGAACTGAAGAAGTCTCTGAGCAGAACAGAACCAGAAAATCCTGCTAGGATAATGTTACCTAGTCTGGTAACGCAACGTTCAAAATAAATAAATTGAAGCAAGCTTGAAGAGCAAACCACGGCCCAAATCTAAACCCCGAGTGACAAGTATTTTTCTGTTATTTCAAAGACAAAGAAAGCCCAGTTGCCTTTGGAAAAGCACCTGGGGGACATCCCTGACCTGGATGACTGAGAATCTCCCATAGACAGCTGGTTTGATAGCAGGAAAAACTGGAACGGTGGTGTATCCGCCGGGTGGGATGAAAAGGCTATTTTGCTCTTCCTTGCTACGAGCGGTACAGTCGCTCCAGCAACAGAGGTTTGCTTATTTATTGATTGATTGTATAAATAAATAAGCTAGAACCACCTTGCCCTATTTCACAAAGACTTGGGGCACGGTAGGGAATCCATCTTCTATCAGGGAAAAAGTTCTTAGGTTTCCCTTACGGACCATGGGTAAAATGGTTACTATAGGTGTCCCCAAGGGGCTTTTTTCAGGAGGCAACTGGACTTCCTTGTTTTTTCTTTGAAGACGTTTCACTTCTCATCCCAGAAGATTCTTCAGCACCTTCAAAGAAAAACAAAGACAGTCCAGTTGCCTCCTCCTGAATGCTCCAACACTGGAAGTTTTTAAGAAGAGACTGGACAGCCATTTGTCCGAAATGGTGTAGGGTTTTCTGCCTGAGCAGGGGGTTGGACTCGATGACCTCCAAGGTCCCTTCCAACTTTATTATTATTATTAAGCCAGCGTGACCTGGATGATGGAGAATCTCCATAGACAGTTCCTGTCGGTCAGGGGTCTTCAAACCTGGCAACTTGAAGACTTGTGGACTTCAACTCCCAGAATTCCTCAGCCAGCCGAGGAATTCTGGGAGTTGAAGTCCACACGTCTTCAAGTTGCCAAGTTTGAAGACCCCTGCTGTAGGTGGTTTCAATATGGGACTTAATGCAAATTCATAGAAGAGAGGGAGAAGGAATAAAAGCCAACTTCCTTTATCGTAGCTTGGGAAAAAAAAAACATTACAGTTTTTGAGGCATAGGTAATCCTTGACTTGCAACCATTCATTTAGCGTCTAAAGTTCCAAAAAGAAAGAGTGACTTATGGCTGCACTTAAATCACTGTTGCAGCGTCCCCCATCCGTTGCTTCTTGTCCTGCCTTCAGGCGCTTTGGAGAATAGCTTGACTCCCTCTTCTTTGGGGCAGCCCCTGCGATACTGGAAGACTGCTGTCGTGTCCCCCCTCGTCCTTCTCTTCATTAGGCTAGACAGACCCAGTTCCTGCCACTGTTTTTCATATGTTTTAGCCTCCAGTAATTTAATTTTCATCTGTGTGCCTTCCCAGGGAAAACTGGAAGACGGGACGGAGTTTGACAGCAGCTTAACTCGTGATCAGCCCTTTATCTTCTCCTTGGGCACCGGACAAGTCATCAAAGGCTGGGATCAAGGCCTGCTTGGGTAAAAGCCAGCTTCTGAGGAACAGGGGTCCGAATGGATTTGGGGTGCCCTTGATGAAGGAAGAAAAGAGAGAGAGAGGGAGGGAGAGAGAGAGAGAGAAGGAAGGAAGGAAAGGAAAGGAAAGGAAAGGAAAGGAAAGGAAAGGAAAGGAAAGGAAAGGAAAGGAAAGGAAAGGAAAGGAAAGGAAAGGAAATAATATGAGGTCCTTGGTGCTCTCTGAATTTGGTTGTTTTCTTGAAGATATTTCATGACCCAACTAGGTAACTTCATCAGTGCCAGAAGGGAATGGGGTTTGAGGAGGAGGAAAAAGGAAGGAAGAAAGAAAAAGAAAGAAAGAAAAAGAAAGAAAAAGAAAGAAAGAAAGAAAGAAAGAAAGAAAGAAAGAAAGAAAGAAAGAGGGTCTTCAAAATAGTTCATAGTGGGGTTGGAATGGTCAAGATGGAAAGCCAGAGTTTAAAAGAGTGGAGAATGAAATTCTAGCCCTCCAGATTGGTAACGCCGATGGCTTCTTTGTCGTTTCTTTTGCTGTTTCAGGATGTGCGAAGGCGAGAAAAGGAAGTTAGTCATCCCCTCAGAGCTAGGTAAGGAACGAGGGCAAAACACTGCTGGGTGGGCGCTCTGCTCCTGAAGACAGGGGGCAGCTATGCTCCGGCATCGCTTCGTGGCCCCTTTGCGTATTTCACGTTCAATTTCTCTGGAGCTTGAGTAGAGTTGTGTCCTGGTATCCTTTGATATCCGGCTGATTTGGCTTCTGTTGTCTCTCTCACAGGTTATGGAGATCGGGGAGCACCGCCCAAAATCCCAGGTATTTTATTTCTTCGTTTTATTTATTTACATGCATCCCACCTTCCTTATTTTATTACCAACAACCCAAGGTAGCAAACATATCCAATACGTCTTCCTCCTCCTATTTCCCCCCACGACCACCCTGTGAGGCGGGTCGGGCTGAGAGAAAGCGACTGTGCCAAAGTCACATGGGCTGGCTTTTATGCCTAAAATGGGACTAGAACTCACTGCCACCTGGTTTCTACTCTGGCATCTTAACCACTACAGGTCAAAAGTCACCCAGCCGGTTTTCATCGCTAAAAGGGGACTAGAACTCACCGTCTCCTGGTGATTGGCCCAAAATCATCCAGCCAGTTTTCATGCCTAAGGCGGGACTAGAACTCACTGTCTCCTGGTGATTGGTCCAAAGTCACCCAACTGGCATTTATGCCTAAGGCGGAACTAGAACTCACCGTCTCCTGGTGATTGGCCCAAAGTCACCCAGTCAGCTTTCATGCCTAAGGCGGGACTAGAACTCACCATCTCCTGGTGATTGGCCCAAAGTCACCCACTCAGCTTTCATGCCTAAGGCGGGACTAGAACTCACCGTCTCCTGGTGATTGGTCCAAAGTCACTCAACTGGCATTTATGCCTAAGGCGGAACTAGAACTCACTGTCTCCTGGTGATTGGCCCAAAGTCACCCACTCAGCTTTCATGCCTAAGGTGGAACTAGAACTCTGTCTCCTGGTGATTGGTCCAAAGTCAGCCAGCCATAGACCAGGACATTGTATTCTGTTAAACCAAGCAACAAAGAATTTACATCTTCTGTAACATCCTTATCTTAATTTCTTTCATTGGACTTTATCCTGTTTGGATTGACTTCCTTCACGCAGTTATAAATGTTTATTAGTTTCATCCAAATAGAAAGTGCAGAAAGACCAAGAAAAACGAGAATAATGGGGGAACAGGGGAGGAGAAAGGGGAAGAGGAAAAAGTGTAGGGTGAAGGGGGGAAAAAAAAACATGGACTTTGGATTCTCTTCGGCTCAGTAGAATAAGGTAATAACATACAACCTCAACATTTTACTTGTACATAACTTTATACTAGCCATTTCTATAACCACAGGCCTACCTAATCAGCAAAACCCAAAATCAAGTTTTCATTTCCCCCCCCCCCACTTCAAGCATAAAGTCCAGAAGCGGTTTCCAAGTAGAAACGCAGTCGCTTTAGCCATCTCCGCTAAACTCCCATCAACTTTGACAGCCATTCATCCATTGTGGGCATCAAAATATTCTTCCATTTCTATGGATTGACTTCATTCATGTCCAGCCACGAGGGTTTTTTTGTTTTTTTTTTAAAGCACCCCACCCAATTTCAGTTCTCACCCCCCGGAGCCCTTCCCGCCTTCAATCTCTGCCTTCTCGTTTCTCTCTTTTTCCCACGCTCTTCCCAGGCGGCGCCACGCTAATCTTTGAAGTGGAGCTGCTGAAGATTGAGCGTCGCCAAGAACTATAGCCGTGCCTCTCTTCTCTCCCAAGAAGAGGGGCTTTTGGGGAGGGATGCGCACGCGAAAGATGGACGGACAGGCCGGAGAAGGATCTGTCAAAGGGGTGTGTCGCTCCTAGGTGGGCCAAATAATAATAATAATAATAATAATAAAAAAAGCACAGATCAGATTTTGTCCCATGAATGCGCAGGGGGAGGAAGTCGTCCGTGGGCGGGCGGGCCAGCCGAGGACGGGATGAGGAGAGGGTTACCTATTTTTGGCACACGCTTGTCCGTGAAGGGTCAGCTTGCCAGGCTGATCTCCTGGCCTCTCGCGACCTTTAGAGCTGGCCACAGGCTGAACAGATCAACTTGGGGTAAACACAGATCAACTGTGTTTAAAAAGTTAACTGTTGTCCTGGGGCTTTTAACCCCAAGGAGGAAAAGGGGGGTAGCAGGGAGGGGTCCTAAATGGAGCAGGAATGGCTGCCTGTTCCAACAGTCAGGACCGGGATTACTCAATCTTAGCAATTTGAGATGGGTGGACCTCTACTCCCAGTATTCCCCAGCCAGCAGGCTTTAAGATGGGTGGACTTCAACTCCCAGAATCCCCCATCCAGCAGGCTTTTAACACTACATCTCAACTCCCAGAATTCCCCAGCCAGCATGCTTTAAGATGGGTGGACTTCAACTCCCAGAATCCCCCATCCAGCAGGCTTTAACACTGGTGGACTTCAACTCCCACAATTCCCCAGGCAGCGTGCTTTAACATGCATGGGTTTCGATTCCCAGAATTCTGGCTGGGGGAATTCTGGGAGTTGAAATCATCCCACTTGAAGTTGCTGACATTGAGAAATCCCGGTCAGGACTCAAGACAAAGCTCGTCCCGGCCCTCGAAGTCAGCTGTAAAACTGACTCCCCTGCACCATTAATCCATTGCGTGCTAGCTGGGGAATTCTGGGTGTTGAAGTCCACCCGTCTTAAAGCATAATGGCTGGGGAATTCTGGGAGTTGAGGTCCAGCCATCTTAAAGCGTGCTAGCTGGGGAATTCTGGGAGTTGAAGTCCATCCACCTTAAAGCGTGCTAGCTGGGGAATTCTGGGTGTTGAAGTCCACCCGTCTTAAAGCATAATGGCTGGGGAATTCTGGGAGTTGAGGTCCAGCCATCTTAAAGCGTGCTAGCTGGGGAATTCTGGGAATTGAAGTCCACCTGTCTTAAATCTTGCTGGCTGGGGAATTCTGGGAGTTGAACTCCACCCATCTTAAAGCATGCTGGCTGTTGAATTCTGGGAGCTGAAGTCTACCCCTCCTTCAAGCTGCCGAGGTCGAGAAACACCGCCTTAGACCTTGTGTATCCTGGATGGAGAAGAGACACCCCCCCCCTAGAATTCTCCTGTGCTGCCCCATGGAATTCTGGGACCCCTTCCCGAGAATACCCCGGACGAGCCGCTGAGCATCTGCTAAAACAGAAAAACAAAAGGCCCTTTCTCCTGCCTTGAGACTTTGCAGGAAAAAGCAAGGTTTGCTTAAGGACAGCAGCGACTCCGTAAATAAAGGGAGGGAAGTTCCTGCCGCCAGGAGCTGGTGAGAAAGTGAGATAACAGGATGAGTTTGCAACTGCTGAGCACGGAACGGGTGGGTGGGTGGGTGGGCCGGGGGGGGCATCGCCTCGCTAAAGTGGGAGTGCAGAAAGGCTGGATTTTCGCCAGCATTGTCTAGCTACGAAGCGAACAGCAGGGCGGCCCGTGCCGTGCCAGACATTCGTGGTTAACAAGTCCCTAACGCCTTGGCGGTGGGGAGCGGAGAAATTTGCGTTGTGCGCACAGTGGCGGTTTTCTCCGCACCACGATGTAAAGTGGGAACGGGTTCAAATCGTGGCTTATGCTGCCTTTTTTTTTTTAATACAAACACGTGATGGGGAGAATCACATTGGGGCCTAACTGTGGCTTTGTCCCTTAAGCCAGCGTGTGTGTGTGTGTGTGAGAGAGAGAGAGAGAGAGAGAGAGTGTTCTTGGGAGTCTTGCAGAACTATAGAGCTTGTTCTCAACTTACAAAAAACTGGGACCAGGATTTCCATTGCTAAGCCAGGGGCTGGTTAAGCGAGTCCCGCCCCGTTTTATGACCGTTTTTGCCCTGATTAGGCAAATCATGACGGTTAAGCGAGTCATGCAGTTATTAAGCAAAATCCAGTTTCTCCCCCCCCCCCCCAATTGATTTCGCTTGTTGGAAGGTTGCTTCTCTCCTTGATTAGTTTCCATCCGTTGTTTCTCGTCCTGCCTTCAGGTGCTTTGGAGAATAAGTGGGACCCCCCCTCTTCTTCGGGGCAGCCCCTCAAATATTGGAAGACTTGCTATCATGTCAGCCTCACTCCTCCTTTTAAAGTAGACTAGCCAAACCCAATTCCTGCAACCGTTCTTCGTGTGTTTTAGCCTCCAGGCCTTTAATCATCTTTTAGTTGCTCTTCTCTGCACTCTTTCCAGAGTCTCGGCACCTTTTTTTTGTAACATGGTGTCCAAACCTGGGTGCGGTATTCCAGGTGTGGCCTTTCCCCAAAGTCAGCTGCTTCCTCCCATCCCCTTCTGGGCCAGGGCTCCACGAGAGAGCGGGCATTCTTTGCCGAAAGCCACCTCCAAGCCACGTGGACAAGCAAGCAGATCCGAGGGAGAGAGAGAGAGAGAGGCACTAAGCTTTTTTGCTCAAGCGGTGACTTAAGGCCGGAAAAACGCTGGGATTAGCTCCAGGCCCTGCAAAGCATTCCTTGCTGTGTTCAGCCGCTACCATCAAAAGGGGGGGGGGGGAGAGAAGGCTGCGCTTGTCTGCAACTCCGTTGGGACAATCGAGGCAAAGGCGTTGCTCTCGTTACGGCCGTCTGTCTCTGTTTTTCACCTCTAATTAGAAGCGGCTTGCAAAGAAGAGCTTTTGCTGGGGGGGGCTACTCAGAGGTCATCTTCTCCTTCCCCCCACCTCCCTAGTGATCCAAGAAGCTGAGATTTTTTTAAGGAAGAGATTGGACAGTCATTTTGTCCTGAATGGTACAGGGTCTCCTGCTTAGGAGTTTGGGGGGGGGGTTGGACTAGAAGACCTCCCGAGCTCCCTTCCAGCTCTTAACTCTGTAAACCAAAACTGCCAGCCAGGGTTGATCTCCCCAGACTGCGTAGCTTCAAGAGGAGAAAGGATGTGGCTGAACCGCGATTCCCAGAATAGCCAGCTTGTTACCCTGGGTTTTTCCCCGTAACAATTCCCTGGCTGGGGAATTCTGGGAGTTGAGGTCTCCAAGCCTTAAAGTTGCCCATCCTCTGATTGGACAATTGAGAGGAGGAATCTTAGCTACTATGGCACCCTATTGGTTGAACCTGACCATCTTATGAAGCCAGATGGTGTTTTTTTTAATTTTTTTTGATGTGCGAGTACGTGTGTGCATGCACACGCTTACAACACAACTTTTTTTAAAAAAAAAAAATCCGGACTTTGGCTTAATGAATTACAGGGACTCCTCGATTTATGACGAAAATTGGGGCCGGCATTTCCGTCGCTAAGCCAGGCCATTGTTCAGTAGGTTGAGCCCGGTTTGACCACCGTTTCAGCCACTGTTGTTCAGTGAAGCTGTTAAGGGGACGTTAAGCGGCTACAATATCCCTCCCTGGCTTGGCTTCTCAACGGGACAGTCCCAAATGGAAATTACACGACCCTTTAGTAATAGTGATAGTAATAATAAAAGTTGGAAGGGACCTTGGAGGTCTTCTAGTCCAACCCCCTGCTCAGGCAGGAAAGCCTAGACCATTTCAGACAAAGGGCTGTCCAGTCTCTTCTTCAAAACCTCCAGTGCTTTAAATCCCTTTTAAGGTAGGATGCTGCAGATATCCTATCAATGTTTCTCAGCCTTGGCAACTGTTAAAAGAGGGGTGGACTTCAACTCCCAGAATTCATGTAAACATGATGCTTCAGTTATCGAAAATAGGTCCCCTTGCCAAGCGCTCAAATTTTGTCCCCGTGTCCCTGGGCGTGCTGTAATGGTTGTAAGTGCGAGGACCGGTCGTAAGTCACGTTTCTTCAGAGCCATTGTAACTTCAAACGGTTGCAAAACAGAGTTAAAAAGTGCTTTTTTAAAAAAATAAAATAAAATTTAACGCGTTTCGGTCAAGTTATGGGAGAGTGTCCAGTGTCCCCACCCCTAAAAAAAACTTTTTCATCCGCACTCTTCTCTCCCCCCCCCATTGCAAAAAAACCAGGCCACCTCTTCTCAAAGCCTCTTTTATTAAATTTATATAAAAACACAATAATTAAAAAAACAAACCAACCGCCCTCCCCCAAATCCAGATGCTCCCCTCCCCCATCCAGATCTCTTTTTAAGATGCTGCTCTCTTTCTGCTCCCCCTCCCCTCGAGAAACAATGCCCCCCCTCCCTTTGCACACACAGACACACCCACTTGGGAGTCAGGACAGGTGGGGGGGGGCAGCGCAGGTATTGCTAAAAGGCGACCGAATCATTGTGATTATCAAAGCATCCCCAGAAGGAGAATCTTATCTTGCTCTTTCGCGTTGTTCTAGAGGCGGGGGGGGGGATTTAATTGATCCTCCCCAGCCCTGTGAAAGCGTCCCCCCCCCTTCCCTGGAAACCTAGCACTGCCAACATTTCAGCGACGCACGGGCCCCCCAATGGCAGGGGCCACGCAGGACGGCTGCTGACGGACAGGACGTCATTTCTTCTGGGGGGTGCTTAGCTTCTGCATCCCTCGGATCTTGTCTAGCAAGTCAGCTACAAAAACCTGGAAGGAGAGAGAGGGAACAGGCCCACGCAGGGCCCCGAGTAAAGCTTGACTCCCCTGCAGAATTCCCCAGCCAGCGTGCTTTAAGAGGGGTGGACTTCAACCCCCAGAATTCCCCAGCTGGCAATGCTTTAAAATACGTGGACTTCCACTCCCAGAATTCCCCAGCCAGCGTGCTTTAAGATGAGCAGACTTCCATTCCTATTGCTGGCTAGGGGATTCTGGGAGTTGAGGTCCACCCCTCTGAAAGCATGCTGGCTGGGGGATTCTGGGAATTGAAGTCCACCCCTCTTTTAAGAGTCGCCAAGGCTGAGAAGCACCGATTTGATAGGATACCTGCAGCGTCCTAGCTTTAAGGGGATTGAAACAAGACCCTTCGGCCCTTCTTGAATTGGGATTGCAAAGCCAAACCTCCCTGGACAGATGCAGTCTACCCCCAAATGGGGGGGGGTGGAACAACCAGCAGTACCTAGCTGGGCAGTTTGTGGAGAGAAAAAAAGAGGCTGCAAGTAAGCGACCTTCATTTTGGCACATCTGCTCAGTCTGGACTTCTGTTTTCCAGCCGGAAAACCTACATCTGGGATCAGCCCGACTAGTTCTCTCCCATTGGGGGGGGGGGTGTCTTTTTTTGCACCATAATGAAGCTGTTCCTGCTTTGCCTACAACCTGTTTCACCCACTCCCCCCCCCTCTGTTTCAGCAGGCCAGGCTTGGGAGAAGGGGCCAGGCAAGGAAGGGGGGGACCAGTCCCCTCCACAGCCCCCCTCCCCTAACAGGTGCTGCCCCCCCCCCCAAGACCCACAGAGATGGAGGCAGCAGCTGTTTTGCAGCTGCTGCTGGGAACGAGACAGTAAGGACTAGCACCCTCCCGGGGGAGTTGAAGGGGGTAGGCGGGGGAGCGAAACTGGCCACCGCCAATAAGCTGGCTGTAGAAAAAGGTATTTTTTTTTGTTTTGTTTTAATCAGTCAAGACATACCTCTGTGGGCTTGTAGCAGTCGACCAGGAGTTCCTACAACGGGGTGAAAGGAAACAGGGGAAAGAAAAAAAAAATCAGAGAAGCTCTAGGCTTTTTAAAAAAGCTTGCCATTGTAGACCCCTGGCTAAACCTTAAGAGTGGAGAGCTGCGATTTCTTAAAACCCCTCTTCATTATTATTATTATGATTATTATTTTGGTTAAGGTTACACATCCCAGCTGGAATTTACACGTCTGCTTTTGGGGGGGTTGCTTGGAAGGACCCACCCGGGTTCGGGTCTTGTGATGGCCCTGGCGTTAGTGACAATGAAACACACGTGCACATCCCTTCTCAAGCCCCTCTTGTAACGTGTGTGTGTGTGTGTGTGTGTGAAGCGACAATGAGATGCGCACACACACCCTTTAAGCTCTTGTAACTTTGGTGTAGAGACAGTGAAGCACACAGGCATCCCCGCTTTCTCAAGCCCTTCTTGTGACTTGTGTGTGGACACTATGAGACACACGTGCACCCCCTTTCTCAAGCCCTTCTAGTGACCTGTGTGTGGACACAATGAGACACACGCGCCCCACCCCTTTCTCAAGCCCCTCTTATAACCAGCGCGTGCCTGTGTGGGCAAAAGAGACGCTTCTCTTCCCCCAAAGGTGATTTTTCTCAAGGCAACTGGACTTCCTTGTTTTTCATCATCATAATAAAGTTGGAAGGGACCTTGGAGGTCATCTAGTCCAACCCCCTGCTCAGGCAGGAAACCCTATACCATTTCGGACAAATGGCTGTCCAGTCTCTTCTTAAAAACTTCTTAAAGACGTTTCGCTTCTCCTCCAAGAAGCTTCTTCAGCTCTGACTGGATGGTGGGGGAAGGGAAGGATTTATACTCCTTGCAGACCGCTGGTCATTTGCATCCTTTGAGAGAGCCGTTGAGGCCGCTTGGAGGTTTGTCTGTGTCCTCAGGGTCACCTGAGTGGTGCAAATGGGTGTGGAGCCTTCTGGGAACTGCGGAAAGGACTGTGTTCCACACCCATTTGCACCACTCAGGTGGCCCTGAGGACGCAGGTAAACCTCCAGGTGGCCTCAACGGCTCTCTCAAAGGATGCAAATGACCAGCGGTCTGCAAGGAGTATAAATCCTTCCATTCCTCACCATCCCAGTCAAAGCTGAAGAAGCCCCTTGGAGGAGAAGCGAAAGGTCTTCAAAGGAAAAACAAGGAAGTCCAGTTGCCTCCTGAAAAAAAAGCGCCTTTGGGACACCCGTGATCCGTCTGGCTGACCATCTCCATGGACGCTTCTCTCCTTCCTGGTCTTTTTTTTTTTTTACCTTCACCCTAGCGCTCCGCGACTCGTCGCTCTCCATATCCAAAAGTTCATCCACATCTATTTCTAATTCAGGAATTTCTTCTTCCTGGAATTAAAAAGGAGGAGAAAAAAGGCAAGTTTCAGGTGTGTCATTCCTCTCGTCGGGATCGTTACATGGGGAGAGAAGCGGGGAGACACAAACGGGTCCCTGGGCAACATTGCAACCATCCGGTCAAACGTCAGCTTCCCACCCGGTGCTGAGCTGGGAAGAGTTCGGCTGCTTTTGGTAGCTGAGTCTGGCATCTTGGGGGAACCTTCCCCCCCCCCCATTTAAACTTCTCCTTGTTGAGAAAGGGGTACAGGGCCAGCCCCCCAAAAAGACAAGACCATTTTGCAGTTGTTCTCTGCATCTTCCTGTTTGCTGCGTAAGTGTCCAGCCGTTATTTGAGCCCCATGGGGATGTCCTGCAACGATCCCAAGGGAGGAAGGGAGGGAGAAAGAGAAGGAAGAAAGGAAGGAAAAGTGAAGGAAGGAAGGAAGGAAAAGAAGGAAGGAAGGAAGGAAGGATATGAGAGAAGGAAGGAAACTCAGAAAAAGAAGAAAAGGAAAATTGGAGGGAGGGAGGGAGAAAGAGAAGGAAGAAAGGAAGGAAGGAAGGATATGAGAGAGAAGGAAGGAAACTCAGAAAAAGAAGAAAAGGAAAATTGGAGGGAGGGAGGAAGAGAAGGAAGAAAGGAAGGAAAAGTGAAGGAAGGAAGGAAGGATATGAAAAAAAGGAAGGAAACTAAGAAAAAGAAGAAAGGAAAGGAAAATTGGAGGGAGGAAGGAAGGAAGGAAGGAAAATTGGACGGAGATAAGAATGTAAATGGAAGGAAGGAACAAGAGGGAAGGAAGGAAGGAAAGGAAGGAAAAGTGAAAGGGAAGGAAGGAAGGATATGAGAGAGAAGGAAGGAAACTCAAGAAAAAGAAGAAAAGGAAAATTGGAGGGAGGGAGGGAGAAAGAAGGAAGGAAGGAAAAGTGAAGGAAGGAAGGATATGAAAAAAGGAAGGAAACAGAAAAAGAAGAAAGGAAAGGACAATTGGAGGAAGGAGGGAGGGAAGGAAGGAAGGAAGGAAAATTGGAGGGAGATAAGAATGTAAATGGAAGGAAGGAAAGAAAAATTGGAGGGAGGGAAGGAAAGAAAAAAGCAAGGAAAGAAGGGAAGGAAAGGAAGAGAGGAAGGAAGCTTCTTTCACTCTGGCCCCACAAGCAGAGGCGCCCACAAGGCGAACCCTGTTTTTAAACCCAGCCCTTAACGTTGCTCTCGGTCTCTCCCTCGACCAGCCAGCGTTGCTCAACGTTTAAAAGCTGGGCGGACTTCCAACTCCCAGAATTCCCCTAGCCAGCCAGCTTGCTCGCTTGCTCGCTGACTGAGGAATTCTGGGAGTTGAAGTCCACCCAGCTTTTAAAAGATGCCCAGCTTGAGAAGCACTTGCTCCTCGGGAAGGTGACTTAGCTGACCCAAGAGAACATTTCCCAGCATCCTCAGTTGAAAGGATAATGGGAGTTGTCCTCTCAAACCCCCCCCCCCCCCATGGAAGACACCAACCCCTGCACTTAGCCCTCAGCACCAAGCTATAAATTAATCAGGCCCATTGATTAAAAATTGATCTTTAAAAGGACATTATCTTTCCAGGAGCCAGCAGGCCTTTGCTTTCTTTTTATGGCTAAATTGCTTTCAGTACCTGTCCTCGGGCACGTATTCTGTTTAGGAAAAGAAGGTTTTGCCTTGTGGGTTCGGTTTATTTCCCCCCCCCCTCTTTTAAATCCTTCCAAAAGGTCGCTCGTTTGCCCTCCAACCTGCCCGTCTTTAAAATAGCTTAAAAATTTCCTTGACTTACGACCGGAATGGAGCCCAGAATTTATGTTGCTAAGTGAAACATTTGTTAAGTGAGTTTTGTCCCATTTTACGACCTTCCTTGCCACACGCGGGCCTGGCTGAGGGATTCTGGGAGTTGAAGACCGCAAGCCCATCAAAGGGCCAAGTTTGAAGACCCCTGCCTTAAAGCCTGGGGGATGCTGCAAGGGTCGCAAGTGTGAAACACGGACCTCAGTCCCTTTTTTCCAGTGCCGTTATAACTTCAAACGGACACTAAATGAACCGTCGTAAATCGAGGGCCGCCCGTACCCGGAACCCTTGCTCCCTTGGGAAACGGCCCTGACCCAATCAGTCCAGCCATATTTTTCCATTCACACATGCAACCTGGTAAAACAAAGGGAAGCGAGCTTAAACCTTTTGAGCGGCGGGCAAGGAGCGAAGGTTCGCAAAGCCGGGTTTGGCCTCCCTTCCCAAGGCCGGCCTTTATGGCTTCCTTAGCTAATGGTCAACTAGAGTTTGCAGCTGCCAAAAACAGCCAGCGCAGTCCAGAGGCTGCGTGAACATCGGATCGAGATCACGCGGAGTGTTAGTACCGCTTTCTAAAGGCCTTGGCAAGACCACGTGTGGAATATTGCATCCGGTTTTCGGTCGCCACGATGTAAAAAAAAAAAAAGACGTGGAGACTCTGGAAAGTGTGCAGAGAAGAGCAACCAAGACTATTTAGGAGTCTGGAGGCTAAAACGTACGAAGAACGTTTGCAGGATTGGGGTATATCTAGTTTAATGAAAAGATGGAGTGGGGGAGGACATGATAGCAGCGTCCCAATATTTGAGGGGCTGTGACAAAGAAGACCCCTTCTCCAAAGCACCTGAAGGCAGGACAAGAAACGACGGATGGAAACTCATCACCCAGGCTAGAACTAAAGAGGAATTTCCCCGACTGTGAGAACAATGAACCAGTGGAACAGCTTGCCACCAGAAGTTGTGGGTGCTCCATCGCTGGAGAATCTAGGACAGGAAACCCACGTCTAGCTTGCCCCTCCCTTAGGTTTTGACCGAAGACCCATCCCACGAAGCTCTCTCGTTCCTTCCCCCCCCCCAAAATGCCCCTCCTGAAGTTGGTTAGCAGATGGCATTTACGAGACAGACAGACTCTGAAAGCCGATCCTGCTATTGTGATGCCCATTTAGAGCGCCTTCGAAAGCTGCCAGGGCAGAGCAGATGACACCAACTCCGGATGCCAAGTTGTCAAGATGGAGGAAAGTGTTAACAACTCCTTTGCCCTCACTCAGGATTGAAGGGGGGGGGGCGGGCCAGCTGCTAGGTCGGGCAAAGTTAGGGGCATCCCTCCCCCCCCCTCAACCCAACTCACGGCACTTTATGCAACTGGAGTTTTTTGTTTGTTTTTTTTAAAAAAGGGCACTGAGACCCCGCACAAAGTTTTTCCCACGCCACCCAGAAGGGCTGGGATGCCAGCGACCTTAAATGACCTTCCCTCTGAGCCACCTCCCTCAGGAATGGGGAGATCCCTGCCCTGGGGTGATCCGCTGCTGTGGGAATCGGGTTGTGAGTGGGAGGGTTGCGTTAACCCAGTTTGGCAACTGGAAAAAGGCTCCGTACATGCCAGGACTTACAGCCGCCAGAATTCCCAGCACATTTTGTGTGTGGGGTGGGTGGCAGAACCCCCCCCCTCCTCCCCCCCACCGTCAGATCTGAGGTCACCAGGATTCTGGGTCAGAGAAGGGGGGCGGGTGACCACAAGAGGGAGAGATCCCTGGCTTAAAACAGGCCAATTGGGAGGGAGGATGGTGGTTTCCTGGTTCTCTGTTTGGGGAGCAGTGCCCACCGCAGGAAGCCAGCAGCATCAAGACCCCAAATTGAGTTTGGGACCGAAAGCGGTTTAATTGCCAGCTTCCAGCTCCTGCGAGACCCTCGCCTCTCCAGAGGAGGGTCCACCCTGGAGATAGCCAGTCATGGATGCCCCCTTGCTGGCTCCGGGTCCAGAAGGGCCCCCCACTGGCACAGCCTTATGGGGTGGGGAAGACTTGGAGGAGGAAGCTTAAGGGAGCAAAGGTCAGGATAGCCTTAGGATCAGGATTGCTGTGCAAAGGTGGCAAGGACGGGGGAGGGGGTCAGGACCCCAGGAAGCAAGAGGGAAGAAGCGATGGGGGCTGAACCTCCGGGAAACCGGGCGGGGGTCGCCAGATAGCCCTTCCTCTGACCCCACAACCCCGGGCCGCCCCCTTTGCTGGGCAAATCCGGGATTGGGGGAAGGGTCTTTTCCTTCCTTCCTTCTCCATCACTGGAGCTTTTAAGAAGAGACTGGCCAGCCATTTGTCCGAATGGTAGAGGGTCTCCTGCTTGAGCAGGGGGTTGGACTAGAAGACCTCCAAGGTCCCTTCCAACTCTGTTATCCTTCCTTCCTTCCTTCTTCTTTCCCTCTTGATTTTCCTGCCTTCCTTCCTTCTCCTTTCTTCCTGATTTTCCTTCCCTCCCTTCTCTCCTTCCTTCTCCTTTCTTCCTCTGATTTTCCTTCCCTCCCTCCCTTCTCCTTTCTTCTTCTGATTTTCCTTCCTTCCCTCCCTTCTCTCCTTCCTTCCTTCTCCTTTCTTTCTCTGATTTTCCTTCCTTCCCTCCCTTCTCTCCTTCCTTCCTTCGTTCTCCTTCCTTTCTGATTTTCCTTCCTTCCTTCCCTCCCTCCCTCCTTTCTTCCTCCGATTTTCCTTCCTTCCTTCCTTCCCAGCCGCGCCCCACCTGGCAGTCGTAGAGGACGGTCAGCTGCTCCAGGATCCACTCCTCCAAGTGCAGCCGCTTCCGCAGCTCCTTGCGGTCGTATTTCACCGTCACCCGCCCCTGGCGCCGCACCGGGCCCTCCTCGTCCTCGGCGCCCGCCTCCCCCGCCGCCGCCGCCGCCGGGGGGCTCTGGAAGTAGACGCGGGGTCGCTCCCCCGGCGCGCCGCTCTCCGGGCTGCAGGGAGCCGCCATCCGCCCGCGGAGCCTGGCGCCTCTTTTGTTCCCGGCCCGGAGTCCGCGGAGCACGTGCGGAGGAGCCCGCCGGCTGCGGGGAGCGGAGGGCGCGGCGCGGGTCTTCTGCCGCCCCCCCTCGCTCTTTCCCCACGTGCAATCCGAAGGGGAAGCCTCCCGATTGCCCCCAACTCTTCTTTCTTTTCCTTTCTTTCTTTCCTTCCTTCCTTCCTTTCTTTTTCTTCTCCTCCCCTTTTTGCAAGAGGCGTCGCGCGCGCTCCGGGGTCGGCTGGTCCCGATCCGGGGCGTCCCCTTTGTCCCGACGGTGCGTCCGCCGCCGCTGCTGCCTCCACCGGTGTGTATCGCTGGCTCCGTCTCCCTCCCCCCCTCCCTCCCCCACCCCGCCCCCTTAAAGGGCCCGCTCGCTTCTCCTTCCCTCCCTCCCTCCCAGCTTTGTCCGGTCGCGCCGGCTTCCCTGCCCAGGGAGTCGCCCCCCCCCCGTCCCAGGGAAGGGAAGGGCGTGTCCGTGTCCCCCCCCGCCGCCAACCCACGCTGCCTTCCACACCCGGATCGTGCACACCTGGGCCCACGATCGCGCGGGATGATGAGGATGATGATGGTGGTGGTGGTTCTTTCTTTTCTTCTTCTTTCTTCTTCTCTTCTTCTTCTTCTTCTTCTTCTTCTTCTTCCACTACTACTACTACTACCTCTTTTTCCTCTTCTTCCTCTTCCTCTTCTTCTTCTCCCCTTCTTCCTCCTCCTTTCTCCTCTTCCTCCTCCCCACTCCCATTCCTCCTCCTTTCTCTTCTTCTTCTTCTTCTTCTTCTTCTTCTTCTTCTTCTTCTTCTTCTTCTTCTTCTTCTTCTTCTTCTTCTTCTTCTTCTTCTTCTTCTTCTTCTTCCACTACTACTACTACTACCTCTTTTTCCTCTTCTTCCTCTTCCTCTTCTTCTTCTCCCCTTCTTCCTCCTCCTTTCTCCTCTTCCTCCTCCCCACTTCCATTCCTCCTCCTTTCTCTTCTTCTTCTTCTTCTTCTCCTCCTCCTTTCTCTTCTTCTCCTTCTCCTCCTCCCCTTCCTTCTCTCGTTCTCCTTTTCCCCCCTCCCTTTCTACCTTCCCTTCAACCTCTCCTCCTCTTTCCCTTCCTCTCCTCTTCCCCTTCTCCCCTCCTCCTTTCTTTTCTTCTCTCTCCCCTTCTTTTTCCTTCCCCCCCCCAAAGTATTTCCAAATATTTCCCAAAACTCACCTAAGCTAAGGTATCAGTTGAGTAGGTTGGCTGAGCTTCTTTAACATCTCCCTGGCCTCTTGTGAGCCATGCCAGCCTGGGTGAACTTTTTTTTTTTTTTTTTTACAAATTCACATTTATATCAGAGGGGGACATCTAAGCCAAAACCGTGATCCTATTCTGCAGTTGAGTTAGGCTCTTATAAGAGTCTGCTGGACGGCAGCAATCCGAGAGCATCTTATAAATGCACCCTGTAGGATCAGCCTGATGTTAATTATATGTGCAACTTATATCTCCACCAAAATGTAGACTGTGGCACAGGTAGTCCTCAGCTTACGACCAAAACCGAGACGAGAATTTCCTCCGCTAAGCAAGGCAATTGTTCAGAGAGAGAAGTTTTAACAGGAAGGAAAACAGCCTCATCCCTGTGATGTTCCTCATTGGGATTCATTAACTGATCACGATTAAAAGGCACTTTCTAAGACCAGAATTTTAAGACCAGTCCCTTCTACCTTGCCATCTATTGTGTTTACCTTTACCTGATTTGATTAATATTTACTAAATGTCTACACCACCCATCTCGCCTCTGAGCCTAAATCAAATTGAATGTAAATGAAAAGCAAGAGGAAATTTATTTATCCAAATTAAATGTAAATGTAGGGTTTGAGGGGCTTTGATTGCCTCTGTGGTTGAGGATGGCCATCAGCAGAGAGAAAGGGGGAGGGGAATCCTAGCGTTTATTCCCTAGAAATAAATGTGTTTATTCCTTAGAAATAAATGTGTTTATTCCTTAGAAATAAATGTGTTTATTCCTTAGAAATAAATGTGTTTATTCCTTAGAAATAAATGTGTTTATTCCTCAGAAATAAAAATGATTCTTGCTTCTCGTTTCCTTAGAAAGTTCCCCCCCCCTTCTACTTAAAACCTTTTTTTCTTTTTTCTTTTTTTGGCAAAAGGTTTTTTCAGCTCACCAATCCATCAGGAGCAGAAGGGGCAATAGAATAAATGCTACTTTTTTTTTTTAAAGCATGGCGTGCCTCGGGGGTCTCCCTTAAAAAAAGAGGGAATTCTGCCACCACCCCCCCATAAGAAAAAAATGAGTGTTTTTAAGCAGGTATTAAGAAAGGCAGAATCTGCAGCCGACTGCTTGCAAAAAAAAAAAAAAAAAGTCACAACGTGCAAACAGGACACTTTGTCCTCCGGGGGAAAAAAAAATTAATAATAATCAAGGCCAGTGCTGAGCAGGGATGCCCGTGCAGAAAAATGGCCTATTGTGTGAAAGCCCCAAAGAGAGATTTCTATGGCTTTAAGATACAGGATCCTTGCAAGGGAAAGGGGGGGCCACGGAAGAAGAGGGGGGGGTCACGTGGCTGGGCCCCAATAGAAGCTCAATTCAGCCACTTCCTGCCAAGGAGAAGAAAAGTCGGAGCAGCTGCGCTGAGTCAGACCTTTGGCTGGTCTGCTCCAGATTAAGACCAGCTTTCCCAGGGGCTGGAGAACCAGCCCTGCTGTGAAATGCAAGGGTATATTTTTTTTTGGGGGGGGGGAGATCCTAGGAAAAGGGGAAAGACTCTCCCTTGGAAGGAGATGCAAAGAAAGCAAGATGTTTCTAGCTTAAACTTAGCAGGAAAGTTCTTTCTTTCTTTCTTTCTTTCTTTCTTTCTTCCTTTCTTTCTTTCTTTCTTTCTTTCTTTCTTTCTTTCTTTCTTTCTTTCTTTCTTTCTTTCTTTCTTTCTTCCTCCCTTCCTTCCCCACTCCTTTTTCTTTCCTTCCTTCCTTCCTTCTTTCCTTCCCCCACTCTTTCTTTCTTTCTTTCTTTCTTTCTTTCTTTCTTTCTTTCTTTCTTTCTTTCTTTCTTTCTTTCTTTCTTTCTTTCTTTCTTTCTTTCTCTTTCTTCCCTTCCCTTCCCTTCCTTCTTCCCTCTCTCCTTCCTCCCTCCCTTCCTTCCTCTTCCCATCCATTCCTTCTTCCCTCTCCTTCCTTCCCCCTTTCCTCCCTCCCCTTCCTTCCTCTGTCCTTTTCTTTCCTTCCCCTTCCTTTCCTTTTCTCTTCCCTCTCTCCTTCCTTCTCTCTCCACCCTCCTTTCTCCCCTTCCCTCTGTTCTCCTTCTCTTTCCTTCTTTCCTTCCTTCCTCCTCTCTTCCCATCCGTTCCTTCCTCCCTCTCTTTTCCCTTCCTTCCTTCCTTCTTTTCTCCCTCCCTCCCTCCCTTCCCCTTTTCTATTTGAATTCTTCCACCAATATCCACATTTTGAGGCTGGAGGTTGTGGAGGGATTATGCCCTTGCTGTATTCATAGTCAAACATTTGTTAGTCTGGATCTGCTCGCCTATAGAAACCGACAAATTGCCTTCCTAATTTTCCCAAAAAACCGCCATCCTAATAACCATGTGGACTGGGATTATTATTATTATTATTATTTTTAAAAAAATCAGAATCTCAGATCTACAAGACAAAGTCTGTTATGAGCCTGAGTAAAATTCCACAATAATTGCCAGCATTCTGCTTCTCTGGAATTTCCCCCCCTCCCCCAGGATTTTGATTCTGGAACAGCCTTCTAGAAAGGGGGGGGCTTGTCTCTAGAATGGGTGCCTCACTTCTAGAAACTGAGTTCATCAATCAGACCAAACATCCCTTCTCCAGTTTATAGGCAACTTTTAAGACCTGTAGACTTCAAATCCCAGAATTCCGCAAAACTGGCTGGGGAATTCTGGGAACTAAAGTCCGCAAGTCTTAAAGTTGCCTAGATTGCAGACCCTGGTATGAAGGGTAAGGTACCATAGGGCAACAAGGGACCTTGGAGGTCTTCTAGTCCAACCCCCTGGCTAAAGCAGGTGTCCTTATTCCATCCCATCCAATGGTTGTCCGATCTTGCCCAATAAAGAGAGCGAAACAAATCATGATGTAGACAGTGTCATACATAGGTGTGTTTGTGTATATCTCTTTCTCAACTCTCTCGCCTTCGTTATTACAGATTCTAGATTTTGTCCAGAAAGAAAAACAATTGTTCTTAAAAAGCAAACCATTTTATTCCAGCACAACTTTTCCTAGAATATCTCATTCATTCATTCATTCATTCATTCATTCATTCATTCATTCATTCATTCATTCATTCATTCATTCTTTCCCCAAGTCAATTGGTCTGCTTTGAAAGCAGCACCTGCCAGCCTTTCATTATTGAACAGTCATTAAACAAAAAGGAAAAGAAGGAAGGAAGGAAGGAAGGAAGGAAGGAAGGAAGGAAGGAAGGAAGGAAGGAAGGAAGGAAGAGAAAGACGAAGGAAGGAAGGAAGAAAAAGAAAAGAGGAAGGGAAGAAGGAAGAAAGTAAAAGAAAAATAGGAATGAAAGAAAAAAGACAGGAGGGAGGGAGGGAGGAAGGAAGGAAAAGGAAGGAAAAGAAAAATAGGAATGAAAGAAAAAAGATGGAGGGAGGGAGGGAGGAAGAGAAGGAAGGAAGGAAAAAAGAACATCGGAAGATAGCCGGTCTGGTTAAACGCGCATCTCCGCATGGGAGTGCAAACACACACTCAGCTCACGCTTTCCCCCTTCTGGCTCCAGTGAGAAATCACGTTGGGGAGATTTTTTGAAAGGACAAAGGGGATCCACCCATGAAATCCAGAGGCTGTAATTTGCTGGCTTTTGAAAAAAAGGGGATTAAATCCATCGGTCCACCAACCAAGCCAGAATTTTGTCCCAAGGGAGAATTCCGGAGAAAGTCTTGAGCGTTTCAAAGCCTGTTAATCTGATTTTTTATTTCCTTTTTCATTAGGGGCCATTTAGAAGCTTTTGTTGATTAAGATCCGTAGCTTTAGTTAAGGGAGAGAAAGATGAAGGTATTTTTGAGCATGTGCAGAATCTTCCTTCCTTTCTCTCTTCTTTTTTTTCTTCCTTCCTTTCTTCCTTCTTTCCTTCCCTCCTTCCTCCCTCCCTCCCTTCCTTGCTTCTTTCCTTCCTCCCTCCCTCCCTCCTTCCTCCTTCTCTTCTTTTTTTCTTTTTTCTTCCTTCCCTCCTTTCTCCCTCCCTTGCTTCTTTCCTTCCTTCCTTCCTTCCTTCCTTCCTCTGTCCCTTCCTTCCTTCCTTCCTTCCTTCCTTCCTTCCTTCCTTTTTCTCTCTTTTCATTTAATGACTGTTCACAGGTATAAGGGCACTGAAAAAAGTAACTTATGACCAGTCCTCACATTTACAACCATTGCAGCACTCCCACAGTCACATGATCAAACATTTGGCGCTTGGCAATTGGTATATATATATATATATATACACATACATACACACATACACACACACAATGGTTGCAGCATCCCAGGTTTGTGTGATCGCTACTTGCAATCGTCCCAGGAGGCTTCCAGCAAGCAAAGTCAATGGGGGAAACCAGATCTGCTCAACGACCGTGTGATTCACTTAATAACCGCAGTGATACACTTAACATAAAATAAAATAAAATCGGGTGCAATCACTTAACAACTGTGTTTCTTAATGGTGGAAATTCTAGTTCTAATTGTGGTTATAGGTCAAGGACTGGCCGTCGAGACCCAGCCAGCAAATAAATACATTTGCAGTTGACTGATAGGGATGTTTCAAAGGCAGCCACAAATCTAAGCGATGTCGCCTTTTGCAGATTCAGCACCTGCTGGCGAAAGACGTTGTTAACATCTTGTTAAAAGAGATCTGGATCGCATTCGTTTTCCAGAAGATTCCTGGCCCTTTTGAGCAGCTCTCTGTTCCTTCTGGGAAGATCGAACGCTGCTTTCTTTGGAGTTTGGGAAAAGGATATATAGGATGACTTCGATAAGATGAGGGGCCTTTGATGCTCTCTGGGCTTGGTGGTTTCCTTGCAGACGTCTCATGACCCAGCTAGGCAACATCATCAGTGCTAGGACGGAGTGGAGGAGGAGGAGAACTGGAACTGTGGGGTCCCTGTGTTTTCTGAGCCTGGTGGTTTCCTTGCAGACATTTCATGACCCAACTAGGTAACAACATCAGTGCTAGAATGGGGAGGAGGAGAGGAAGAGGAGAACTGGAACTGTGGGGTCCCTGGTGTTTTCTGAGCCTGGTGGTTTCCTTGCAGACGTTTCATGACCCCTAGGTAACAGCATCAGTGCTAGAATGGGAGGAGGAGGAGGAGGAGGAGGAGGAGGAGGAGAGGAAGAGGAGAACTGGAACTGTGGGGTCCCTGGTGTTTTCTGAGCTTGGTGGTTTCCTTGCAGACGTTTCATGACCCAACTAGGTAACAGCATCAGTGCTAGAATGGGGAGGAGGAGGAGGAGGAGGAACTGCGAGGTTCCTGGTGCTCTCTGAGCTTGGTGGTTTTCTTGCAGACGTTTCGTGACCCAACTAGGTAACATCATCAGTGCTAGAAGCGAAAGAGGTTTGGGAGGAGGAGGAGGGCCATTCAAGTTTATTATATAACTTTTTGTTTCTTCTTTTCCTTTACCAACTTTGGCTCTTGATTCATAGTTTTTAAACTTTTTACAAGTTGTCCTTGATTTGTATTCCTCTTGTTTGTTGGGCTGTCGTTCAAATAATAACCTGGATCCAAGTTGCTTAGTCTGATTGTAGTTCTGCACACCCTCCACCAGGTGGCAGGATCTTCCCAGGACAAGTGACATCCACAGGTGTCCAAAAAAAAAACCCACAAAAAAAAAACACCTTACAGCCCAAAGATGAAAACACGGGTGCATTCACACAACCTTCTTCTTTGGCTTAATGAATTCACCTGGTTTTTTTTTCCAGATTTGCCAGGACATCAAAGCATCCTCGGCAGGCTGGACTGCTTGCACACTGAGCCACACAAAGCTAGCTTTGCACAACCCCAACTTCCTCCATTGCATTACAGGTAGGCCTCGTTGAGCGACTTCTAAGGGGGAAACCAGCCATTTGGTCATTCAGCGAAGCGGTCGCTAAGCGAAACATCACCATTTTATGATCTGACTTCAGCTGACCCCAGGCAAGAACTGGTGGCAGAACTACTTTTTCATCACCGTGCAAATGTGTAATGGTGCACGGGAATGACCTTGTGAATGGGATGGGGGGGGGAGGAAGTGATGTTGCCTAGGCAACGATCAGATTGGCATGGGGGGGAGGACCCCGCTCATCACTTAGCGACGGGAGTTCCAGTCCCAATTGTGGTCGTAAGTCGGGGACTGCTCGTGGCTTACCGTTCACTCTCCGGAAGGCATCTTAAACTAACCACAAACTCTCTCTCCCGTTCCTTTGCATCCGGCTTCTTTTCTGGGAGGGAGGCAAAAAAAAACCACAACCCCCCAGTGCGCTTGTCACAATTTGCGGCATCGCCTCCAACTTTCGCACGGTGTTTTCTTTTGTCCCTTTTATAATAGCCACCCGCCTGACAAATATTATCCCTTGCTTTCAATCGTTGCCGCCCGGTTTGCAGGAAACAAAATGAACCGAGCCGCTGCGGGCGTTAAATTTCAGGATAATTTAGTGTTTTCTTTTTCCCCACTGATCTGCTCTTTTTCCACTCGGCAGAGTTTGGGGACCTGTTTTTTTTGAGGGAACGTGCAGAGCCTCCCCTTCATTTCAATTCAGGTTTCTCCCTGGGGACTGGATCCTTGGGATTGGGGCCTGCTGCAACTGAACTGGGCTGCAGGGCTGTTCAGAGCGAGGGAGGGAAGGAGGGAGAGAAGGAAAGAAAAGGTAAACGAAAGAGAAAGAGACACAGAGCGAGGACAGAGAGGAAGGAAAGAAAGAAACCACAAGGAGAGGAAGGAAGGAAGGAAAAATTTGAGGGAAGGAAAGGGGAGGGAGGGAGAGAAGGAAAGAAAAGGTAAAAGAAAGAGAAAGAAAGAGACACAGAGCGAGGACAGAGAGGAAGGAAAGAAAGAAAAGGCAAGGAAGGAAAGAAAGAATTTGAGAGAGAGAAGGGAGGGAGGGAGGGACAGAAGGAAAGAAAAGGTGAAAGAAAGAAAGCGAGAACAGAGAGGAAGGAACGAAAGAAAACGAAGGAAAGAGAAAATTTGAGAGAGGGAAGGAAGGGAGGGAGGAGAGGAAAACATTGAGAAGATAGAGAAGGAAGCAAGGAAAAGATAGAAGGATAGAAGAAAGGGCGGGTGGGGGGAGGGAGGGAGGGAGAGAAGGATAGAGAAGGGAGGGGAGGGAAGGAAGGAAGGAAGGAAGGAAGGAAGGAAGGAAGGAAGGAAGGAAGGAAGGAAGGAAGGAAGGAATACTGGGAATTGCGGGCGCAAATGTTGCCATCTTAAAATAAACTCCCCGTTAATAAAACTTGGATTTAGGGACCTGTAGCAAAGTTTTTCACCATAAAAGGAGCCAAGTTCTGAAATATTGCCCAAGCACTATTGTGGGAGTTAAAGAACCCTTGTTTATAGTGAAAAAAATATTAAGGAATGCGGTGTCTCCTTGAAGGAGACACATCCAAGAGCTTGTTTACAGGGTCCCCAGCAGGCAGGCAGCCACCACCTCAGCTAAAAAACATTTTGGGGGACCTTCATTCCTGGGTTTGTTTGTCGGAAAATCCCAAATTGCCAACCAGCAAAACAGAAAGTGAATGGGCATTTTTGAGGGCAATTCAAAGGAATGAAAGAGAAAAAAGACGAGGGAGGGAGGGAGGAAAAGAAAAGCAGAGGAAGGAAAGAAGGAAGGAAAGGAAAGGAAAAATAGGGATGAAAGAAAAAGAAAAGATAGGAGGGAGGAAGGGAGGGAGGGAGGAAGGAAGAAGGAAGGAAGGAAGGGGAAAAGAAAGGAAAGAAAAAGAAAGATAAATAGTGGGGGAAGGAAGGAAAGAAAAAGAAAGAAGGGGTGGGGGAAATAAGTAAGTACAGAAAAAGTGGGGAAGGAAGGAAAGAAAGAAAGAAAGTGGGGGGAGGAAGGAAGGAAAAAGGAGTGGGGAAGAAAGGAAAGAAAGAAAGAAAGAAAAAGAAAGAAAGAGAAAGAAAAAGAAAGAAAGAAAGAAAAGGGGTGGGGGAAATAAGTAAGTAAGGAAAAAGGAGTGGGGAAGGAAGGAAAGAAAGAAAAAGAAAGAAAGAAAGAAAAAGAAAGAAAGAAACTTCCCGTTCTCTTTCTCTTTTTTCTTAAAGCAACCCTTTAGGAATTAACAATCCCTCCAGGCAACAGGAGACCAAAACCACCTACGCTCTTTGCAAGACCTCATTGAAATAAAAAATGCTTCTGCCCAGAAGGAACGGGTGGGGGCTGGGGGGGGGAGTGAGGCTTTGTTTCTCCAGAGACAAGGAGCCTTTGACTCCTTTTTCTGAAGAAATCCACCCTGAATTGCTGCTTTATGTGTCTTCTGCTCCCTCGGGAAGCAGCTTCAAATCAGCTTCTTCGGACTCCGCAGCATCACTCCTTCACCAGTAGAGGGCGCTGTCGTGGGTTCTCATCACCCCGCACGGGCATCCCAAGTGGTTCAAAGATGGTACTGCAGCCTTCCAAACTGCGACTTGCAACCATTTTATTTAGTGACCGTTCAAGGTTAAAACAGCGCTGAAAAAGGGGGCTGATGATCAGTCCTCACGTTTATGACCGTCGCAGCATCCCCACGCTCTCGTGATCCAAATTCGGACATTTGACAACCGGCATGTATTTACGACGGCGGCAGCATCCCGGGCTCACGTGATCCCCGTTTGCAAGCTTCCCAGCCAGCTTCCGACGAGCCGAGTCAGTGGGGGAAGCCGGATCTGCTTAATGACCTTGTGATTGTAGTGATATGCTTAACAACCATGACGAAAAAAGTCCCTAAGATCGAGCGCAACTCGGTTAACAACCGCCTTGCTTAGCAGCAGAAATTCTATTTCCAATTGTGGTCCTAAATCGAGGACTGGATTCCGCAGCCAAAGAAACCCGACAATTTTGCCTGCGTCTTTGATTCGCTCTGCCAAACGAAAGGAAAACGCTCCATGTTTGATGACTCTCCAGGCCCTGCAGGGGCGGTTTTCTACGCAAAAAAAAATGGGGTCCGTGGTCCTTTCGGAGGACCAAGAACGATGGACATAAAAGAGAGGAAAACTCAGTTCCAGAATCCCAGTTAGCAGCTCTTTCAAAAGTCTCGGCTTGACCTTTTTTTGTGGCTTTCGCCTTCTTGCCTGTTGCAAGGTCTGAACGATTGAGCAAGCTGCTAGTCCTCAAGCCAACAGGGAAGGGCTTTGCCGATTCTTGGAGAGATAACTAGCGGCGATATTCACGAGGGTCATTTGGGTGAAGTTTAAAAAATAATAATTAAAAAAAACACACAAAAAAAACGAGGCAGTGTTGTTGCTTTGGAAGACTAGGATTTCCCAAGGAAAATCTCCAGGAGATTTATTTGGCTTTCGCTGAGTATATTTAACAGCATCGGAGCAATTTTAAGCCAACTTGGCTTGGATCCAGCGGAGAAGGTCAGCTAGGATCCAAAGGAAGTAAACAAGACCCTGGAAGAAAAAGAAAAATAAAAAAACCGACGCGGAACGTGCAAAAAAAACCAAAACCTGACCCATGCAAGTTGCAGAAGCCGGAGTGACATTTTAATAATAATAATAATAATAATAATAATAATAATAATAATAATAATAATAATAATAATAATAATAATAATAATAATAATAATAATAATGTTGGAAGGGACCTTGGAGGTCATCTAGTCCAACCCCCTGCTCAGGCAGGAAACCCTATACCATTTCGGACAAATGGCTGTCCAATCTCTTCTTAAAAACTTCCAGCGTTGGAACATTCACCACTTCTGGAGGCAAGGAGTTCCACTGGTTCATTGTTGTTTGAAAAAGGTCTTCCCGAAGTTTGCAGGAATCCGGAGCGGAACCTCCGCGCGACCAAACGACTGTTAGCAAAAAAAAAAATGCCGCAAAGTTGGACGTGACTCATTTAACAACCATCTCACTCTGCGGCTGGACGTTCTCCGGAACCCAATTCTGCTCGTTAAGTCGAGGACTCCCTGCGGGATGGCGGTGCGCATCTGGAGACTTGGCGGCCTCTTTGCAGACTCACCCGTTGTATCGAAAAGTCATTTTACCCCTCCGCGCAGGGAGTCCTCAAAACGTACGACCACAACCGAGCCCCCAAAAATGGCTCAGCGGGGGACCGTTCTTAAGTGAGTTTTGCCCCGTTTGACGACCTTTCTTGCCACCGTTGTTAAGTCAATCCCTGCAGTTATTAAGGTTGTTGAGTGAATTTGGCTTCCCCCCCGTGGACTTTGCTGGTCAGAAGGTCACCAAAGGGGACGCCGTAACCGTCATAAGTACGAGTCAGTTGCCAAGCCTGTCTGAATTTTGATCCCGTGACCTTCGGGGATGCTGCAACGGTCGTAAGTGTGAAAAAGGGTCCTAAGTCACTGTTTTCCAGGGCCGTTATAACTTCCAACCGTCACTAAACGAACTACGATTGTAAGTCGAGGACTACCTGTACAGTTCTGCCTTTGGACACACTGTATCCCTGCTTCTTTTTTGATCCGGAGTCTTTCCGCAGCAGCTCCAGGATTAGTTGGTAAACTTTCCTGAGCCCCCCCTCCCTCCACTTTTATCCCTCCCTCTCCCCCCCAAACCCTGCGGGGGTCCTTCCCCCAAGCCCCCTCCCTCTAGAGCCCAGGGATCTCGCCCCGAGCCCTTCCCAGCGGGCGGGGAACGATGGGCCCTGCAGTCCCACCACCCCGTGGGAAGCCGGGCGCAACGCAGCGCAGCGCAAGGCGCCTCGCTCCGGAGTTGGCCAACTTTGTTGGCTCCGCTTCGGCTCTTCCGCTCCTCCCCCGGGGGAACCGGGCCGGCCTCTTTAAGCTTCTCCTCCCCTCCCCTGCCCGGGCCCACCCCCGCCCAGTCTCCGCCTCGCTGCCTCCGCTCCGGCCCTGGGAAAGACGGGCAGAGGCGGCCAGAGGCGAGGGGCGGCGGCGGCGGCGGCGGGGGTCCCGGGCCAGCAGCGCGCAGCTATGGCCGGAGCGCGCCCCGGGGTGCACGCGCTCCAGCTGGAGCCCCTGCGCGTGCCGGAGACCCTCCTCAAGGGCAGCAAGTTCATGAAATGGGACGAGGTGAGCCGAACTGCCCCCCCCAAACCAGGGCAGGACCCCCCCCCTTTTTTTTTTCTCCTTCCTTCCTTCCCTCTTTCTCTCTTTTCCTTCCTTCCCTCTCTACTCCTTCCTTTCTTCCTGTTCTTTTTTCCTTCTTTCCTTCCTTCCTTCCTTCGCTCTTTCTCTCTTTTCCTTCCTTCCCTCTCTACTCCTTCCTTCCTTCCTGTTCGTTTTTCCTTCTTTCCTTCCTTCCTTCCTTCGCTCTTTCTCTCTTTTCCTTCCTTCCCTCTCTACTCCTTCCTTCCTTCCTGTTCGTTTTTCCTTCTTTCCTTCTCTCCCTCCGTCCCTCCTTCCCTCTCTTTTCTTTCTTTCTTTCCTTCCTTCTTTTACTCTCTCCCTCCCTCTTCCTTCCTTCCCTGTCTACCCCTTCCTTCCCTCCCTCCCTCCATCTCTATTTCTTTCTTTCTTTCCTTCCTTTCTTCTTTCTTTCACTCTCTTTTCCTTCCTTCCTTCTCTCCCTCCCTCCGTCCCTCCCTCTCTATTTCTCTTCCCTTCTTTCTTTTGCTCTCCCTCTTTTCCTTCCTTCCCTGTCTACCCCTCTCCCCCTCTCCTTCTCTTTTCTTTCTTCCCTTCCTTCCTTCTTTTGCTCTCTCCCTCCCTTTTCCTTCCTTCCCTCCCTCCCTCTCTTTTCTTCCCTCCCTTGCTTGCTTGCATGCCTCCCGGAGGCGCAAAGTTTTCTTGCTCCCCCCCCCCTTTCCTGGCCTCCCTTTTCTTGCAAGTCCTTTCGGAGACACCCCCCCGCCCCTCCCTTGCCCACTTTCTCTTTCTTTGCACCCCGCGGCTTCCGTCCGGGGGAGGGGGGGAACCGCCTGCTTTCTTAAGAACGCCTATGGGGGGGGGAGAGAGTGAGAGTGAGAGACAAACGCGTTTCTGGATTATTTTTTTTGTCTTTTCTCGCTGCCACTTTCCGGGGGGGGGGGGAAAGAAAGGAGCGTCTCCTCTGAAGTCCTTTCACTTTCCTTATGCTCCCCCCCCCTTTTTTTTTTCTCTTCCTTCCTTTCCTCTTTCTCTCTTTTCCTTCCTTCCTCTCTACTCCTTCTTTCTTCCTGTTCTTTTTTCTTCTTTCCTTCCTTCCTTCCTTCGCTCTTTCTCTCTTTTCCTTCCTTCCCTCTCTACTCCTTCTCTCCTTCTGTTCGTTTTTCCTTCTTTCCTTCTCTCCCCCGTCCCTCTCTCCCTCTCTTTTCTTTCTTTCTTTCCTTCCTTCTTTTACTCTCTCCCTCCCTCTTCTTCCTTCCCTGTCTACCCCTTCCTTCCCTCCCTCCCTCCCTCCTCCTATTTCTTTTCTTTCTTTCTTCCTTTTCTTCTTTTTCACTCTCTTTTCCTTCCTTCCTTTCTCTCCCTCCCTCCGTCCCTCCCTCTCTATTTCTCCCCTTCTTTCTTTTGCTCTCCCTCTTTTCCTTCCTTCCCTGTCTACCCCTCTCCCCCTCTCGCTTCTCTTTCTTTCTTCCCTTCCTTCCTTCTTTTGCTCTCTCCCTCCTTTTCCTTCCTTCCCTCCCTCCCTCTCTTTTCTTCCCTCCCTTGCTTGCTTGCATGCCTCCCGGAGGCGCAAAGTTTTCTTGCTCCCCCCCCCCTTTCCTGGCCTCCCTTTTCTTGCAAGTCCCTTTCGGAGACACCCCCCCGCCCTCCCTTGTCCCACTTTCTCTTTCTTTGCACCCCGGCGGCTTCCGTCCGGGGAGGGGGGAACCGCCTGCTTTCTTAAGAACGCCTATGGGGGGGGGAGAGAGTGAGAGTGAGAGACAACGCGTTTCTGGATTATTTTTTTTTGTCTTTTCTCGCTGCCACTTTCCGGGGGGGGGGGAAAGAAAGAGGCGTCCCTCTCTGAAAGTCCTTTCACTTTCCATTATGCTCCCCCCCCCTTGTTTGCTGCTGCAGGAAGGAGGGGGCAAAGGATACCACCCCCCCAGCCAAGAATGGCTCTTTCTTTTTTTTCTTCTTTCTCTCTTCCCTCTCTCTCTCTCTGAGCCTCATTCCTTTTCTTTCGTAACGCTCTTAAATTCCTCTCCTTCCAAACTTCCTAATTGTTTGTATTTTTGAGCCGAAGCAGCAGCAGGAATTTAAAAAAAAAAAAAGGGGGGGGGGTCCGCAATGTGGCGGGGAGAGAGAAAACTTTCTCCTCTTTCCTTATGCAAAAATTTCTCCCGCAATCTGGCTCCCTCTTTCCGTCTTGGCATCTCTTTCCCCCACCCCCGAAGACCCCCTCCCTCTTTTCCAAGGGGTGGGGTGGGGGTCTGTCACTCGCCCTTGGCTCCTTCCCTGCCTGCCAATTCGCCAGGTTGCAAGCTTTGCTTTATTGGCTGAGGCTGTGATTCCTTTAGGGGGGGGTGTGGGGAGTTGCAGAAATGACCCCCTCCCCATTAGTTGGCTTTGATCCCCTGGGCCCCCTTGGCTCCCACTTCTCTAATCCCCACCCCCCCTGTTCTCCGTGAGCCCCTCCCCTTGCAAAGACCCTAACCTCCATCCCTTCTCCAGCAGCCCCTTCCCCTTAGAAAGACCCTCCCTCTTGCTTCAGGTTCGCTGGGTCTTTTCAGAACGTGGCCCCTTCCCCTCCTTTCCCCTCCTCCCCCCTCCTCCGCTCCAAAAATTTTCCAGGCTGCAAGAAGTCTGGCTGAGGAATTCTGGGAGTTGAAGTCCACAAGTCATTAAAAGGGCCAAGTTTGAAGACCCCTGATGTAGAACACGCTTCTCAACCTTGGCAACTTTAAGATGAGGGGACTTCAACTCCCAGAAATCTTCACAGCCGGCAATGCTGGCTTGCTGGCTGGCTGGGGAATTCTGGGAGTTGAAGTCCACCCATCTTACAGTTGCTAAAGTTGAGAAACATGGCTTGAGGTGCATTGCTAAACCGCACGGGCTGTGTTATTGTGCCAATTCCTCACATTTTTCCTTCTCTGAAATCTTCCCAGCTGTGTATCTCCCACAAATGTCCCAACGGATCCCCTAAATTCACATTTTTCCTTTCTTTCCTTAAAGCCTCCGGCTGCCTTTTCTAAGTCCTCCCTTTGGTCTCCCACTCCCCACCTCCGCTTCATGCCTTCCCTCAGCCCGCCGAGGGTTTCACAACCTCACAACCTCCCACAGCCTCTTGCAGCCCGCTCTGGGGTGGGTTGACTTCCTTCTCTCCAATCCCAAAAAAGGAAGTAGCCAAGTTGAGGCTAGAAATGAAAAAAAAAAGAAAAAGAAAAAGCAGTAATATAAAGAGAAATCGTATCCAATTGAGCCTCTGATGCTGCTGTGGACCCAGACAAATAGGGTGGGGGGGGCGTGCAGAGAAAGTGGAAGAGAAAAAGTTTAGAACTGTTGAAAATATTTTTTTCCCCCCTCTTTGGCTGAACCCCTTCAAATCATATTTCAAAAGTATCTCAAACCGTCTTCAACTGTTAAAGGAACAGAAGTCTGCAGATTCTGGCCTTGCAAGATACTTGGTTGAGGTTTGCAAATGCAATCTCCCTTTTTGTGGGTCTCAAAAGAGTCAAAAGGTGTCCCCCAGACCTGGGGTAGGGGAAGAAAGTGAAAGCTGAACTTTCCAGAACTTTCCAGAAGTTAGAAGGGACCGTGGCGGTCTTCAAGGAGAGAAGCAACCTAGAACCAAGGGGAAATTTCCTGAGAGTGAGAACGACAATTAACCAGTGGAACAACCTGCCTCCAGAAGTTGTGGATGCTCCATCACTGGAGGTTTTTAAGAAGAGACTGGACAGCCCTTTGTCTGCAGTGGTAGAGAGTTTCCTGCCTGAGCAGGGGGTTGGATTAGAAGACCCCCAAGGTCCCTTCCAACTCTGTTATTCTGTTAATCCACCCCTCTGGTCAAGCAGGAAAGCCTATACCAGGGGTCTTCAAACCTGGCCCTTTTATGACTTGTGGACTTCAACTCCCAGAAGTCCACAAGTCATAAAAGGGCCACGTTTGAAGACCCCTGCCCTATATCATTACATCCACAACTTCTGAAGGCAAGCCTTTCCACTGATAAATTGTTCTCACTGTTAGGAAATTTCTCCTTATTTCTGACTTGCTTCTCTCCTTGATCAGTTTCCATCCGTTGTGTCTTGTCCTGCCTTCAGGTGCTTTGGGGAATAGGTGGACCCCCCCTCTTCTTTGTGGCAGCCCCTCAAATATTGGGAGACTGCTACCATGTCACCCCTAGTCCTTCTTTTCATTAAACAGCTGCCGGCTGCAGGCCTCATTGCAAGGGGGCTGGGGTGGGATGGGATGGAAGGGCATTCAGGGGGGGCTGGGGACCCCCTAAGTAACAGGCAGGGCCAACTGGAGCTGAGTGAGGATCCTATCTCTCTGCCTGTCTCTTATCTGAATCTCTTCCCCTTTTGCTGCCCGAAGGATGTGAAGGAAAAAAAAACACCCCCTAATAAATATTTGCATAAGTCCAAAAAAACATATTCCCGGATTCTCTGCCAAGGATCCTTCCAATCTTGGCTTCAAACTCCTTCTCAGACAGCTGCAAGGCGGATTCTCCCAGGGAATCCGAAATGAAGTAAAATCCGGGATTTTACAGGTCGCCGAGGGTCAAATCTGCATGCAAACCGTGTCATGTCTCTCCCTCCGAGGGGATTTTGTCCCACGCTGGGAAACTAGCTTTGGCTCCTGATTTAAGCCGTTCAAGCAAGTGTTTCTCCAACCTTCTCAACTTTAACGGGGGGGGGGACTCCCAGAATTCCCCACCAGCATGGCCTCAGTGGTTTCTGGGAGTTGGAAGTCTACATGTCTGAAATTGCCCCGTTCAAAAAAAAACTGCATTGATTTAGAACAGTGTTTCTCAACCTTGACAAATTTAAGGGGGGTGGACTCCCAGAATCCCCCAGCCGGCATGCTTTAAGAGGGGTGGGCTTCAACTCCCAGAATCCCCCAGCCGGCCTGCTTTAAGAGGGGTGGACTTCAACTCTGAGAATCCCCCAGCCGGCATGCTTTAAGAGGGGTGGACTTCAACTCCCAGAATTCCTTGCGGGAAGCTGATAGCCAAAATAGACTCTTAATCCATAGACGGGTGTTTTTGTGGGGGTCCTGAAAACCTAACAGGGGGTCTTGGGGCTATTTACAGCACAAAGTTAACCCTTTGGGGGGGGGTTTCAAGAGCCTTCAAGGTCCCTCTTGTTTTGCCAACTCCTTCCACTCCTGTTGGGAATTAAATAGGCTGCTTGGTGGTCTCCTTTCCTCCCCTTTGCACCCCTACTCCTATCTTTAGAGAGAGGGGCCCCACCACAGAGAGACCCCACCCCTCCCTTTTAGCCTTTTAGCAAATAGACTCTGACACCATTTTGTCCCTTTAGTTATCATTTTATTGCCCGCGCCAGAGAAAAGTTCGGTCTCCCCTGCCAATATTCCCACAGAGATAACGGTCCAGAGGGCAGGGCGTGAGTGCGAGGTCACGCTCTGGGTGTGTCCGATGGGAGCCGGCAAGTGAAAATCTGGTGGAAAGGGTTGTGGGTTTGGGTTGTTGTTGTTTTTTTTTTTGCAAAGAGACCAATTCAAATCACTTTTCCTGTCTTTAATGGGCAAACCCTCCCTTTTTGAACCTTTTCATCAACTTGCTGCCCTGTTTCCCCCCCCCTCCCCCCCCACCCCCACCCGGATCTTGCGTGCTAACTCAGAGGATGACACGAGGTTTGCATTAAAAATCTTGGCTGAGGAAGGGATTGTGTCTGCCCTGGGGACGCCTCTAGGCCTTGATGGCGTCTCTCTCTCTCTCTTCTCTTTCTTTTCTCTCTCCTCTCTTTTCTCTCTCTCTCTCTCTCTCTCTCTCTCTTTTCTCCTCTCTCCTCTCTTTTTCTCTCTCCTCTCTCTCTCTCTCTCTCTCTCTCTCTTCTCTCGTCTCTTTTTGAAAAGATTCAGTGACGGAGCCCAAAACTTCTGGAGGCAGGTTGTTCCACTGGTTAATTGTTCTCACTGTCAGGAAATTTCTCCTTAGTTCTAGGTTGCTTCTCTCCTTGATTAGTTTCCATCCGTTGCTTTTGGAGAATAGGTTGACCCCCTCTTCTTTGTGGCAGCCCCTCAAATATTGGAAGACTGCTATCATCTCTCTCTCTCTCTCTCTAATCTCTCTATCTATCTATCTATCTCTAATCTCTCTCTCTCTCTCTATCTATATAAAAAAAACTTTCTATATCTATCTATATATATATCTATATATCTATCTATATCTATATCTATCTATATCTATCTATATCTATATCTATCTATCTATCATCTATCTATCTATCTATCTATCATCTATCTATCTATCTATCTATCTATCTATCTATCTATCTATCTATCTATCTATCTATCTATCTATCTATCTATCTATCTATCTATCTATCTATCTATCTATCTATCTATCTATCTATCTATCTATCTATCTATCTATCTATCTATCTATCATCTATCTATCTAGCAGATTCACCCTGATTTTTAATCTTTAAAACAGCCTGCTGTATTTCAAAATTCAGCCATAATTTCCCACATAGCGCAAAGATTCCTCAAGATTACAGCCATGATTATCGTTAAGATAATCGACAGAATCTTTACAGGTCCCACAACAGTGGGATTCGTCCCTCTGTGAATTTAGTTTTCCAACTTTATCCATGACTTTTTTTTTTTTTTTTAAAGAGGGACAACTGACCCTGTTTTTAGCCTGCCAGCCGCCCACTGATACATTATCCCAAGAATTTCCACTTTTGACTCATTATTGCTTTAGCAAGGAAAATGTATAAGAGGCGAAATGGACTTTTCAGAGAGAGGAAAACAGAGCTGAGAAATTGCACGCCGGCTAATTCCCTAAGTATCCGGAGTGAACGGATGGCTAGAAAGGGGTGTTTAAAATTGCAACGATGAAGGAAAGTCAAAAGTAAAAGAGATTAGCGCAGCTTTTGTGAAAAGAAGCTTAGACTCTCACTTCTCTAGACTTAGAGGTTTTCTAGGGTGGGGAAGCGAAGGATGCCACTCGCCAAAGAACTTCTAAGATTTATATATTTTTGCCATTTATTAAATTTAGAGGCTGCCTGATTCCAAACTTCTCTGGGCAGCCTAGAACTTTTCAAAAGTAAAGTTGATAAAATAGAGAAAAAAGTCACCAATGTCTAGAGAAAAAAATAACATTTACATAACTTTTGCAAAAATATGCAAAAAAACCTAACGGGCTCAGCCACTATCTGATGCCAAGGCCTGGGAGAAAAGCCAGATTTTCAAGGACTTTTAGAATAGCTGCAGGGCAGAAGCCAGACAGATCTCTAAAGCAATGCAGAAGAATTTAGAGAAGTCTTTGTCGAGCTTGGCAACTTTTGAGACGTGTGGACTCTTGTCTGGACAGCTCCCAGGATTCCTGGTGAAAGCCTGCTGGCTGGGGAATTCTGGGAGTTGAAGTCCACTCAAAGTTGCTACGTTTGGAGAGCCCTTGTATAGATGACGAGAAGTACACGCGGTCCTCAACTTACAACCACTGTAGGGACTGGAATAATTTATCACTAAGTGATGCAGACGTTAAATGAGTTGTCCCCAATTCTGCGACCTTTTCTCCCGTGGTTGTTAAGCGAATCCAATTCTGTCTCTGTGCCTGTTATCTATCATCCATCCATCCATCATCCATCTATCTATCTCTCTATCTCTCTCTATATCTATCTCTCTCTCTATCTCTCTATCTCTCTATCTCTCTCTATATCTATCTATCTCTCTATCTCTATCTATACTTTCAATCATCTGTCTATTTATCTATCTATACTTTCAATATCTATCTTTTCAATCATCTCTCTATCTCTATACTTTCAATCATCTATCTATCTATCTATATCTATCTATACTTTCAATCATCTATCTCTCTATATCATCTATCATCTATCATCTATCTCTATACTTTCAAATCTATCTATACTTTCAATCATCTATCTATATCTTTATCTATCTATCTATCTATCTATCTATCTATCTTTCTATCTTTCCTTTCAATCACATCTCTCTATCTCTATACTTTCAATCATTTATACTTTCAATCATCTATACTTTCAAATCTATCTATCTCTTTCAATCATTATCTATCTATCTATCTATCTATCTATCTATCTATCTATCTATCTATCTATCTATCTATCTATCTATCTATCTATCTATCTATCTATCTATCTATCCATCTATCTATCTATCCACCTATCCACCTATCCACCTATCCACCCACCCACTTATCCATCCATCCATGCATCCATCCATCCATCCATCCATCCATCCATCCATCCATCCATCCATCCATCCATCCATCCATCCATCCATCCCTCTCTTTCTCTACCAAAATACTAGCAATAACCCCTAATTTGCAAGAAAAAGAAAGTCAGATTGTTGACCTCTCTGTTTTTCCCACCTCCCTTTCTAGGAACCGACGAGCCGGGCCCTGGTGACTCTGCGCGTGGATCCCCAAGGCTTCTTCCTCTACTGGACCGGCCCGAGTTTGGTACTCTTTGCATTTTGCCTTCTTCAACCTCTGCACCCCTCCCCACCCCCACCCCCACCCCCACCCCCGTGCATTCTTCCCCAGCTCCCTCCCCTTTTTTTTACAAGCGTTTTTTCCGAAATGCAGCCGGCCTCTTTTATCGCGGTGGACGGATGTGGGAGCTCAGACAGGCTGTGGGCGCTTTTTGTTTATCACAGGAGCCAGCGGTGTGGGGTTTTTTTGGGGGGGGGGCGCAGGGGGCCCAGGCCCACTTCCACCCTGCATGCCTCTGCCGTGGCGTCTCCTCCGGGCAGGCTGCGGAGGGGGCCATCCGTAGGTGTTCCTTTCAACGCCCCTGCCGTGCCAATCCACACACAAACAGACTTGCACATACCTGCCACCCCAGGGGAAGGCGGGTTACGTAGCAGAGTTTGGGTTGAGTGTGTTTGTGTTCTCCTGTCGGGGCATTGAAGCCGCTAAGCTGGTTTGTCAAGAAATCTGGGGTGAGAGGCAGGGCGTTGCTGGAGGAGGCTGGCTGGCTGGCTGGGAGTTGGTCATGCTTAAGAAGCCAAGCAAAGTGATTTAAACTGTGACTTTTTCTTCTCCTCCTCCTCCTCCTCCCAATGTTTTCTTCCAAATTTTATTTATTTATTTATTTATTACGTAAAGTGACGGGAAGTCCTCGATTTTAACAAGCGCAGTGGGGGACAGGCCAGGATGATCATTATCGGGCCGTTCTCTCCCCATCTGCATTCCCAGGTTGGACGCCGACAGTCCCACGCATGGCATCTGCATTTTAGAAGGTCCACGAAGAGCTAATTTTGAATTTCACAGAAATTCAGGGCGATTCGTTTTGCTGGTTGGGTATAACTGGGTGCAAATGTCTGTTTTCTTCTCTGCGGGCACGTTGGCACAATCACACTCCGGGAGGGCAGAATTAAGCAACTTCCTGGATTCACTAATTGTGTGTGTGTGTGTGTGTGTGTGTGTGTGTTGAATTGTGAACTCCCTGAACAGGCTGAGTTCTTCTTTCCCAAAGGGAAACTGGAGAATTTTAAGGAAGTTTTTAGGCCTTTGGGAGATTTCTGACTTTGGCTCAGGGCTTTCGGGGAGCAGGACCATCAATGCTAAATTTTGCAGGGAAAAATTTGGGGAGCAGTGGCTGAGAAGGTTTGGGGGTGCCTCTGCGGGGCACAGCTTCCCTGTTATGCAAAGGTGGCATTGTTTTTCATAACCATCGTATGAAAAGTCTACAGTTTCCAAAGATGAGAAACGAAGAAAAATCTTAAGTATAAAATAAAAACAGGACTATAATAAAAAAAAAAGTAATAAAAACAATGACAATACGAATGAAATGTAACAACGTGCAACACCATACTAATAAAAAACATAAATAAGAGCAAAAAGGAAATCCTCCTGAATTAAAAAAGAAAGAAAAATATCGAATAAAAATTATAATAAGATAGTAAAAAATAATAATAATGCCAATCTAGATACAGACCTAGTGAAATACAATATCAGAAGAGTGATAAGAATAAAATATAAATGAATAAAAACCCGAAAAGAAAAGAAGCGCAAGGAGAAATTAAAAAAAATAGAAATAGCCCTCTTTTCTCTAGTTCCCGGCCTCTCAGCGGGGAAATTTCTCTCCTTTAAAAAGAAAATCAAAAATAAAGTTCAGGTTGCAACCTCTTTGTATTTGTCCCTGCAAGAAGAAGAAGAAAGAAAGAAAGAAAGGAGAAAAAAAACATGCCACACCTTGCAAAGGAATGTCAGCTTTGGAAACCCAGGGGGGGAAAAATCCTCCCAAATTACAAAAAACAACAACATTACCAACCCTTAATTTGCCAATTCTTTGCCTTCAGGTGTGTTTGTGTGTGTGTTTTCTTTCAAAAAGCGATTTTTTTCTCGGCTTGGGAGAAAAGCCGGTGAGTTTTTCAATAGCTTTCAATTCTTTTTTTTTTTTTTCCCCTTGTTACCGCATGATTTCCCTGCACAATTTCCTTGCGGTTCAGAGTTCTTTGGCATTCGACAATCACTACTACAGCCTCTAATTTGCCTTTTCTGTTTTTTTCTCTAGCGGGCAGCCACTTGGCCCAGCCCAAGAGGGGTGAAAGGACGGTGTGTGTGTGCATGCCTTTGCCACGATT